>JAHRIG010000575.1:6605063-6833921 GCA_020311275.1 Eira barbara | reverse complement strand
AGCATTGTGGTCTGAAAATATGCAGGGAATGATCTCAATCTTTTGGTTCCGTTTGAGACCTGATTTATGACCCAGGATGTGGTCTATTCTGGAGAATGTTCCATGTGCACTAGAGAAGAATGTATATTCTGTTGCTTTGGGATGGAATGTTCTGAATATATCTGTGATGTCCATCTGGTCCAGTGTGTCATTTAAGGCCTTTATTTCCTTGTTGATCTTTTGCTTAGAAGATCTGTCCATTTCAGTGAGGGAGGAGTTAAAGTCCCCTGCTATTATTGTATTACTGTCGATGTATTTCTTTGATTTTGTTATTAATTGGTTTATATAGTTGGCTGCTCCCATGTTAGGGGCATAGATATTGAAGATTGTTAGGTCTTCTTGTTGGACAGACCCTTTGAGTATGATATAGTGTCCTTCCTCATCTCTTATTATAGTCTTTGGCTTAAAATCTATTTGATCTGATATAAGAATTGCCACCCCAGCTTTCTTCTGCTGTCCATTAGCATGGTACATTGTTTTCCACCCCCTCACTTTAAATCTGGAGGTGTCTTCGGGTCTAAAATGAGTTTCTCGTAGGCAGCATATTGATGGGTTTTGTTTTTTTATCCATTCTGATACCCTGTGTCTTTTGATTGGGGCATTTAGCCCATTAACATTCAGGGTAACTATTGAGAGATATGAATTCAGTGCCATTGTATTGCCCGTAAGGTGACTGTTACTGTATATTGTCTCTGTTTCTTTCTGATCTACTACTTTTAGGGTCTCTCTTTGCTTAGAGGACCCCTTTCAATATTTCCTGTAGAGCTGGTTTGGTGTTTGCAAATTCTTTCAGCTTTTGTTTGTCCTGGAAGCTCTTTATCTCTCCTTCTATTTTCAATGATAGCCTAGCCATTTATAGTATTCTTGGCTGCATGTTTTTCTCGTTTAGTGCTCTGAATATATCATGCCAGTTCTTTCTGGCCTGCCAGGTCTCTGTGGATAGGTCCGCTGCCAATCTAATGTTTTTACCCTTGTATGTTACAGACTTTTCCCGGGCTGCTTTCAGGATTTTCTCTTTGTCGCTAAGACTTGTAAATTTTACTATCAGGCGACGAGGTGTGGACCTATTTTTATTGATTTTGAGGGGCGTTCTTAGCATCTCCTGGATTTTGATGTTTGTTCCCTTTGCCATAGTAGGGAAATTCTCTCCAATAATTGTCTGCAATATACCTTCTGCTCCCCTCTCTCTTTCTTCTTCTTCTGGAATCCCAATTATTCTAATGTTGTGTCGTCTTATGGTGTCGCTTATCTCTCGAATTCTCTCCTCGTGGTCCAGTATTTGTTTGTCTCTCTTTTGCTCAACTTCTTTATTCTCTGTCATTTGGTCTTCTATGTCACTAGTTCTTTCTTCCGCCTCATTTATCCTAGCAGCGAGAGCTTCCATTTTTGATTGCACCTCATTAATAGCTTTTTTTATTTCAACTTGGTTAGATTTTAGTTCTTTTATTTCTCCAGAAAGGGCTTTTATCTCTCCGGAGAGAGTTTCTCTAATATCTTCTATGCCTTTTTCGAGCCCGGCTAGAACCTTGAGAATTGTCATTCTGAACTCTAGATCTGACATATTACCAATGTCCGTATTGATTAGGTCTCCAGCCTTCGGTACGGCCTCTTGTTTTTTTTTTGAGGTGAGTTTTTCCGCCTCGTCATTTTGTCCAGATAAGATTTGCTTTCTCCTGCCATGGAATTCCGCTGTTCTTGGTGAGTGAAGTTGGTCTTGGCTGGGTTTCTTGTTGATCTTCTGGGGGAGGGGCCTGTTGTGGTGATTCTCAAGTGTCTTTGCCGCAGGCGGAATTGCACTGCCCTTGCCAGGGGCCGGGCTAAGGAATCTGCTCGGGTTCGCTTTCGGGAGCTTTTGTTCCCTGAGCGCTTTCCGTAGAGTCCGGAGGACGGGAATGAAGATGGCGGCCGCCCAGTCTCCGGCCCAGAGGAGCCGAGAGCTTGGGGTTCCGCTCCTCAATGCACCCTTAGAGAAAAGCGCCCAACCGCCCCGCCTCCCTGGCCTGCGGTCGCGCCTTGAGGAAAGCAGTCAATTGCTGGCACTTGGAGAAAAGCGCCCGGTCGCTTCTTTCTCCGTGGCCTCCGGCCGCGCTCCGAGCCCACCCAGCCTGCGACCGGCACAAGGTAACCCCGGGCTGAGAGCTCGCTCCTCGGCTTTGTCGCTGTAGCCGGCTTCCCCGCTCTAATACCTGCGAGCTCTGCGGCCCTCAGACGCCCCCGGTCCTTCTGTGACCCCACGGGACCCGGGGTTACGCTGACCCCGCCTGGGTTTCCCCCCGGTTTAGCCTCTGGAGCGATGTCCCTCCGTGGAGCAGACTTTTAAAAGTCCCGATGTTGTGCCCCGTTGCTCCACCGCTTGCCCGGAGCTGGCCCCTCCCCCCGCGGTCTGTCTTCCCGTCGCTTTGGATTCACTTCTCCGCAGGTCCTACCTTTCAGAAAGCGGTCGGTTTTCTGTTTCTAGAATGGTTGCTCTTCTTCTCTTCGATTTCCCGTTGGATTTTTAGGTGTTCACAATGGTTTGATAAGCTGTCTAGCTGATCTCCTGCTACCCGCTGTCGTCTCAGCTGCTGCTTCTCCGCCATCTTGACTCCTCCCCCCTTGGTTTTCGTTTTATGAGACTTCCTGGCCACTTCTTAAGGGTCAGTTCCAAGAACTCCGTGAATTTAAAAAGCGGATTTCATTGCTGCTCCAATCTGCCTCTTTGCACGGGTATCGAACTTGCTTTTTTAAATCCACAAGTCCTCGTTTTCCTCTTCTCGCAAATTGCCCGTTAATGCTATTAACTCCAACTCCCTCTTGTGTGTTCATCTCATTTTCATTGCGTAACAAGAGCAATTTATATAATGAGAACCTCCAGCACCTGCCCAACACCTGTCGCAATAATTCTCTCCCGGTGTATATTTCCTCTGTTAATACTGGAGTGTTGGAATTTTTAATATTTTCATTATAATAAACATCTAGAATGTTTAGCAAAAAATAAAAATAATAAAATAAACTCTCATTACTTTCCTTTATACAGTATGAATATTATTCTCTATTTAGAGTAAGTTCAGACTTGTTTTAAAGGATCTAGAGAAAAACTTGAGGTTTCCATGTCCCCATCACCCACACACCCAGATCCTTCCCCACTTCCCCATTTAGTTAACTACTATCAGGAGTTCAGTCATTTTATTCCATGCATTTGCTGCAAATTTAGATATCCATGGTTTTTCAATAATGTTGTTTTCCATGTTTTAAGATTTTTTAAAAATTTATTTATTTGACAGACAGAGATCACAAGTAGGCAGAGAGGCAGGCAGAGAGAGAGGGAAGCAGGCTCCCTGCTAAGCAGAGAGGCCGATGCAGGGCTCGATCCCAGGACCCTGGGATCATGACCTGAGCCGAAGGCAGAGGCTTTAACCCACTGAGACACCCAGGCGCCCCATGTTTTAAATTTATAGTATATGTATATAATGTGCATTTGGCATTTATCCCTCCACATCTAGCTCTTTTCATTCCATATTCTTTTCCAATGTTTTTCAATTTTGATACATATAACTGTAATTCATTCATTTTAGCTGCAGTATACTCTATCATACAGATTCGTCATGCCACAAATGATTAATCTGTTCTCCTGTGAATGGCTTGAAAATTCCTATTGTTTCTCTTTTTCCTTTTCTCTCTCTCTTTTTTTTTTTTTGTTTTTCTTTGGTTTTCCTTTTGCAAACAATTTTGGAATGAGTATTCATGAGTATATCTCCTTTAGCTCTGTGCGATAACTTCTTTCCTGAATGGTAGAATATAAAAATCTTCTGCTTTACTAAGTGCAATCAAATTCACCTCCAAAGTTATTATATCAGTGCACACACCCACTAGAAATGTCATAGAACTTCTGTTTCTCCACATTCTTACCCATGCTTGGTATTGTGGAACTTTAATTTTTGCCTATCCGATAGGCATGAATTGACATTCATCACTATTTTAATTTGTTTTCCACAGTTACTTGTGAAATGGAGACCTTTCACTGTTCAATGTTTGGATGAATATTCTGTCATCGTTCAGGTTTCCTTATCTATGAATTGCCTGTTTGTACGGTTTGTCCATGTTTCTATCAGATTGTCTTCGGTAGTAGACATTCCTTAAATGTTCTGTAAATAATTATTTGTCTGCTTCGTACTTTGTAAATATTTTCTCTAAGTGTGTAGATTGTCTTCTAACTTTCCTTTTTCTATCTTAATTGTAAAGCTTTATATGTTTAAAGCTGTCCAATTTATCCAGTGTTTCCTTGATGTTTTGTGCTTTCTTTTAAGTAGATCCGTCCTATCAAAAGATTGTAATTTTTTTTTCTATTTTCTTCTAAAAGTTTTAAAACTTTGCCTTTGAAGTTTGGGTTTTTAATTTACTTAAAATTTACTTGGCTTGTAGTATGCAGTAAGGGCATAATGGTTTCCATATTTCTTCAGCAGTACTACTTCCTCCGTTAATTTATGATGCAATTGCTTTCATATGTTGAGTTTCCATATGCCAAAGGGCACATTCCTGAGCTTTCTACAGTTTGGTCATGTTCAGTACCTGGAGTGCATTTCCAAATGGAAGACTGTTTTTACAAAATTCTAGAACATTTCTATAAATTATTTCTTTAAGAAAATAGATTTTCCATGGCTCCTACCATTCTTCTTTTCTGAAACTCCTACCAGTTAAGTGTTGAGGTATCTCACCTCATCTTCCATGTCTCTTAACTGCTCTTTCTCCTTTGGCATCTCTGTGCCTTTCTGTGATACACTTTCTGTGAATTTCTCAATCCTGTCTTCCTATTAATTGATTCTCCTTTTGTTTCCATTTTGTAAAATTGTACCGATCCCTTTTCTGGAACTGTCTGTTATTTTAATGGACTTCGTTTGTTTGTTTCTACTTGTTCTTTTTCAGCTTTCCTTATTTTTTGTAATATTCTTTTTTTAACAGAAAGTATGTCTTCATTTTCTCTCTGAGCATCCTAATTATACCTAAATTAAAGTCTTTGTCAGATTGTTCTGTAAATGTAATTTCACACAATTGAATTTAGGTTCTATTCTGAATGTCGATTTTATTTGTTGGCTTCCATTAGATGTATTTTCTTGTATTTTGATATTTTGGCTTATGGTAGAATATATATTTTTTAAAGATTTTATTTATTTATTTATTTGACAGAGATCACAAGTAGGCAGGAAGGCAGGCAGAGAGAGAGAGAGGGGGAAGCAGGCTCCCTGCTAAGCAGAGAGCCTGATGCGGGGCTCGATCCCAGGACCCTGAGATCATGACCTGAGCCGAAGGCAGAGGCTTTAACCCACTGAGCCACCCAGGCGCCCCGAACATCTTATTTTTGTTTTTCATTTATTTATTCCTCTCTCTGTCTAGTGGTTTGCCCCCACCTGATCCTTCAGGATCCCAATCCATAATCCAGCTTTGTGTTGATATCCGGACCATTGCATTTCCAGTCACAAAGCTGGCCCACAGCTTGGCTAGCTTCCTAATCTAGAAGTCAAGCTTCTGTTCACCTTCCTCCCTGGGCCTACAGTTTGCCAGGAGCTATTGCTCTGGGCAGCATTCTTAAAATAATAGCTTCATTGAGGTATAATTCACATATCATAAAACTCATACTTGTAAAGTATATAGTTCAGTGGTTTTTACTATAGTTATAACATTGTACAGCCATCACCACTGATTCCAGAACATTTTTATCAACCCAAAAAGAAACCCCATACCCATAGGCAGTCATTTCTCACCCCCTCCTACCTCCAGCCCCTGGAAACTACCAAACTTTCTATCTCTGTGACTTTTCCTATTCTGGACATTTCATATTAATGAAATCATACAATATGCGGCCTTCCTTCATTTGACATAGTGTTTTCCATGTTCCTCCATATTGCAGCATGTTTCATACCTCATTTCTTTTTCTTTTTATTTTATTTATTTATCTACTTATTTTGGTTTGGTTTTCCTTAGTATTGCGTTATATGGGCATAGCACATTTTATATATCTAGTCATCAAATGATGGATATTGGGTTTTTTCCCCACTTTTTGATTTATGAATAATTCTGCTGTGTTAATCAAATTAGGATACCATAAGAAAACACTATGAAGGCTTAAACAGCAGAGCTTTCTGTCTCGCAGTTCTGAAGGCTGGAAGCGTGAGGCTGAGATGCTAGCATGGTCGGTCTCTAGCAAAGGCTCTCTTCCTGGACTGCACCTTCTTGCTGGGTCTTTTCTTTTCTTTTTCTTTTTTTTTAAAGATTTGATTTATTTATTTGACAGAGATTACAAGTAGGCAGAGAGGCAGGCAGGGCGAGAGAGGAGAAAGCAGGCTCCCCGCTGAGCAGGGAGCCCGATGCAGGGCTCGATCCCAGGACCCTGGGATCATGACCTGAGCTGAAGGCAGAGGCTTTAACCCACTGAGCCACCCAGGTGCCCCATGTGTCTTTTCTTATAAGGGGAGTAATCCCATCATGAGGGCCCTATGCTTGCTACCTCACCCTGACCCAATCACCTCTCAAAGGCCCTGTCTCCATATACTAGCACACTGGGACTTAGGGCTTCCTATAAATTGGGGGGGTAGGGAGGGCAACACAATTCAGTCCATAGAATTCTGCCCCTAACTCTCCAAAACTCATGTTCTTCTCACATGAAAAATGCATTAATTTCACCTCGACAGTCCCAAAACCTTAACTCCTTCTAGCAATGACTCTCAAGTCCAAAGTCTCATCTAAATATCGTGGGATTCAAGGCACTAGTCATTCTGAGGGAAAATTCCTCTCCAGCTATGAACCTATGACAACAAATTGTATGGCGTATAATCATGGGACAGGCATACGATAAACACGCTCTTCCCAAAAGGGAGAGAGATAAGAAAGAAGGAAAGAGTGATGTGTCCTAAGCAAGTCCAACCCCCAATGAGGTAAATTCTGTTAGATCTTAAGGCTTGAAAATAATCCTTTTTTGACTCTCTATCCTTCCTTCTGGACCCACTGGGGTGACAGTCCTGTCCCCTTGGCTCTGCCAGGCAGGGGTCCTGTGCCCCAAGGGTCTGGGATGAAGGCTACCCAGCCTGTTGCAGTCGAGGTGAGGGCCTTGCTCTTTGAACCAAAGAGGCCGTACTGTGGTCTCGCAATCACTTCGGGGTCGCTCTTCCTTTTTTACGATAAAACGGTGCACATTATAGCCAAATGTCTCTGTAGTCCAGTCCCGGAGATCGTGAGGAGTCTGAGAGCCTTCCTTCATTCCGGCAGGCTTCCTCCGCCTCCTTAGTTCAAACTGGCAGAGTCTCCGCTGGCGTAATACCATCTCTATTCCCGGCTTCTGCTGAGACGGCTGAGCTGACTGAGTCCACGAGTCATACCCATGATTTACCGAGTGGCTCTTCAGTTGCACCCGTAGTGTTCTCTTCCGAACAACTTTTCTCACTTTCCTGCAATATGGATAGTCTGAGATGTTCCCAAATATCCAAGTTCCAGTTCCTTTTTGCCTGAAACCTACTTCAATTCATCTCTCTCCTTGTATGTTTTATTGTAAGAAGTCAGGAGAAGCCGAGCTGCTCCTCCAACACTTTGCTTAGAAATCGCCTCAGCTGACATCCAGTTTCATCGCTTGCAAGTTCTACCTTCCAGAAAACACCTGAGCATAGTCTGGACATGTTCTTTATCGTCTTATACTAGGATTGTCTTTCCTCCGGTTTTCAATAATGTATTCCTCATTTCCGTCTGAGATCTCACCGGAATCATCTTTAATTCTATATTTAGGTCATGCACCTCAAAATTCTACCCATTGCCCGGCTCCCAAGTTGCTTCCTTCCACTTGCCGTGTATTTCTTACAGAAGCCTCCCACTTCTTGGTACCAAAAAATCTGTCCTCGTTAGCTCAGGCCACCATAACAAAACACTATAGTCTGCATGGCTGAAGCAAAGGAAATTTATTACTCACAGTTCTGAGTCTGGAAGTCTGAAGTTAGGGTGCCAGTAGGGTTGGGTTCTGGTGAGAACTCCTTGGCTTGAAGATGGCCACCTTTTGCTGTGTCCTCATGTGGTAGAAAGTCGGGGGGGGGTGTCTCTGATCATAAGGGCTCTAATCCCATGGGGGGCCCAACCATCATCTAAACCTAATTATATCCCAAAGACCCCACCTCCAAATATCATCACACTTCAATAATGAATTTGGGGGAGAGGGAACACAATTCAGTTCATAGGACATGATATGAGCATTTCAGTATAAGTTTGGTATGGATATACACTTTCATTTCCCTCAGATATACACCCGAGAATGGAATTACTTAGTCATAGAGTAATTCTAGGTTTAACTTTTTAAGAAACTGTCAAATCGTTCTTCACAGTGGCCCCACCATTTTACACTGCCACACACAGTGTATGAGAATTCTGATCCCTCCACACCCTTGTTAACACTCGTTGTCATCCATTGTTTTTATTAGTGCCGTCTGAGCGGGTGTGAAGCGGTATCTCACTGTGGTTGTGATTTGCATTTCCCTGAGACAAATGATGTCGGGCACGTTTGCACGTGATTTTTGGTGACTTGAGCACAATTGGCCTCTCTTATCCATAAGGCACACATTCCAAGACCCTCAGCAGATGCCTGAAACCACAGATAGTATCAGATCCTATATATATATATACTATGTCTTTTCCTGTACATACCCACCTATGATAAACTAGGCACAGTAAGAGACGAACAACAATAATAACCAAACAGAACAATTACAGCCATATACTGTAATGAGAGTTGTGTGAATGTATCCTCTTCCTCTCTCAGACGATCTGATGGTACAACCGACCTTCTAGCCGTATGTCAGGTGGGTCATCTGCTTTCGGCGCACGGTTGACTGTAGAGTTGAGACCTCAGCCAGGGAGCCGTGGGCAGGTGTATTCTACTGCATCTTTTCCAGAGAAATGTCTACTCAGGTCCTTTGCCCATGTTTAATGGCGTTATTTGTCTTTTCATTGTTGGGTCGTACGAATTCTTTATTTCATCTAGATACAAGGTTCTTATCAGATGTATGATTTGAAAATATTTTCCTTCTGTCGTATTTTGTAGATTTTTTTTCGGGCTCTTTTGGTGAACGAGTTCAGTAAGCCTTTCTCCGGCTCCTATCTTCAAACAGAGCCGTGATTTTAGCTTTGTTCTGCTGTTCGCAGCCTGACACTGGACCCAGGGTCCGGCAAGCCCAAGCAAGGCTTTGGCCTGCATTTCTGCTGTGTCCGATCCACGAAGATGTTTGATCTTGTACCTGAGCCTCAATCTATCCTTTAGTTGTGCCTTTTGTGCTTCATCCATCACTGCTGAGCTTGTAGCCAAAGAGCATCATTCAACCTGTAAACTCCAGCATCAAACTGCCCTGCGAAACCTCCATCAATATTGTTGATAGTATTTTTCTTTGTGCGTACATTTTTTTAAAATTGTGAAGTTAGATCTATTGATATTTTTATATGATTTCTTCTCTTGCTTTTAGGTTCAGAAATGTCTCTCCCATCTAAGGAGGAGAGATACATGATCTTACAATTTCTTCTATAGTTTTCTTTTGTCCTTTAACTCTCTCATCCCTCTGGAGTCTGCGTATTATACAGGTAAGGATCCAAGTCTAAGGCCTTCCAAACTGTCTACTAGCTCAGCGTTATCCGATGACCTTAAAGACCACTCCAAACATGTATCAAATTTCAATATCTACTTTTTGTCTATTTCAGAACCACTGGTTTTAACCCTATCCTGTTATTTATTTAATTGATTTGTTATTATCGATTAATTTTATTATTGATTAATGACTATTAATTTATTTAATTATTTATTTATTTAAATTGTTAGAATTAGATTTTTCATTCCCCTACCAGGAGTTAGAAGCCTATTTCTTGTTTGTGTGCTTCCTATAACCCTAGCATAGGGCAGGTAAATAAGTGTGCACACTGTAAGTGTGCAACAATATTTGCTGGGTAAATTCAGAACTGAAGGTCTGAATGTTGGAAGGATGCAGGGAAAGGGTTATAAGATAGTGAAGTATGGTTGGAATTCTTCACGACACTGACAAAGAAACACTAGCACCTGGCCTAGTGCCTAGCACATAGTAGGCACTCAATAAAAGATAAATTAAGTGAAAGGAATTTTGAAGTGGTGAGTTCTGCATGAATTAACTTTCTCCGGCCGAGTTTTTCTCCTCCACTCTTTCTCCGACATAGTTCAAAATTCTTAGCCAGAAGGATCTTTCAATCTCAAAGTGTGCTTTGCTCTGTCTGCCCGCCATAGCTCCTCACAAAAACCCATAGCTCTATGCTGAGTCAGGACCAGATAAGAAAAATTCTTGAGAAAATAGAAGTTAAAATGAGTCTTGGTGAGGCCAGAGTTTTGACCTTTCTCTCTGATGTCAGGCCTGTCACTTAAGACTTATGATAATCTAGCTCCAAGCATCACGGAGTAAGAGGAACACTGACTCAAATTCAGAAGACACGGGCTTCTGCTCCTGCCCCTTGTATCAGCTCTGCGACTGTTGGCGAGTTATGTAACTTCTCTGAGTCACGGCTTTTCCGCCCATAAAAGAAGAGATAAGAGTGCTCTGTTTGTATGATTATAACCATTTCTGTGTTATTTCACCTTATTTCCAACATGTGGTCTCCGCTCCAGGGAACACAGGATCTTCACTGCCCCTCAACACTGGGCATTTCTTCTCCTCTCCCTCCTCCTGAGGTTCTTTCCATCTATCCATTTTCCACCCATCCTAGAAGGCCCAGCCTTGGCCCCACTTTGTTCCCGAACACCTCTCACCACTTCTGCCCACGTGCGTCTTTTCCTTCTTCGAACGTCTCCTATTCTCAGGCGTCAGCCCGCGGAGAAGGCTCATTAATCTCTTCTTATTTTATGAAGATCGAGCAAGTGAACTTCCCGAATAAACCTTTAGTTCTGTGTATTCAAGGGCAGGTCACATTCTCCTTAGATATCCCCACAATGCCTACTGCCAAGCTAGGTCCGAAGCCCAAGCCAATATTCATTACTGTGCATGTAGCAAAGAAAGCATAATGGTTGCAATTTCACCGAGCTAGCATGGTTGAACTCATATGTTGGGTTGTGTTAAATCATCGATGTGACAACGGTATGTCTTCAAGTCTCCAGATCACTCAGAGAGAGTAGACACAGGAAATGGACGAGGGGGCAGAATCAAAATAAGGGTCAGCAGGCACGTCAGGCCATGGGGTTAGAAGTAGAATTGCAGAATTTTGGCCCCAGAAAGAGCAGAGTTTACAGGTTGTTTATTCCAACCTTATCATTTGACAAGAAAGGAAGCCAAGGCTTGAAATGGCTACTTGCTTTTCCAAGATCAACCCACAGAGCCAGGTCTCAGGACCCCTCACTCCCCATGCAGTGCCCTATGGCGAGTTCTATGTTTTTCCAAATCATGGTTCATAACCTAGAGCAGAGGTAGTAACAGACCAGAGTTGGGGAGGAACCTCAGGCGTAGTCCAATAAGCTGGGAGACAGAGGTACGGTGAAATCCCATACTCCATCACCAGCACTGTCCTGGCAAACCGATTTGCTTGGAAGCTTGAGAGGCCTCCTGCTGGCCTTGTATCAGGGTTTAAAAAAATGAGGCATGTGGACATCTTCCCATCCCACTGGCAAAATAAGTCTTTGGGCAGTAAATGATACACAAAGCATTCTGCCTCCCCGCATTATTTGTTTTTCCATTCATTTCTCATGCTTCCATTCTTGTCATTGGAGTAGCTGTCTTTCTTCAGACAGAACATGACAAAGAAGGCTGTGCTTAGTTCAAGAGGAATTCTGACCCCCCAAAAGTGTGTGCGTTGCAAAGTAATTATTCTGCAGGAGAGTACGTGTGTTCAAGCAAATTACACCCTTCGCTCCCCACATTACGGCGGGCTTAAACAACATCGTGCTGACTCACACGAATGATGCTGTCAGAGGCTTTACCTGTGATTTTCCAAGCAGCAGGCTTGGGATGCCCAGAGGGCTGTCTCATCACCCCACACACCCATGTCCTCTCACAGACACCCTTGAAGAACAGAAAGTCAGAACATATGGGAGAGAGTCAGAATATATGAGAATATGTAGCCGGCTTGGGCACGAGCATGGAAACCGCCATTGCAAATGCTCAGGGCTCTTGCTCACAATAGACATTGGAAAGGGACAAGAGGGCAGAGTCAAGGTCAGGGTCAGCAGGGCACTCTGGGCAATGGGGTTAGAAGTAGAAACATAGGATGTTGGCTCAGAAAGAGTAAATTTTATAGGCCATTTATTCCAGCTTCATCATTTTACAAGAAAGGAGATTGGGCTGTTAAATTTTATATGTCAACGTCACTAGACCAGAGATGCCCAGACAGCTGGTCAAACAGGACTTCTGGGTGTGTGTGCAAGGTTGTTTCTGGAAAAGATTAGCATTTGAATTGGTAGACTGGGTAAAGCAGATCACCTTCACAGGTGGTCATTGTCTAATCTACTGAGAGCCTGAGTGGAACAAGAAAGGCGCATTTGTTCTCACTGTGTGAACTGGGTCCTCCTTCTCCTGCCCTCAGACACCAGCACTCCGGGTTCTCATGCCTTCAGACTCAGACTCAATTACACCACTTGCTTTCCTGGGTCTCCAGATTGCAGAAGACATATATTATGGGATGTCTCAGCCTCCATAATCACATGAGCCAAATCTTATAATTTTATACACACACACACACACACACACACACACACACACACTAGAGTATTACTCAGTCATCAAAAAGAAGGAAATCTTGACATTGACACGTGGGTGGAACTAGAGGGTATTATGCTGAGTGAAATAAGTCCATCAGAGAAAGAAAAGTATCATATGATCTCAGTCATATCTGGAATTTAATAAAAAAAACAGATAAACATAGGGGAAAGGAGGGAAAATAAAATAAGATGAAATCAGAGATGGAGAAAAACTATAAGAGGCTCTAAACTCCAGGAAACAAACTCAGGTTTGATGGAGGGGAGGTGGGCAGGGAGATGGGGTAACTGGGTGACGGGCATTAGGGAGGGCACATGATGTAGCAAGGACTGGGTGTTCTATGCAACTGATGAACACTGAATTCTACCCCTCAAACTAATAATACACTATATGTTAACTAACTTGAATTTAAATTAAAAAAATTTTTTTTAAAACCCACACAAACAAACAAAAAAGTATGAGGGCAGGGGCACCCGTGTGGCTCAGTCAGTTGAGGGTCCAGCTCAATCTGGGCTCAGGTCTTGTTCTCATGGTTGTGAGTTCAAACCCTTCATTGGGCTCTGCTGGGTGTGGACCTACTTTAAAAAAAAAAAAAAAAAAGAATGCGGGTAGAAGGATTTGGGAGCTATTCTCTACCTGGGTGGCTACTGTGAAGACCCTGCCTTCGAGAAGTTCGGACAGACCCTGGGAAGAAGCACTTGGCAGGTGAGAATGATATTTCAGGACCCCAGAGGAGTCTTAGGGAGAAGCTGTGGAATCTAAACCCCAAACGGCTTTAGTGTGTGTTTACATGACACTAGAAAGGACAAATCGAGCCTTCTACTCAGCCAATTTGCCCGTTATCGGTCGCACATGGTGTTAATGTGGGGTCCACCCTGGAATCTGTAGGAAAATCCAACCATGTGGATGTTATAGAGACTCTGGTTCCCTCGGAATGCCGTGTGGGTGGGTTTGTCTCCATAGCCAGGTGCCTTTCTACCAAACCTCCCCACGAATATTGCCTTGTTACTCTTCTGACCTGGGTTGCAGTATCTTCAGTTGTAAAGCCAGGTTCATGTGACCTGGTAGGCAGATATTATCTCTAACCTGCATGGTGACCCAGCACAGAGCTTGGCAAAATACTCAGCTCAATTAATGAGGCTTATTTATTTAATCAGTTAGTTAATTAGTTAGTTATTTTGTCATTATTTTGGCAGGATATTGGGTAAAGATATAAATCCCTTACCAGATATATGGTCGGCAAATATTTTCTCCCATTTTGTAGGTTGCCTTTTCAATCCAGTGGTTGTTTCTTTGCTGTGCAGAATGGTTTTAGTTTCATGCAATCATCGCTTGTCTATTTTCACTTTTATTGCCAGTGCTTTTGGTATCCTATTAAAAAATCATTGCCAAGTTCAATGTCAAGATTTTTCCCTGTTTTCTTCTAGTAGTTTCACTGTATCAGATTTTACGTTTAAGACTTAAATCCATTTCAAGTTGATTTTTGCATGTCCTGTGAGGTAAAGCGTCCAATTTCATTCTTCTGAATGAGGTTCAGTTGCCCCAATACTAATAAGACCCCATTTTCTTGCTCTTATTGATTTTTAGCTTCTTTCCATTTTTGTCAGAAAAGATAGTTGGGCTGATTCTTCTTGACTTTGTTAAGACCTGTCTTGTGAATGAGTGACCTGTTACATTTCATGAGAAGACTATCCTTTCCCCGTTGGGCGTTCTCGGAACATTTATCGAAGATCAGTTGACTGATCGATTTATTATTTTCTGCTAACTTTGGGCTTAGGTTCTCTTCTTTTTCTACCACCTTGAGGTGTAAAGTTAAATTGTTAATTTGAGATCACTCTTCTTTCTTAATATTGGAATTTATTAATAAAAACTTCCCTCTTAGAAATGCCTTTGCTACATTCCATAAGTTTTGGTATGCGGTGTTTTCATTTTAATTTGTCTCAAGATATTTTAAATCCCCTTTAAATTTTGTCTTTGACCACTTTACTTTGACTCTTGTTCAAGAATGTGTTGTTTGGTTTCCACATATTTGTGAATGTTCTCATTTTCTTGCTGTTACTGATTTCTAGCTTCATTCTGCTTTGGTCAGAAAAAATACTTGGGATGATTCTTCTTGAGTTCGTTAAGACTTGTTTTATGACCAAACATGGGATTTATCCTGGAAAATGTTCCTTGTGTGCTTGAGAATATGTATGTGGAATACATGGAAAGTTCTGTATGTCTACTAGACCCATTTGGTCTACAATGTTGTTCAGTTCTACTGTTTCCCTATTGACTTTCTGTCTAGATGATCTGCCCATTACAGAATGGGGTATTGATGTTTCCTACAAATACTGTATTGCTGTGTATTTCTCCCCTTAGATCTGTCAGTATTTGCTTTATATAGGTGCTTTGATGTTGGGTGCATAATTTGTAATTTCATATTCTATGGAATTGACCCTTTTATCAATATATAATGACCTACTTTGTCTCCTGTGATGGTTTTTGACTTAAAGTCCATTTTGTCTGCTATAAATATAGCCATTTTTGGTTCCTTTTGGTTACCATTTACATGGACTATAATTTCCATCCTGTTACCTTCAGCCTATGTGTTCTCTTAAAGTAAAAATGAGTCTCCTGTAAGAAGCATATAACTAGATCTAGGTTTTTGTTTCTTTTTTAAATCCATTCAGTCACTCTACATCTTTTGACTGGAAAATCTCTTCTATCTTTAAAAATAATTTTTGATAGACAAGTACTTCTTATTTCCATTGTGTTAATTGTTTTATGAATTTTTTTATAGGTCTTTCATTCCTTTCTTCTTCTGTTGCCATTTTTCTTTGTGATTGATGATTCATCGTAATGGTATGCTTTGATTCTTTCTCTTTATCATTATGTAGCTGCTACAGATTTTTTTCTTGTGGTCATCATGAGGCTTATATAAAACATTTCATAGTTAAAACGGTCTGTTTTAATCGTATACAAAAACTCTACACTTTTGCTTCTACCCCCCCAAAGTTTATGTTAATGATGTCATAATTTGCATCTTTTTACATTGTGTATCCATGCACAAATCATTGGATATATTTTTAATAATTTCATCGTTTATAATGAAGTTCTGAGCAATTTACACACCATCATTGCAGTATTAGAGTATTCTGAATTTGACTATATATTTACCTTTACCAATGAGTTTTATGGTTTCATATGTTTTCATGTTAATAATTAGGGTCTTTGTTTTGACTTGAAGAACTCCCTTTAGCATTTTTTATGAGGCAGGCTGGTGGTGATGAACTCTCTCAACTTTTGCTCATCTGAGAAATTTTTTTAATCTCTCCTTCATTTCTGAAGGATAGCTTTGCCGGGTGTAAAATTTGGGTTTGTGGTTTTATCTTTCAGCTCTTGAATATATCATCCCACTCTCTTCTGGCAGCAAGGTTTCTGCCGAAAAATTGTTGATAGACTTATGGGGGTTCTCTTGAATGTGACAAATCATTTTTCTCTTGCTGCTTTCAAAATTCTGTCTTTGACTTTTGATAATTTAATTATAATGTGTCTCGGTGCAATCTTCGGGTCGATATTTTTTTATTCTTTTTTCTCTTTACCCCTCTGATTAGGTAATTTCAAATGTCATTGAATTCACTGATTTTTTTTCCTTCTACTCTCCTCACAGATTCTTTCTTCTATTGAAGCTGTCTATTGTCATTTTCATTTCATTCATCATATTTGTCAGCTCCATAGTTTCTGTTTGATTCTTTTGTATGCTTTTCTTAACATCTCTTTGACGAACTTCTCATTTTGTTCATGTATTGTTTTCCTGATTTTGCTGAATTGTCTGTAATTTCTTGTGGTTTGATCTTTCTTAAAGCAATTATCTTAATTTCTTTGTTAGGCAATTCATAGATCTATATTTCTTTGGGTTCCATTACCAGAGCTTTATTAATTTCCTTTGGTAGAGTCATGTTTGTCTGTTTTTTTCATTATTTCTGTAGCCTTACATTGATGTGTATTCATTTAAAGGAGCAAACACGTCTTTATAGAACAATTTTAGCAGATACAGATCTTCTTCTGCCAGGACTGTCTCTGGAATCACAGCTGAGTGGGGCTGGAGCTGGGTCATGTAACTGCTGCTGGGCGTAGGGGCAGGTACATGGCTGACAGACCTGCTACCAGGGGCATGGATCAGCAGTTCCTGTTGGATCCCCAGGTGATAGGAAATACCTATAGGACACAGTCAAGCAGGTCTGGAGCCAGTTCCCAGAGCCACTTCCAGGTCTGCAAATAGCAGGCCTGTTATCAGGGGAGTGGATGGATATGGCTCCCACTGGGTCCCTGTGCACTCTTCCACCAGGTCCCCAGTGGGTCTCTGGGCAGGCAGAACTGACTCCAGCAGGGCTGGAGCTGGTCACAGGGCCACTTCAGGTCCCACAGACAAGACTGAGGTCAGTGGGCCTGACACCAGGAACATAGACTGGCATCGCTCGGTCCCAAGGCAGACAGGGCTGACTCTGGACCACAGTCGGGTAGGAGTACAGCTGATTCACAGGGCTGACTCAGGACCTGCAGTTAACACCAAGTTTTACCAGCCTCTTACCTGGGTCGTGGGTAGTTATAGCTCTTCCCAAGGTTCTTGGGAATGCAGTTGGGGCTGGTCGCAAAACCATGGCCAAGGGAAGCTACTACTGAGTCCACAAGGGGATGGCTCAGCTTTCAGTCTGCAGCTGAGAACACTTTCAACAAGCCTGCCACTGGGCCATGGGCATGCCTTCTCGCTGCAGCTGTCTCTGGTCTTGGGCTTCACAAGGGTTTTGCAACCTTCTACCTGTTTCCAAAGTTCCCACAGAGGCACTTTTGTCCATGAATGACTGCCAATTAACAAATTGTGTTGGGCGGATGTGAGCTGGAGACCTCCCATTCTGCCATTTTGTTAATATTCCTGCTCTCTCCTAGTACAACATATTAGAGGCGCATCCATTTTATGGCGTGTATCAGTACTTTGTTCCTTTTTATGGTGACTGAATTACTTTTAATGGCTGTATATTAGCTCCTCCTATGAAGATAACATAATTTAATTAGTCACCTCCTCTCATGGATATTTAAATGTATTTTTTGCTAACATATTTAATGATTCATTGAACAACTGTTGTACACATACACAAATAATCTTGTAGGTTCTTAAGATGAGTTTTTGTTATACATGAATGTTGCTTATTTAATTAATAAGAAACGAATTTAATTAACTTCTGTTAACCAAAGTGATTCATTTGCAACTACTGAAATGGGAGTATGTAGACACACAGAAAGCATCCTGGAAAGGGAAAAGTTTTACAAGGAGAAAGGGAAATGAATCCAGTAGGGATTCTAATATGCTGTTCTTCCTAGCCACAGGGGAAAGCATTTATATCTTCTCAAACATAATTACCTTCCTGGTGTTTAATGAATACAACTTTAATTCATGCTATCCAATTTAAGTCTGCTCAAATTCAAGACATGGGGGAAGCTTCCCTCTTGCATTTGCTGGTCTGGTATATAAAAGTAAAGCTTTAAATGTCTAGAGATTATTGATTGGGTTGTTTACATGGAGAAGTCCAGTGGGGTGTCCTTTGAAGAAATTACCTACTGTCTCTCCACACACTGACGAAATATAAAAGAAGCCCCCAGAGAAAGACCCTGGCCAGTGGAACTAGAAACAGGGAAAAGCTCATCAAGTTCCAAAACCAGAACAGACCAATGGTTTTCAGCCTTTGGCAGATCCCAAGGTCACCTTGGGAGATTAGTAAAAATACAGATGCCTGGTCATTCGCTGAATGTAAATCCATGGCACGGGACCTAAGTATCTATATTTTTTAACAAGTTCTGCCAATAATTCTGATCAGCGTCAAAGCTTGAGGACATTAAACCCAACTATTGGGAAACACTATGTTGTTTTGTCCCTGCAGCAGAAGAGCAGAAGAACTTTTCCCAAATGGCCCCTCTGCTCACACTGAGGAATGCTATGGGAAACTGCCATGGAAACCCACTCCTGCATTACTGCAGACACGATGTCGAAGATCTTGCTTTGTCCTTTCTTTTTTTTTTTTTTTTAAGAATTTATTTATTTATTTCACAGAGAGAGAGAGAGATCACAAGTAGGCAGAGGCGAAGGCAGAGAGAGAGGGGGAAATAGGCTTCCCGCCGAGCAGAGAGCTCAATGCAGGGCTCGATCCCAGGACCCTAAGATCATGACCTGAGCCGAAGGCAGAGGCTTTAACCCACTGAACCGCCCAGGCGCCCCTGCTTTGTCCTTTCTATGAAAAAATAATTTTTTTAGGCCCATTGGTGTAGAAGATTTTGGCTTATCCCAAAGAATTAACATAATTTGAGAGGAAGGGATCAAGAACCATATGTATTTGTAATAAGTCGTATTTCTGATTTTATTTTGGTGAATAGAACACTGCCGCTCTCCCTAATTTTAGTAACTGTTTTTTTTTGTTTTTTTTTTTTTGTTTTTTTTTTTGCCTTATTGACTCATATGTAACTGCTGGTTTTCTACCAGACCTATTCCTCTGAGAGGTCTATAGTTTCCTGTGCCTTAATTTAAAAACGTCAGATTCATCGTACTGTTTATATTCTTGGAAGCTACCCCAGGGCCTTTGCATGGCATGTGAGCATGCGTATGCATCAGTTTGTTTGTGTGTTTGTCTATCTACCTCTTTAAATGTCTCAAGTGCTGACTGTTTTGTGTGGCCCACAGCAGCACGGCGTCGACCTCAGTCTCAATCCCTTTAACATTTGCCCCCAAGAAGGCACCAAGGATGTTCCTGGATGGAAGGTTGGGGTCATTCATTAAAGGCTGCATGCAGAATGCTGTGATAGAAATGAATGGTCCAGAGAGCCTCACAATGAGGCCAATCTAGATGATGTTTCCTCCAAGGCTGCTTTCCCCTCCCTATTGTTGCCTCTGCCCCTGGGATTTGATGAACTTTGCCGGCTCAAGGGATCACAGCATCCCTTCCTCCCTCAGCCAGTTTGAGTCCCTGTGTCTGGAGCACAGACAGTTCTCTTGACCTTGGCCAGGTGCCTGAGCATTCTTGCAGAAGCAGCAGACCAGAACGTGTGGATGGAAACAGGATCAATCCCTCTCCACTCTTGGGAAAACAGCTCCTAGTTTACACGCTGGTGACTACAGCTTAGCCGTGTCATTTTCCAAAGGCAAGGATAAGATGTCTTTAATAGAGGAAGAGATTTGTCCTACCACTCACGCCTTTAATCTGCTCTGGCAGAACTGGCTCCCAAGGCAGGCATGTCTGAAACCGGGTCTCCCATCTCAAGACTTGGAGCTGAGGCCCCAGAGAAGTGATTACGAAGACCGCAGTGGTGCATGCGGACTGCTAATGGCCATCCCCCACTGCCCAGATCACAGGATGGCCGCAGACCCTGGAGGGCCACAGAAGTCTCTCGAAGGTTCCTCGGGCTGTTCTCTAAATTGAGTCCTCTGAAAGCATTGCACTCAGACAGAAAAAGCTCAAAATAATGAAATAGCATGATTTCTGTGTCCTGACCCAGCAACACCGCTTGTGTTTTAGAATTTGGCTCTGTTCATCTTTCCTTTCAGAAACAAATCAACAGTTCAACGCTGTTGGCTTCCAGTCACTGTCTCATCGGCGGTAGCGGTCTTTCCTCTCATTTGGATGAGAAGATTCTTATCCTGGGGAGGCAAATAGGGGCAGGAGGGTTCAGCGGCCTGCAGAGCCCACAGCAGCAAAAGCAGCCCACAGAAAGAACGGGAAGACCAGCCCTCCCATGAGACAGGACAGATTCATGGGTCACTTGGGGTTTTACGTAGCATCTGGGTATTCGATTTCGCTCCACGAAAGAGATGACAGCTGAGGCACGTGGGGCTCGAAGACAGAGTCTGGCGTCTTGGGGATGTGTAGGGATCCCTCTCACATGCTAGAACTCACATCCTGCCGTATTCTGTGCTATCAGCTTGTTCGGTGATGAGCAGAAGGTTGGGCAAAGGTGTCGGTCCGGTGGACACATTCCTGACCCAAGGAAGCCCCACTTTCCCAGTCAAACCTAGCATTCTTGGAGACACAGATGTCGTCAAATTCTACCCACCACCTACATCCTTTCAGCTTGATTGGTTTTATCAGACACATAAAAGAGTTAGCATTTTCAGGGCACCTGGGTGACTCAGTGGGTTAAGCCTCTGCCTCCGGCTCAGGTCATGATCTCAGGGTCCTGGGATCGAGCCCCACATCGGGCTCTCTGCTCAGCGGGAAGCCTGCTTCCCCCTCTCTCCCTCTGCCTGCCTCTCTGCCTACTTGTGATCTCTGTCAAATAAATAAATAAATAAAAATCTTTTAAAAAAAAGAGTTAGCATTTTCAAATAATCTGGGTTTTTTAGAATATGGTAATGTGTTTGTTTTGGGCTGTACATGATTTGACTTCGTAGCACATAAAATAAACGGGAAATCTCAGCGTTCTTCTCATATTAAAAGCCACTCTCCAGAAATATCTATTTTCGTCCCAGCAATTTTTTTTTCCTTTCTCTCTCATTTGGGGAAGATGAAAGCTGCAAAGCCGTTTATCTCCCCTAAATTAGCCATGTGACCGCTCCGAGCTATTAATAGCCGCTCCCACAACATTAATGTTTATGTCTGAGAGGTGTCAAGCGGTGCTCACCACGGAGGGACAGTAGCCAAGATAAATGTGAGCGACGCGGCGGAAATGCAGCCGGTGTCCACATTGACCAAGTGGGGTGAGGACAGATGTAACCTAGACGTCCCCCAGCCACCGCCAAATTGTAGGTACGGGGGGGTCACCGATGCCCTCCTCCCAAGAGCCCTGGCACTGAGCCCCTCTGGCTTGACAGGGAGTCAAGCCCTCATGGCAAATGGTGTCCCCACCATGCACTTCAGGGACCATGGGTGCTGCTGCTTTGTCCCCGACTGTGTCCATTCCTGCCTCTGCTGACCAGCCTCTGCTGTCCGTGAGCTGGTTTCTCGGGCCATGGCCACTTCTGCCACTCAGGACCCAGAGAGCACTGTCACTTTGTCTCGAGTCTTGAACATGGGACACTCTTTTGCTTAGTTTTCCCATAGCAAACACTCATATTTCTCAGGGGGGTCTCACCGCATCTCCGGTGGCTGCAAACCCTTGCGTCTCTCCACCACTCCCCAGGGGCTTCCTTTATGTCCCTAGGGCAGGATCGGGGTGTGACGCCCAGCTCCTTGTCTTGCAAGTGGCCCCAGCTAAGCATAAACGTGGGCTCTTTCCGCAGAGGTCAGGGAGCACACTGGTATCAGACGGCGCCGGCTCACATCCTGGTTCCCTTGCTGCCGAAGTCACTTAATCTGTCATTATGTCATTTCCCCAGCTGTAAAATGTGCATTAGAATCCATGCACTTTCCAAAGTCTGTTTGTGGCATTAAGTAAACGGAATCTATAATCCTTGCGGAGCACAATAAAAAAAATTCGTTATTATGACAACAATGACAATTAAGAGTGTGTCCAAGTCTTTTAGAAAAATCGAAATCCTTCTGAAATCCTTCTGCATTGGTGGAAACCCCCACAGAAGGAGAAGCAAGCACTGATTCAGCTCCAGGGAGAGCGCTTCTGGGAGCGACACAGGCCTCCTAACGAAGGCGGAATAAGCCGAGATGCCCTGGGGGTTCACAAGTCCCCGTTAGGCATCAAGTAGCTCCCGGAATCACCTCTCCAGCCTCCTGAGATGCTCGGGATAAAGACATTAGCAATTGCCTTCTGGGTGGAAATATAAAATGCTTGAAATGTCAGACCAGGCTGATCAGAGAGAGAGCAGAGGGAGCACCTGCCGAGTCTGCAACGGGCGGCGGTTCGTAAAGGACAGCATCGCGGCCGCCGGTCGTAAAACATGATGGAGCGACGGAGCCGCATTCAGCTTGCTTCCGCGCAGGCAGTGAAGGGCTCTCCTTAGGAGTTAATAAAAGCATAATGATCAGGCATCAGAGTTTCTTAATTTCCTCTGGAGTTGAGACTCTTCTCTCCGACGATGTCCCCCAACTGCTTTAAATCCAGCCCCCCATGGGGGGAGTGACGGCTGTCCTTCTTTCCGGTCGCCCCGCATCGGAACCCTCTTCCTACAGCCCACCTTGAGCGTGGACCCTAGAAGGACAAGACGCTCATCTTGCCAGGCTCCCTCGCAGCTAGCATGGACCCACGGCCTAGCCGCGCTGACCCCATGCCCCTGCCTGGACTCCAGGTCAGGAGGGAGAAGGACCCGTGGGGTCATTGTGCAGATGGTGAGGCCGCTGCACATTGCATCCCGATTTCTGAGTCACAAGGGTCACAGCCGCCAGCAGTGGGGTAGGCAAAACCTCACCCAGGGGCAGCTCTGTCTCCACGGAGCCATTGGCCAATGCGACCTTGAGCATGCCCTCTGCGCGTGGTGCTCAGCCTTGCCCAGGCTCCTGTGAGTCTATTACGGAGGTGGCGCTCTGCCTCTCGTTAGCATCCACTTCCATCCCGTCACCTGGCCATGCCTGTTCTCTCTTTCCGGGAAGACACCAGCATCACCTCCTCTGAGACGCCCTCTTGACATACCCCCTTTCTACCCAATTATGCGGACTTCTCGATGTCAGGGGCTTGGCCTAATTCATCCTTCGATCACAAAGTGTGCAGAACTGTAGACATTCCATAAATACTTCGTATTATTTTCTTAGGGTGCCGAAACCAATGACCAGAGCTTGGTAGCTGAAAACGGTACGGATTTCTGCCCTCGCCAGTTTGGTGGGCCTGAAGTCTGAAATCGGTGTCACCGTGCTCTCCCTTCAGGATCTGAAGAAGACTCTGTGCCTCGCTTTTTCTCACTCCTGGTGGCTGCTGGCCATCCTCGGCGTGTGGCCGCATCACTCCGTTATCCACCTGTGCGGTCCCGTTGTCTTCCCCTCTGCTGCTTGCGGTCTACCCCTTCCCCTCACAAGGACACTTGCGATTGCATTTAAGAGCCACGTAGATAATCCAGGATGATCTCCCCATCTCAAGATCCTTAACCGAATCACACCTGCAAAACCTTTGCCATGCAAGATGCCATGAGGTTATGGACCCCTCGGGAGCCGTTACTGGCCTACCCGCCTCCGACATCCGGTTCTGTGTCAATTCCTAGCCCTGCCCTCCAGTTCTAGGACACTGTCCTTGAAGTCACTCCCAGGAGGCTGTGTCTGGGTCCTTCATCAACTCCACTTCCTGGAGTCGAATCCCCTTTGAGCAACGTGCCTCGCCCCCCGGGGGGCCCACGAGTCTCTGTGAAGTTCATTCAAGCCATCGGGAGGGTCTTCTCCCCAGGCCTGCTGTGGAATAAATGACCTTGAACAAAACTCGGGTAAGCAGAATAGCTCTGCCCTAATGTCAGGAGACCTGGTGTCCCACCTTGTCTTTGTGCGGCGCCGTGGGTGACGATTCCACTCCTCTGTGCCTCGACCTTGTCCTTCTCACAAGAAGGACAGACTCAGACTCTTCTTAGCTCAGCCGCGCTTTCTCTCCCAACCCCTTCACCCTCAAGTTTCTCCCCCTTGTCACAACAGACATACGATGTGACTCCATTACACAGACCTGTAACAGGGAACATTAAAGGGTATTGCTTAGGAATGTTTACTTAGGTAGTAAAGCCATAAAGGAACCTGGGAAATTAGGGTCAGGAAAGCGGAGTTAATGGTTATGTCTGGTGAGGCTGGAAGACAGGGAGGATGGGAGTGGGGATGGGGGTTAGTGATTTTCTGTTTCTTGACCTGGGTGGTGGTTCCATGGCCATTTGCTTCATTATTCTTTGCCGGTTCGCACATATATACTGTATTTATTTCTTAATTTACCTCTATTTCCCCCTTTTGTTTTGGAAATTTTCAGACATTTCCAAAAGTACAGACGATCATATCATAAACCCTAGCTTCAACAATTACATGTTGCGGGACGTCTGGGTGGCATTTTGGGGAACATGAGACCTTTCATAAAGCCAGTTCCAGGTGAATCATTCACAAGCGCTTCCCTGTGTACAGATACATTTGATGCATATATATATATATATACATATAAAATTAAATATATTTATATAATATGTATTATATAAAACATATATTCTATATATAAATATATATTTATATTTATTTATAATATAAATATTTACATTTATATTAAACCATGTATATTAAATATATAAATATTTAAATTTATATAAATTTATAGTATAAATATGTTATTTATATTTAATATATTAATATATTATTATATTTAATATATTTATATTTAATTTATTAATATATTTAATATGATTATTTATATTTAATATATTTATTTAATATATAATGTATGATGTATATACATCATATATTTATATTTATATATCTTATATATTTATATATTTTCTATTATATAGAATATATCAAATAAATATATTTATGCAATACATATGCAAAAATATATGCAATACATCAAATAAATAAATAATCACAATAGAAATGCTGAAAATAGGGAGGGAGAGGAGTGGGGGTGAGGGCAGAGATCCTATGCACGGAGAGCTCTGCGTGTGCGTGTGTGTGCGTTCACGCATGTGCAAGCCCGTGAGGGTGAGTGTATGCACGAGGGTGTGTGTGTGTCCGTGTGGTTAGGACATATGTCCACAGCACGTGTCTGCTTTAAGGTGGAGGAGCAGCCATGCTGGTGGCTTAGCTTGGTGGCCATGGCCTTGGTTCCTAGTGCTGGAGCTGGGCCCTTCAATGAGCACAGTTAATCCCAGGAAGCGAGAAGAACTGTAACCTTCTGATTCTAAGGGGTCTTGCAGGGCTGGGTGAATCGAGTGTGAGCTCCATGTCTGTCTGTTCACTGCGAGACAGACCAGTCGCTTACACAGCAAGTCACCCAGTGAAGACCTTGGCAACCTAAATGGACAGACGCCTGTGGAAGAGGGTAGATCTAAAGAACCCCACAGTTTGGAGGCAGCTTGGGTATTTTCTCATGATGTTAAGCAAACTGCCTTGCTCTTGGGGGGCAAGAGGGAGTGGGTTGTGAGCTCCTTCATGAAATAGTGGCAGGCCTCCACTGCCTGTAGGAAGGAAGCGTTTGGTGGCCAACAGAATTGGGTGGGGGTCCTGAGGCAAATGTCTGTGCCCCGACCATGGGTCCCAATCTGTGCCTTTGCTGGAGAAAGCAGCTGTCGGTGGACAGAGAACACAGGTTGTAAGTGTCCAGGTCCTTCAAGTTAGAGTAGGAAGGTAGGTATGCCGAGCACTTCTTGGACTGCAGCCTGGAGTCCAAGACCTGGGATTTCCAGGCTCTCTCTACAGGTCCCCAAGGTCCCGGGCACCTTGTAAAGACGGTGGCCGATGGAAAAGGCCAACATAAGATTTCACAAGCTCACTTTGGTCAAAACTGGCTCATTTCTCAGGTCTACTTAAGTCCCCTTCTTCTAGAAGCTCCTAGCACACAGCAAGCCCTCCCTCCTCTCCTACTACTACCCCAATGCCTTTGCTCTGGCTCTTTCCTCTTCTGGGAATGCTTTTCCCCTGGATTTTCATATGGCTTGCTCCATCAAGGTCTTTAAGTTACTATTCGAATATCTCCTTATTCAAGAGATCTTCCATGACCGTCCTGTGTAAGCAAGATAGAAACCCCACGCCTACCCTTGGCCTTCTGTCTCTTGTACTCTGCGTGTAGTTCTCCAGAGAGTTTGTCTCTTTCCTTCCAAGCTGTGTTTTCAGGGCCCAGAGCAGTGCTTGATATGCAGTGGGGGCTTACTTTCTATTTGTCAAATGAATGAATGATTCACATTTCCTGCCTGGTCTGTGCATGACACTTAATACTTTTTCTTTCACATCTTGTCTTCCTGGCTGGACTCTGTGAGGGCATGGACAGGGTCTGTTCCTATATTAATCATCTTTTACTCACCCCATTTGTGAGGGAGGAATTCCTTCCTAGGACTACAGATATGACTCAAAACACAATGCCCAACACTGGACAGACAAGGTCAATAGCCGTTTATTAAACTCATAGAGTCATGGCCTGGGGGAAGTAAACATTGTGCACCACAGAGGACCACACGGTTTTACACTCAGGAACAGAATGGATGAGGAGGGGCTGGAAGAGGCAGACTCAAGAAGTGGGCTCAAGAAGGTGGGGTGACCCCTGATTTCATTAGGAAGAGGTATGTGGCTTGCTTGAATAATCTATGAGCTGGAAGGAACAGGAACCCAATCCTCATGGATAAGCAGGAACTATGCTTTGTCCCCTTGATGAGAAGGGTCGCTTAGCTGGGGACCTTATCCACAGGAGCAGATAAGACAGAACTCATCGGGGGAGGGAAACTGGCAGGTAGGCCATTCCAGGCCCTCCTGGGTCACCAAATGTCAAGGTAGCTTATAACATGGGACCTTAACTTTAGGCCTAAACCACAGTTCCTCTCTAGTTCATGTGCTCGAAACTGAGTTCAAGGACCAATCTCGGGGTCCTGGTGTATCTCCTCTAAGCCCGGTTTGTGTGCCTCTCTCAAGTTTTGTCTTGATGCCTAAGATCTGTTATGATCCAACTAATTTCTGGCCATCTAACCCACCTCTGGAGACTGGCTCAACTCATCTATCTTCTTGGACTTCTTAGACATCATTCCTACCTCTCATGGCCCAGTCTCCTGAGCATAGTTCTAGCTTCTTTTGTCTGATGACTTAGGGTTTCTCCCTGACTTTGTTGGCCCATATCTACCTGTCCTCCTTGCCTCCATAGGCCATGTGGCAGGCCCCAACAACCTCCCCACAAAACCACCTCCTCTTCGGAGCACCTCCAGAGAACACGTGTCTGGAGAGCCCCTGGAGAGAGTCAGATAAAGACTTAAAAGCAAAGGAACATGGCCACATCTCCTCGGTGATATCACTGTGTCTACCCATGTGTGCTGACTCAACTGTTCTCCATCCTTTGTGAGCCCAACCCGGCAGGTCTTTGCTCCTGACCAACTAAGGTGTTGCCGTGAGCCTTGGAGGCACTTTGTGACTCAGTTTCCAAAGCTGCAAAAGGGGGTTGTTGCAAGAATTAAGTCTGACGCTGTGCACCAGGCGTCCAGGGACAGCAGCCAGTGAGTGTCTGGAGCAGAGCAGACAGTGGCAGCTGAAATGGCCGATACTTTATTGCTGTTCTCTTTCTAAGCGTGAGCTCACCCACAGACAGTCAAGGCTGGCACACGCAGTCCTCAGGCTGGGGCTACCTTTGTTTAGAATCAGAGCTGCCCTGAAGCCCAGCCTCGCCCCCAGAGCATCAGGCCAGGGGGGTCCTCTGTCAGTCCAAGCCCCCTCCTCCCCACAAATGAACAGAGACTTTGAAGGACACAAGGGTCACGGATGTAGCCCAGAGACCGCCCTGCTCTCAGCAGCCTCCCTCCATCTGCTTCCATCTCCGAACCAGATCTTGGACCTCTGACTTACCCTCCTTGGACTTCAGGTGTTCGTCTGTGACAGAGGAGGCCAGTGGGGATGCACTTGACGTTTAGGTCTGCCCTTGTCCTGTGAGTCGTGCTGGGGCACGCCCAGCACTCTCAGCTATGGCCTTGGTCTGCCTACGAGTGTCAGTGTTGATGCAGTGTGACCGGGGAGGGGGTGGGATTTGAGGACATCCATTCTCTAAAGACATTTAATCTGCAGTCACCTTCATGCAGGGAGGATTTTCAGAACAGGGTAAACCCAAGTATGTTTAACTTACTGCTTTTCAAGTTTGTTTTTTTTTTAAGATTTTATTTATTTATTTGACACAAAAAGGAGAGAGATCACAAGTAGGCAGAGAGGTAGGCGGAGAGAGAGAGGGGGAAGCAGGCTCCCTGCCGAGAAGAGAGCCCAATGAGGGGCTGGATCCCAGGACCCCAAGATCATGACCTGAGCCAAAGGCAGAGGCTTAACCCACTGAACCACCCGGGTCCTTCAAGGTGTTTTTTTTTTTTAATCAAAATTTTCTAGAGACCAAGAGGTTGAAATCCCAAAACAAAACCATTTTGACAAAGAGGCTTGGGTCCCCTGGTGAGGCAACTCCCCAACCTGCCTACAGGGAGGGAAGGGGTGACAGGAGAGGAGGCAGAACTGGGGCGTGTGGCTCCCAGGCCGGGACTGCTATCCTTCCCTGGTTCTGGAACGCCCCAAAGGAGGCCTACATCCAGGTCTCCTGAGAGCAGGGGTGCTTTCAGACACGGTAGCTAGTCCCATGGTGCTAATTAACAGGAGGACAATCGCCGAGCCCAGCTCAGCCTTCCTGGGATCCAGCCTGCCCTGACTCTGGCTTGTTTCTCCCTTTGTCTCCTCTGGGAACAGGGCTCACCACCAGCCCCGTCGAGTCCCGGGAGAATCCCTACTTCATCAGGAGCAGGAGGCAAGCAGACTCTGGCCCAGGGCTGAGATAGCCAGATCTTTGCAGCTGTTCAAAATCTGGAGAAACTGACCCATAATCCTTCTGCTGGTGCTGTTATGATCCTACAGCCCCGGGCAGGCTACCTCCAGAAGCCTTGAGAGTGAGCCACGGTGGCATTTCCTCCCCCAGATTCAGCCCCTTCCAGATGCTTCCGCCCCTTCTCACTTGCACGGCTGCGCGCCCCAGGCAGGACTCTCCAGTGGGCGTCCCTGGTTCTCCCAGCTGACCGAGTGCTTGGCCTCGTCGGGCTCCTCTCCCACCATTATCACACCCCATGGATGCCTCCCACCTTGATTCCCTCCCTCCGTTGGTGTAACAGGCCGCTCGAGGACATGAACTATGAGTCGTTCTTGTGTCCCTAGCAATAGCAGAAGGGACGTCGCAAATAGTCAGTGGAAGCAAGAGAGGAAGGAAGGGGCCCTGGGCAACTCCTGGTTCTGGGGCCACACGCGTGCAGAGAGGAAGGAGCACCAAGGCCAAGAGCCCCCGAGACGGGGAGCCTGCAGGTCTCTCTCCGCTGGTTGCCCTGGCGACACCCGGCGTGACCGCCGCAGTGATGTGTGGGACACGGTTGGGTGGAGAATGACATTTTGTCCCCAGAGATGCTAGTAAAATATAAAGAAGGGAGGGGCGCCTGGGGGGCTCAGTCGGTGAAGCGTCTGCCTTCTGTTCAGGTCATGATCCCGGGTCCTGGGATCGAGCCCCACCCTGGGCTCCAGGGGGGAACCTGCTTCTTCCTCTCCCTCTGCTGCTTCCCCTGCTCGTGCTCTCTCTCGCTGTCAAAATAAAGAAATAAATATTTTAAAATGTATACAAAGAAGGGAAAACAGCATTAAGGAGAAGGTCATCTCCATCTAAAACATATTGACTGTAGGCCCCAGAGAGTGACTCCCTCTGCCTGGACTCAGTTTCCCTTGGAGAAGCAACTTTCTTTGGGGTTATCTGCCCCGCTGGAAAACTGAGTCCAGCAGGCCAGCATGTAGAGAGAGCCCCTGGGGTCTCCATTCAACTCACCCGTGACCAACACCATGGGACCTTGGGCAGGTTGTACCCGGGCCTCAGTTTCCCCACATGCACCCAGCTTGAACATTCTAGAGGCTCTGATTCCGCCACACACCCCCACCCTGTGGAGGACTTCAGGCCGAGCTGCGTCGTGGGCTATGCTAGCCGTGGGCAGCCCGTGGCGGGGGGGCAGACCCGGCCATCCCGCCTCCGTGAATGGCGTCCCTGTGGGGACCCCGCCCCCACCCGCTTTGTCTTCATGGTGACCGGAGGGGCCGGGCTCACAGTTCCAGTGTCCAGCAGCACCTTCCATGTCCCAGCACTGCCCCTTCTCCCTGTCAGCCCCAGCCCACCGGTCGGATGAAAATCTGGCAGAAACCAGAATGGGGACCATAAACCCAGTACTTTGATGAAAGATGAATTCTACAAATGAGCACCTAAAAAGCCACTCGAGAGAATTCCTCAGCTGCGTTTGCGGCTGGCTCTTCTCCTGGGCAGGAGTCCGCATGCCTCTTGCTCCTGATGAAGTAGAGATTCTCCTGGGACTCCGTGGGGCAGACGGTGAGCCCTGTTCCAAGGAAGAGGAGACAAAGGGAGAGAGAAGCTGGCGTCGGGGCAGGCTGGATCCTGAGAAGGACCTCGGGGGTCCCGAGAGCCTTTCAGGGGTTCTGCAAGATCAAAACTTCCTTACGATAATGCTAACATGCCATTCACCTTTTGGTGCCCATTCTCTAAGTAGCATTCCGTGGAATTCTCCAGAGTCTGCATGAGGGGGGATATTGAAGCAGATTAAAAGTCCTTATGAGAATCCAGCCGTCCTCCAGCAAACCAGATATGAGATTTGCAAGAGTGTAAAGCAATGACTTTCTTCTCAGCTTTTTTGCTTTTTTTAAAAAGCACATTATTTATGGTGACGTGTAATGGGCTTATCATTGTTATTTGAATGAATTAATTAGCATTTTAAGAATTTCCTAGCCTTAGTTTTTAGTAGGGTGAATAGGACAGGAAATAAGACAAATAAAAACTTTTGAGGTCCTCAGTGACTTTCCAGAGTGCAAAAAGATTCCAAGTCCAAAGACAGGAAAATCATTGCTGTATTCCACAGGAGCGTAAGGACTCTACCCCGTCTCTGTCTGCTGACCTCCTGGGCCCGGTTTTCCAGCTGCACGGATCCTCTCCAGCAAAACAGCGTCTCCAGGGAAACTGAGTCAGAGGAGAGGGATTCAGAGCTGGTTCACATGCCAGCCCCACTACCTCCTAGTAGCGCAATCTTGGACAAGTCACTAAACTTCTCTGGCCTCTGGTTTCCATGTCTAGAAAGAGAAGGGACATCACAGCCTGCCATGATGTCATGGCATCGTCATGACAACGCAGTCGCCAGAGGACCCAGGGTGGTGACCTGCCTCGCCTGCAGCTGTGCTGGGTTCCATCCTCGCTGGTCTGTCCCTGCTTCTGCAGGACGAGGGTCCTTTCCCTGGGCACCAGCAGATGACTTAACTGCTGCAGGACAACTGATTCCCAGACTTCGCTGCGGATGGTAACTTTAGCAGCCTCTGCGCGGCCGGCGCGCTCCCACGTGCTGCCGTTGTTCCTGGTCCTGGGGTTTGCGTTTTGAGAACCGCTGACGTGGACCTTCGAGAGTCCGAATGTTGCAGATGATTAAAAAGTGTTTTATCTCCATGGTATGTAATGAAATCCAGGTCCTGCGAGGTCCTTGGAGGGGAAGGGGCTCCTGGGAGTGAAAGCTTCCAGGACGAGATGGGGGGGGCTCTAGTCAGCCTCATTAACATTCCTTTTGCATTTCCATAAACGAATCCTTCCCTCGTGGTCCCCCGCCCTGGAAAGCTCATTCTGCCCGCGAGATGGGAAGCCGGCGCGGGGCCCTGTCTGGGGTCGGATGAAGAGGACTCAGCCCCCGCGGCCCTGGCTCATTTCACATCGGCGGCTTCCTACCTTCTCCACCTTTGTTTCCCCCTTTTTCATCCTCTTTCTTCCTCTTACACCCTAAGAGCTGGTGGCTGAAAACGGGAGGCAGGGCCCCCCTCTCTGGAGCTCACAGCTGTGTTTAGGGCGGCGCCCCTCCCAGGAGTAGGATTCTCAAGGTCACGGGGTGGGGGGGGGGCGGGGAGGAGGCCCTTCTGGGGACGAGCTTGCAGCTGCCTCCTGCTTTCTCGTTCTTCCTTAATACTTAGTATTCTTTTCCTTTGTTTCTTTTTTTTAAAGATTTTATTTACTTATTTATTTGAGAGAGAGAGGGGGCCCCCGAGCAGGGGGAGGGGCAGAGGGGGAGGGAGAAGCAGTGTCCCCGCTGAGCAGGGAGGCTGGACACAGGGGCTCAGGGCTCCACCCCAGGACATGATGACATCACTGCCATCACGACCTGAGCCGAAGGCAGAATCTTTAACCAACGGAGCCACCCAGGAGCCCTCCTCTTGTTTCTTACAGCCCCTTGTTTCTTATGTATTTTTAAACAGTCCTAAGACATCCCCCAAAGAACTCTTTCCTACAAAGCCAACATCTCCCTTGGAGAACCTGTGGGCCCAGTGCTGCTTTTTTTTTTTTTTTTTCCATAAGCAAATCTCTCCCGAGGCTGGGAGGGAGCGGCTCCCCGTGCATCCGAGCAGGTCAGGTGCAGGAAACCGGGGAAGGAAGTGTTCAGCCAACATCTTGCAAGGATGATGAGCTCGGTTCTCCCGAAGCCTTCCCTCCCAGGCCACGTGGATGTGGATTTGCTCAGGTCACGGCAGTTCCATAGGCCCCACAGAAGGAGGAGAATGTTCCCTGACCGCACAAGGTCAGAAAGCAAGGCCAGTCCCCAGGGTGAGTAGCCAGTGGTTCCCAACGCAGCCTCTAACCCCAGGAGGAACAGACAACAGAAGAACACAGGGGTCCCCCACTTTTCTCAAGTTTGCATTTGCCGCATCGCTCTCATGACACTCGCGCTTGTCCTCGCGACCTCTAAGGAACCCGAGGAGGGTTTTCACTTTCGGAAGAAAAAGCGAAAAGTGAAAATAGGCGTCAGCGCCCAAATTTTGGCAGGAAGCCCTGCGGCAGCCACCTGCACCCCAGCGGCAAGAGTGGGGCCACGCAGCGCCTTCCCCGGGAACCCCACTCGGCATCTCAGAATCCAGCGGCCAGAGCTGGGCACTGTGCTGGGGGAACCTCTGGGCCTTATTTGGAGTCACTGGGCGCATTTGTTTGTGAGGTGTGTCCCAAGGTAAGAAGAGCCTGAGAGAGGTTTTTGGGGGGATCTGAGACTGCTTAAAAAAATTATCCTATAAATTAATGGTACTTCCTCGGTTTATGCCATTTGGATTTAGGAAAGCATTCGCGGAGACATTGTACTTTCGGACATTGGGGGGAAACGTGTGTCTGAGAATTAACTTACTCGATCACAAGCCCTGTTTAAGGGGTACTGGGCGCCCAGGTATCGGAGGAGGCACGGAGGATGATGAAATCCCTTTTCTCTGGGCTCAGAAGAGCAGGTTCGAGTCTGCGCCGGGTACTAAAGAGCTAGGCAGACTGCTAACCAGCAAATCAATGCGCTTCTTGGTGTTTCTCTGTGTTTCACCCCACTGGGCCTCCTTAGGGCTGGATAAAGTCCAGGACCCTCTCCCGTGCCTCGTGGAGCCTCACCCCCCTTTATCCAAGCTGCGGGGTGCCTGTGCCCCCGGGGCTGCTGGTCTGCACCGGCTGGCCCTCTCTGCCCTCGCACCCTCGCTGGCTCTCACCGCCCCGCAGCTCCCTGCCCTGGCCGGGAGTCCGAGGCCCCACACCCCGGGCCGGGAGCCCAGAGAGGCCTTGCTGAAGAGGCGTTTGGACCTTCTCCCTGCGATGCCGGCTTTGATTCATTTCCCGTCCTGGCCGGGGTTCTGCTGACCTGATCCTCTAACCGCGTAATTACGTTATTAGCATATGATGGCGCACAGAACGCCATGTGTCCCGCTGGAGAGGATTAGAATAAATCGCAACTTCAGCAGAGGGAAGGGAGGGCAAGCCGGGGTCCGGGCCCCCGGAGCGCAGGGCGGGAGACCTAACGTGCCTTCTGGGCCCCGTCTCCCCGCCGGGGGAAGAAATGGGCACCCAGAGAGGGGGAGTGGGCCTGCCCCATTAAACTCCATTAAACACGTTTCCAGGGGCACCCCCACCCCGCCCTTCAGAGGCCTTGGAAGGAATGAGAGCACTGGGGAAAGAGGTTTTCCGCAGCAGAGAGCCGGCTCGGAGAACAGAGAGCAGAGCACCCACCCTGCAGGCTCAGGACACACGTGGCCGGGCAGCCCCAAGAGAAGGGCCGGTGTCCGAGGCCCATGTGGAACCCTCCCTAGGTCACATCTTAGCAGTCGCAGACCTGGAGCCCAGCCCACGGCAAAGCCACGGGAGCCTGAAGTGCCCAGGGTTCCAGTCCCGCTCATGTCGGGGATCCCACGCTGCAGACTCACCGTGGGTCTGAGCCTTCGCCCCTGGGGCTCTCGCCCACTGTCCTGTAGGGCTCGTCTCTCTGGCTGCCCTTTGCAGAGCCCCGCACGTGGGAATCACTTGCCTGGATGAGATCTACATTAGCCCTCGTGCCTCCCGCTCTGAGCTTCCTGTGGGCAGCAGCTTGATCTGATCTATCTCGGTACCCCTAGTGCCCAGCAAAGGGTCTGATGCCCAAGACATCGTCGAGTTGAACAGGGGTGCAGGTGGGACCTAGTGGTGATGGGAGCGTAAGTGGAAAACCCAGGGGACTTGTTGAACAGTTCTAGGACGTGTGGGGGGTGGGCACTGCTTGATTTCCCTGCTCCCTGAGATCTGGGGATGGGAGGCCCCACCGTGAGGAGGAAAAGGATGATGAGGCTGGAAGCCAGGTGGGGCCAGACGGGAGGAGATTATAGAGGAACACCCTGAAATACGGCAGAAGGCAGACCCCCTGTGCTGGGGGCAGGACAGGGTGCTTATGAAGACAGCCTTTCCCTGCATGTGTCCCCCAGGTCCAGACACCCAAGCGGGCTTCTTCCCGGCCAGAGAGCTGTGCAGCGCGCGTCTCCCCAGCCTGCACCTTGGCCGTGCCCAAGTCTCCTCCCCATCTTTTCCGCTCTTGGAATCCCTCCGTGGCACTGGCGGGAGCCGTGAGGCTGCGATGACTATTTCCCTACTTGGCTTCTCACCGCTGCTCTGGCTGGCTCCCTGCTGAATTTCCCAGAGCCTCGGGTCCAAATGCTCCCACTTCCTGGAAGCCGGCCCCGACTGCGCTCAGCTCATGACCTCATCTACGGCAGGGAGACTGGAGCCACACGGAGGAGACATCCCTTCTGCCTCAGCGTCACCACCTCCTCGACACCCTCCCTCCTGCTCTCTCTCCGCTCCTGGCAAAAGCTTCCTCCCTCGGCCCCCGTCCTACGTCCCCGTCCTCCCCTTCGTCCCTCTCACTTTCTCCGTCGGTCCGCGAGAGGCTGGTTCCATCTGTCCTCATGGGATGACTCCTCCGACGGCTGCCCTGGATTTCTCCTTCCTGTCACCGCTGAGCTTTTGAGGACTCCCAGACGCTCCCAACCCCTCTCCTTCCTCTCCTCAACCTCACACTCGTGGCTTCCGCCCAGAACATGCCTGAAAAGATGCACCTGGACAGTCACGATGTACTGTGTGCTGGAAAATGCAGGCGACAAAACACGATGTGTACTGCCCTTCTGCTTTTTTCTGAAAAAAATTTAAGTGTTATCTTTACATAGCTTTTTTTTTTTTAACAAAGAAATGTTACATAATAAAATAATAGTAGGTGTCTCTAGGCAATCGTTTTGAATGAGTTCTTTGTTCTTTTTATCTATTTTCAGATTTCTCTCAACAAATATAATTATTTGTAGCAAAACATACAAGCTTTAGGGGAAAAAAGACAACAAAATACTTTTCAAGTGTTTGATAATAATCTTAAATTGTAATGGCTTGCACTCCTTATACCTAAATGAATCACAGATGGATCAAAGATTTAGAAGTAAAAAATGGGATCATAAAAGAATCCCAAGAAAATAAAAGATTTTTTCTAATAATCTCGGAACGGGCAAGACTTCTCTGAGCAACTCACGAAAACCACAAGCCATGGAAGAGAAAACCCATCAACTTGACGGCAGCAAAGGCAATAAACGAAATCAAAACACAGACGACAAAGTGGGGGGGGATATTCCTATGTGAGAAAGGGTTAGTTGCCTTAAACTGCAAAGAGCATTTTTAAATCAATAACAAAAATATCAGCTGATCCGCAGGAAAGTGGCGGGCCCAAGGACTTAGAAGAACACTTCATAGATAAATGTATACTATTAACTTAGAGATACATGAAAAAAAGAATGAGAAACAATTTAAAGAAGAAAAACCATCTTTTTACCTATCAGACTGGCAAAGGATAAAATATTGATCAGGGACGGTATAAACGGTAAAGGCAGAAACTGGGATTTTCACACCTTGCAGTGGGAGAATAAACTGATGCTGCCTTCGTAGAGATCAGTGCGGTGAGTCATTTCCGATTTTTAAAACTCACATGCTCTTTAAGACGTCACATTCACTCCTAGAATTTGTTCTAGAGCTACGCTTTCAAAGAACCAGGTTTGGGTTTCTTTCATTCCCTTTATTGTGTTCTTGTTTTTAATTCCATTCATTTCTGCTCTGATTTTTACTATTTCCCTCCTGCTTCTTGCTTTAGGTTTAATTTGCCTTTCTTTCATTAAGCCCTTGTCTCGGTCCATTCAGACTGCTTGAACGAAATTACCATATGCTGAGTAGCTTAAACAAACATCTATTTCTCGCAGTTCTGGGAAGTCCAAGATTAAGGTGCTGGCGGGGTTCGGTGTCTGGCGAGGACCCACTCTCTTGTTCATAAAAGTGCCTGTCTTCCTGCCGTGTCTGCACATGGCAGAAGTGAGCTCAATGGGGTCTTTTTTATATGGGACCTAATATACCTCCCAAAGGCCCCAAATTTCCCTAATTACCTCCCAAAGGCCCCACCTCCTAAGACCATCACATAGGGGGTTAAGTTCTAATAGAAGAATTTTGCAGAGACAAACATTTACTCTATAGCAAATTCCCAAAGAGTAAATTTAAGTAATATTTCTTTCTTTCTCATGTAAGTATTTGGTGCTACATATTTCCCTTTAAGCACTGCTTTTACTGCATTCTGCATTTTTTTAAAGATTTTATCTATTTATTTGACAGAGAGAGAGATTGTGAGAGCAGAAACACAAACAGGGGGAGTCAGAGAGGGGAAGCAGACTCCCCGCTGAGCAGAGAGCCCGATGCGGGGCTCGATCCCAGGACCCTGAGATCATGACCTGAGCCGAAGGCAGAGGCTTAATCCACTGAGCCCCCCAGGTGCCCTGCATCCTACAAATTTTGATAAGTTGCATTTTCATCCTCATTTACTTCAAAATACTTTTAAATTTTCCTTGAGACTTCCTCTTTGACCCGTGGGCTATTTAGAAGTGTGCTACTTAATTTCCAAATATTTGGGCTTTTCTCAATGTCTTTCTGCTATCGATTTCTAATTTAATTTTGATACGAGCCAATAATGCGCATTGTAGGACTTCTTTCAGATTTGTTGAGGTTTGTTTTGTGCCCAAAACATGGTTTGTGTTGATGAATGTCCATGTGCGTTTGAGATGACTGTGTGTTTTGCTCTTTTTGGATAAAGTGTTCTGTGAATGTCCATTAGGTTAAGTTGGTTGATAACGTTCTTCAGATCCTTTATTTTCTGCCTGTGTTTTCTATCAGTCACCAGGAAAGGAGCATTGAGGTCCAACTGTAAGCGAACTCTAGGTGTTTTCAGTTTCTGTCCTTGAGGAGAGCCTCCTATTCTCTCCCCTCGGTAAGACATGGAGGCTGGGGCGGGGCAGAGCGGCTTCCGACAATATACGTCCGCGGCAGGTTAAGGCCTTTGTTCCATAGGGAGGAGAGATCTCTGTGGAGTTTCAGAAGTTGCTGTCACTTCTCTCCCCCAGCCAATGTTTCTGCATTTTCCCCAAACTTTCTGTGAGAGCCTGGTGGGGTTCTGGGACAAAAAGCCTAAAAAAAGGGTAGGAATCTCTTCCGCCATGACTATGGTTCCCAGGAGCTTCATACTCATATCCTAGTCCACAACTGGCCCCAAACAAATCATTAAAATTTCTAGTTTACTATTTCTACCGCTTTGTATGGTATCCAGGGTCTTCTGCCCCCAGATAAGTAAATACCGAGGTCCTTGCTTTTCTGAAGGCTCCCGTCTCTCTTCAAGATAGTGGTCTGTCCTGTGACCTCAAATCTCTGATGGGTTCTCAAAAAATCATTAATGGGATGCCTGTCCGGCTTTTACCTTGTAATGGCATAGATACATATATATGGCTTCATTACTTATACTGGAAAGAAAAACTGAAAACAACCCAAGATCCCTTAAAAAGAAAGATAAGCAAACAATGATACAGCCATACAGTGGAAGGCAAAGGCAGCGTATCTTAGTAAGAGCGAGATGTACAAAAGTTAAAAGGAATGAGGCAGAATATTACGCAGGAATATGCTGTTGGTTGTAGAAAATTATTCTCATTGAATATCAGTACAGCGTGAATTTTTTTTTTCACCGTACGATCAACTCTAGAGCTGTTCACAGATACTTTGGGACCCATGGAGTCCTTCTGGCCCCCACGGTAGGAACACACAACTCTGTCTCCTTTGGAATTTGTTCATGGACTGTTGCTTTGGTCAGTATATTTAGTAAGAGAATTTCACCAGATTTCAGCCACTACTCACCCTTTGGTGGTACCCTCGTGCAGACCCCAACCTGCCCCACTACACACAGAAGCTTTGCAGAGATGGAACCGGTCTGTGGGTAGATGGCCCCCAGAGATCATGCAGACTGGGGTTCGGGCCACCATTTTGTGACCCCGGATGCTGGAGAAGCAGCAAAGAGAATGGAAGCGATATACAAGGGAGAGGCTGGAGACAGACTAAGGGGCAGCGGGTTGGACCCAGATAGGTCCTTCTTTCTGGCTCCCAGTTTAAGTCCGTGGCATGGCCCAGCTATATTCTATCTCCTTGGGCTTTGTGAAAAACCGCAGTCACAAAATAAATCCCCATTTATGCAAGCTAGCTTGACTGCGTTTCTGCTTTTGCAACCGAATTACCTCTAAGACATATGTCATTAAGGATTTCTCTTCATTTCTTCTAATACTTCCCAGAATGGTCTTCTCCAGTCTCCCCTGTTTCCCAGGCACCTCCGCCCCAGGGGACCTCGGTATCCCTGCCCATCACTCTGTCACAGAATCCACTGCTCTCCACGCCAGCCAGCCTTGTTTATTTTCACAGCTCAGCTTCTTACCTCCCCGCCAAAGCCTCCGATCCCCAAAGCTAGGCAGAGCTGCTTCCTCAACCCTGGATTTATTCCTCTTTTGAACCATTTGTCAGTTTCTGTTTATGCTATAGTTGTTTTGGTTGTTTTATTTCTGGAGCTAAATTTTAAAGCTCCTTGATGGTAATAAGTGTATCTTAGTCATCCCAAAGGACTTAATTGTTTCCCAGATGTTTAAATTACTTAGGGCTGTACTTCCTAGGTTCTACTATCGTCTAGTAAACAGGAGGGGAGCGGAGAGGAGGGAGCTACCGTGATCCTTTGAAACTAAGGCTCATTCTGTTCCCTCTTCCACTGAGCGCTCAATAAAAATGGCAAATACTGATATCATGACCCCCTGCCAGACATTGTTCTAAGGGTTTTTCTATTTATTAATGCAAGCGATCATGATCAATCTCTAGAAGGGAGTTAAAGTTTTCTCCAGTTGTTAGTGAAGAAACTTGCTCCAGGGCACATACCTGGAGAAAAGAAGCAGAATTTTCGCCTGGATGACCCGGCCGCAAGGTCCATGCCTTTCACCATCCAGCCATGAGAAAAGCCTAGAGGGAGAGGACAGGTGGGAGCTGGCCTTCTGCTGAGGTTCTGGTTGACCGACGGCACATTAGAAGTGGAGACCATGCTCTTTTCTGCAGTGGAGTGGAAAGGAGAAAGGACGAATGCCACCTACAGATCAGGGATCCCTGAAGGCACTGAGAGGCTCATGACCGGATCATGGAAAACCTTCACGCACACGCACATACACACACACACGTATGTGAGTGTGTCTTAAGTACGAAATGTACCTCTTAGCACCCAGGAAAAGGGGTGTGTGCAGGTGCATACTTTCATGGTAATGAGTCCTAAGGGAACAAAGGAGATCATGCTCTGGATGTCACCCTGTCTGACCAATGTCCCCTCCCAAGTCAAGATGGCAGGTGAGGGTCTTTATGTAGGTGCTGAATTAATCCTGAAGTGCTTTCAGCTGTAAGTATTGACCTTGCTGGGCACGGGCACTAGTCATGGATCCACGCCCTTGGGGACAGGTGGGTACCCAATACCACTCCATTCCCCCACTCATTACACACCATCTAAAGTTAGCCTCTCAGCTTGGAACCAGTGACAGCAGATCTATCACACGCATATGAATTTTTTATTGCCCTCTTTAAGGTATCTCCTCGGGACATTACTTTGGCTGTTTCCAGTGACCCTCTGTCTTGCCTCAAGGGTTAGTACGGAACAGTAGTTGGGACTCTGGACTCAGGAGTTTAGATTCAAGCTCTGCGTCTTTCTCAAGGATCTTGAGTGTGAGTCACTTACCCTTAATTTTCTCATCTACGTAATTGGGATTGAAATGGTTCCAAATGTAAGCGGCTGTCTTGTGTATTAAGTACACTTGAACGTGTAAAGAGCTTGGGACAGTGCCTGGCAGAGGGTATGCCCTTGAGAACCAGCAGCTGTTGTCAGTGTGCAAAGCATCTCCGAGTTCCTCTCCCGGGAGGAGACTCCTAGCCACCCTCTCAGCCACACTCTTCAACCACCAGTGGGGTGAAGTGGAATTTCCCAGCCTGGTCACTTATGATTCACCAACCTGGGCCCAAGGCTTTGGCGAAGATGAGCCCCAGTTAGGACAGTCATAGAAGAGACCACAGGATCCGGACAGTTCTGAAAGAGAAGGATTGACTGTCTGAGCAGCGGCAGAATGTTGCCTTAAACTATTGCTGTGTGCTTTTGGGTTTCTACAGAACTTTTTATCCCTGTGAAAGCAAAATAAGAATGTTGTGGGAAAGCTAGAGCACTGAAAAGTTTTGAATTAACCTGTTTCATAATCCCTCTGTAAGAATTCCACTGCTGTTTTCATGTTGTTGTGTTTCTGCCCACATTTCTTATATTATCATGAGTCACGATCAAAACCTATCACTGGTTTTTGGGATTGAACGCCATAATGTTCGTGTTTTACTACATTACTGAAATTCTTGTGTCGACTTCCCGATAAAGATGATGGAGTCAAGCAGGCTTGGGGACTCTTCCTCTTCCCCAAACTAACAAAGTGAACTAAAAAGAATAGAAAAACGGCAATGGGGAAACAGCTTCCAAAGTCCCCAGGGCCAAAGAGATGACACAATGTCCTGGCTTACATTTTAGGAAGTCGTAGCTGGTGGAGGATGCTGGCGAGCATGTCTCCGTGTGGCTTCTAACCCAGAAGGTGAGTTGTGACTTGGGAAATCCTGAGGAATTCTCGTAACATCCCCTAAATGGACAAGCAATGATCCAAGAGGCTGGAAGCAGCTGCCCCAGGGGAAGTCACGGAAATACCAGAGGCCTGGAGAGTAAGAGTCCCCGACTGTCGCTACAGAAAATAGGGGAGGCCAGAGAAGCCCCCAGAACTTTCTTTGTGGCCTCTCCACCTTATAGTTTTAATAACAACCAACTACCGATCGCCCCCATTACCTGCCTTCCAACCTCCTACCCCCTACAATAAACAAGGGTCCTCGGAATTAGAAACCAAAGAGAAAAAATGCTGTAAGGTCCTCTTAGGGAAAAAGAAGACAAGGAGAGAGAAATAAATGGCAAACCTTGAAGAAAATGAAACAGGGAAATAGGGAGAGAACCTGGTGTGGGGAATGAGATTGGATAGAACGTCAGGGCGGCCTTTCGAAGGGCGTGGAATTTGAGTTAGTCTTGAACCGTGTGAGCCAAGCAGAGCTCTCCCTCAGTGGCCATCGGATCCGACCGTGCACTGAAACTGGAATCACCCAGGGAGCTTGAAAACAAGTAAACAAAGAACTACAACAGCCACCACCACCAGCTGGATGCCAGCTCCTCCCCAGGGTTTGGGGACAGACCCGGGCACCAGTACATTTGTTTAACTCCCCAGGTAATTCTAAAGTACGAAAAGGATTAAGAACCCCTGGTGGAGACGCACATCTGTGCACGCGAAACTGTTTCATATTTCATATTATGAAACTTGACTTCTAGTAAAAGAATGACTGTTCAAATTATATAGACTTTTTTTAGGTTTGCGCTATTTTTAGGTTCGTGTCAAAATTTTTCCAAGGAAAGGATGCACTCACTTCACTGTTAAGGGGACTGCTGTGAAAGCGGGTAATTCTCTTTTGAATGTGCTTGTTCACGCCTGTTTCTCAAACCTCCCACTGACGCCAGGCACAGAGACCCCCTTGCCCACCACGCACCCCTTTTATTCTTTTGTGTAATAGTCCTTCTCTCCTTTTTCTTTTCTTCCTCCTTCTCTGTGCTTTCTCTTCCTACTCCCTTTAATTCTTCTTCTTTTTTTAAAAGATTTTATTTATTTATTTGACAGACAGAGCTCACAAGTAGGCAGAGAGGCAGGCAGAGAGAGAGGAGGAAGCGGGCTCCCTACTGAGCAGAGAGCCCGATGCGGGGCTCGATCCCAGGACCCTGAGATCATGACCTGAGCTGAAGGTAAAGGCTTTAACCCACTGAGCCACCCAGGTGCCCTTTCCTTTAATTCTTCTTAACGAAATCTTCTGTTCTTCTGCCCCCAGAAAATTCCAGTGACGGGACTTGTCCCAGATTCTATCACAGGTTCCCTCTCACTCCCATGTCCTTCCCTAACTCCTGGCTGGATTCGTGGAAAATAATAAAACTGAAGCTCCAGCCCTCTGTCAGGTGAGAGCGTAAATGCCAAGTACTGAGTCGTAAATTTAGTGGGAAGTTGAAGTCCATACGTTCTTAGACGGACACAAAATCCCCGCATGCTTTGCGGCAGTTTCATTGCCCGGTGGGGGTCTGTAGGTTCGGGCCTAGACGCAGCCTCCACCTTTCCCCTTTCTCCAGCCCTCTCTGTGCCCCGGCCACTTAGATGACAAGAGTCCCGGGGGCAAGAGTACTCAGAACTATGAAAATGGTCACTTAAGGTAGTCAGGGAAACTGATAATGGAGTCTCCAGGGAGGTTAATCTCTTTATTTGTTTATTTTTATTCTCTCTTGGGATTCTATATTTGATTTCCTCAGAGCAGTCTAAATTTAGCAGCCCTTGGTTTATTGGCTTCTTTTTTTGAAAATTTAAAGCCTAGTCCTCAGAGTTGCTGTAAATATTATCCCGGAGGTAGAGGGAACCGGGCTGGGGCCTCCACCATCCCACTGACCCCTAGGGATGAGGCTACCCATTGGGTTGCCCAGGGTGGGGCAGGTCTCAGTTCTCAGTCATTGGAAGGTATCCCATCCAGTGCCGCCTCTTGCTGAAAGAGGACGGCCTTCTCATACAAAGAAGGGTGTTCTCCAGGCCCGGCAGTAGGAAGACTATATCTACCACTCCGGATCCATGTGCAAAGATCATTGGGTGACCAAGATGGCGACAGTGAATGAGGAACGGCTGGGGCTTGACCTCGCATCTTCTCTCACAAAACAATACGTCAAGGTGTTTAGAGGAGGGGGGAAAAAGGTGCAGGACCCCCGTAAGCAAAACCTTTGTAGTCACTCCCAGGAGAGGTGGATGGTTCTTTCACTGGGCTCTTGGCTGCCTGGAAAGTTCGGCCGATTATTGTCATATTACAGCTCTGTGATGTTAAACATCTGTTTGCTTGGAAAGACGCAGATAATTGAAAACAGGATTTGTTTAAATTCCAAGACCCTGGAACAAAGTTTTGCCAGAGAGCTCTCCCCACCGCCCAGTCTTGCCCTGAAGCCTCGGCGTTCCGTCACAAAACCTTGGTGGGACCCCAGTTATGCACAGGCTACCTGGGGAATGGGTTTTCCCCAAACTGCCAAAGACCAGACGCTTGGCCTCATGGGCTCAGAATGTCTGAAAATAGAGATGTTCATTTTTGTCCAGATGTTTTGGCTTCCAAAGCAAAATTTAAAATAGCAATAAGGAATTTCTTACTCCCCCAGTCGAACATACGTACACTGATCCTGAGCTCTTTCTTATTAAGCCAGACTTAATGGTTTTTAAACAAGAACAATACCATTTTGGGTCAGTTACATGCTCGAGAGCTCATCATCAGTTAGCCGAGGGCAGTGCAGGATCCGGATTTTGCACGTATCTATTAATACCTGTAGTAAGGAACAACTACTGAACGATTTCTATGAGTCGGGACAGGAAGTTAAGTGCTTAAAGTGCCATAACTCAATAGTCTCTTATAAGAGTTTTATATAGTAAGTGCCAGCGTTCACTCTGTCTCGTGGACGAGAACACGGGAACATAAAGGAGCCAAGCGTCCCGCAGCAGACGTGAGAACCGGGAAGGAGGGAATCGCAAATTCCTGTGATGGGGACTGGTAGGGGTGGAAGTTTGGGCAGGGGGAATCATGACTTCTCTCTTGGACTTGTTAAAGTTGAAGTGCCAGGAAGGCACCTAGCTGGAAATATCAAGAAAGTGCTTGGATCCGGGTCCCGAGGGTTCAAGAGCAATACAGAGACCAGGGACGTGTCCCGGGGGACACCGGGGTGTGGAGAGCATTAAACCATGATCCTTAAAGGCAAGTCCAGGCAAGAGTGTAGAGAACAGGTCAGAGGATGGAGTCTGGGCTTGTCCGATGAAGGCCGTCCAGAAGACAGACCAGGAGGGGCCAGTGGATGGCCGGGTGAGATGGACACCAAGCGCTTGTGTCTTTTAGCATCCGCAATGGGTCCCTCCCTTTCACTCTGAGTATCTGCACTTCTGAAATCTGAAACTCTCATGCTCTATGTTATAACCTCATCACCCTTCGGGGCTCCCCTCCCCGTCCCACTACACTCTTCCTTTGGCTCTGTGGAGACTTCCAGTCTCAGATCCCTTGGCCCTGCCTCCCTCGCACCCCACCCTCCAATAAAACCCGCCCCTGGGTGAAGTCCTCATTCTGGGTCTCAGGTGACTGAGCCCTGCTAGGGAAACTTCGGCCACCCCCAGAGAGATGCCACAGCAAATTCGTGATCCCAGATCCGGATGGGTCCTGCCACTCTTCCCACTACAGCCTGCCCATCGCCCTACTGATTAGCGCCGGATCTGACCTCAGCTCCGCACGATAATTTTCCTTATGTCAAAGCTTTTAACAATCTCCTCCTCAACTGACCTCTTCTTCCTTCCCAGCTGGAACATTTTTGCCAAGTTGGAAAATCATTTTAGAAAACAGATTCCAGAGTTTCTGGCCCAACTCAGTGCTCTGGGGGTGCACAATCAATTTGAAGGAGAGATGATTAATTCTGGGTACCCAGGGATGGCCTGATTCATATTCCATGGCTGAGCCAGACAGAGAAAGCCCTGCCAGAGGGAAATGGATGGCCCGGGTAAAGGATGAACCCTGACAGGGTTGCAGACGCTCTTCCAGACAGCTTGAGGGCTTTCTGGGCCCCACAACATCCCAGGCTGGGGCGGGGGTCGGGGGGGTGCTCATTCTAATTTGGGAGCTCGTGATTCCCTCAGAGACACATGGGGCCAGATGGGGCCGTTCCATTCCTTAGCTACATAAGACTCTTAATATTTAGAGAAGAAAATACACGCCCCTTGGGTATCTTAGCTCCTCCCTCTTTCCTGTCCTCGGACACACAGAACACAGTAGATTCTGGTAAGATACTTACAATGCAAAACTTTCCAGGAGCTCCCTAATGAATCAAAAAGAATGATCATTTCTGAGTCTTTGATGGGCCAGGTATTAGTTAGCTGTTCTTCCTGACATCGTAGTTATAACAGGGACGGTGCTAGGCTCTGGGTGCACAGTGGTGATCAAACTGACCCGGTTTTTGCCCTCATGGACTAAGAGGGGGAGATATGCCCTAAACAAATAAGCTCACAAAAATATGATTGTCAACAGTGGAAGTGCTCCAAAAGAAAAAAATAGGGGGCTACTATGGGTTGAATTGTGTCCCCCCCAAAGTATATGTTGTATTTCTAGTCCCCAGTTCTAGGACTAGTACAAGGCCCTCAGAATGGAGCTTGCTTGGAAATGAGGTCGTCGCAGATGTAATTAGCCAAGTGAAGAGGATGTCGCACCGGGCGCGGCCAGCTCTTCACCCAGCAGGACTGGTGTCCTTATGAGAGAAGGAGGGAGACACGGGAGGAGAATGCCGTGTGCAGACAGAGACACGGAGACGGAATTTGGCCATGGGACGATGGAAGCAGAGATTGGAATTGTGCTGACACAGCCAAGGAACATCTGGGGCCAGGGGCCCCCAGAAGCTAGAAGGAGGTCTGGAGGGATCCTCCAGTAAAGGCCCCAGAGGGAGCACGGCCCTGGAAACACCTGGCCTTTGGACTTCCGGCCTTCAGCACTGTGAGATGCGGAATTTGTGTTGCTTTAAGGCACCCAGCTTGGGATACTTGGGTACAGTCACCCTAGGAAAGTATGGTGGGTGCCGTGTACCACAGAGGATCGGGTGGGGACGAGTTTAGATCGGGAAGTGTGTCCATTCAGCTTCTTTGTGGGTAAGCGACAGGAAGAGGGGCCGACTTATGTAAAAATAAGGAGTTACCCAGATGCTTCCGTTGGAGAGAGCGGAGAGGCGTAAACATGTCATTGGCAGAAGCAGACGCCCCTGCTCCGTGCCCTGATTAAAACAGAAACACGTGCTCATGAACGGTGTGATGTGGGTCGCAGAGTGTTCCAGAAGACAGGAGACCAGTCCCAGGCTGAGAGCAGAGCTACACAGCGCTAGGCCCCCAGCTCAGGCTCACCCGGCCTCTACGAGAGGATCGAAGGTTCAAAGCCGTGTCTCGGGAGGGGACGGGCTTCCCACGTCAGCCCGTAGGGTGACCGTTGTGCTTGGAAAGCAGGCGCAGCTGGAGACTCCGTAAACCAACCAGGGAGTGTTCCTCCTGCTGGGACCGAACTCTGCTTTCGGAATGCGGACCAGATGAAGTAATTAACCTGAACCGAGGAGCCGTAGTGCAGGGAAAAGATAGTTTTGGGGGCAGCATCTGAGCCCTCAGCCCAGAGGAGCCTGAGGACCCCGAGACCAATCCAGGGAGAAGCAGATTCGAGCTTGGGCGTTGCCTCCTCGACCAGATCCGCCGTGGTATTTAACTTGTTCTCACTCTCGTGCAACTATGCTGGAGTGAGAAGGATGGGACTTCACACCCCCCACCACCACCATAAACAACTGGAAAACGGGACACACTGTTTTCAGCCATTGGACTGTGAATCCACTGTCTTCAGACTCGGCGGCCACGGGTAGCACAGGACCGGGAACCCAGGGAAAAAAAACAACAATTGAGGTGCCCCTACAATTGTCTGGCTTTATCTAAGAGCATGGGAGGAGGGTAGGGTATGCAGTGGGGCCACCTTTCCTCGTTGAGGAGGTAGAACTTGAAACTTGGGGAGGCCGAGACAGCTGGAAATTCAACGCAAGGTTCTGGAAAGCAGGGAGTTAGGCGAGAACAGTGCATGGTAAGGTTGATTCTTTGCTGAGTGTGAGGCTACATGGAAATGCCCTGCAATGAGAAAAGCATAACCTGGGTGTGGAAACTGAGCTAGTCCCAGAGCTCGCACAGAACTGGGAGACACTTGAGCTCCAACCAGCCCAACTGGTGTTTGCCGAGCACCCAGGGGAAACTCCAGAGACCCCCACTTTCGTGGGAGAGCTTACTCTCCTTGGAGTGCAGGCTCTTCAGAAACCACTCTGGCAAAGCAAAGCCCAAAGGGATAGATGTTACCCATAAGTAACTTAGCTGCCTGCTGCAAGCGCAACTTAAGAAAATTTAGAAGTCGTAGACATTCCAAGAAGCAGGAAAATGTACTCTCATGTGATCACTCTGAAGCGTGTGTGGTTGAGTTTGTTCAAGCTGCATGGGACACGGCATCACTGTCCAGCAGCGAGACCCTAACTCCGTGCTGGCCCTCTGCTCTGGCCTGCACTCCACCATGGGCTCATCCCCGACACACGGACGCACTTTCCACGCCCCCCTTCTTGCTGGTCTCATGAGCGTTTGCTAAGGAAAAATCACAGAAGTTCTACATGTCCCAACCACTCACTTCAATGCCACAGGAACATGACTTCTGGGAACAGCCACGGCCTTCGCACAATACAACTGAGATACATAATTCACATTGGAGAAACGAGTGTCTCCCTTTAAAGCATAATCCTGATGGTTTCATCCTTTTCGTGTACTCTGTTTGGGTGTTATGTGGCATTGAGTAGCCAAAACCCAGACATGGGGAGGATCCACAGAGTAAAATATAAAATGTTTGTCTTCCAAAGCTGTGTAACGAATGAGATCTTATGCAACAAAAGACGTAATTGATGCAACAAAAGATGAGGGAGACGGAAGACAGAAAGAGGGGGCGCCTGGGTGGCTCAGTGGGTTAAGCGTCTGCCTTCGGCTCAGGTCATGATCCCAGGGTCCTGGGACTGACTGAGCCCCACATCAAGGCTCCCTGCTTCTAGCTCTCCCTCTGCCCGCCCCCCGCTTGTGTGCTCTCTCTCTCAATCTCTCAAATAAATAAATAAAATCTTAAAAAAAAAAAAAAAAAGAAGACAGCAAGAGTCATTTAAATGCAGGTCTTAAATATGATGGAAGCCAGGCCAAAGGTCACAGGCAAGTAGAAAAGGACCACAGAGAAGCTGAAGGAGCTGGGCTGCGGGTTTAGTCAGGCCGAGGACTGACCGAGCGTCTATATCCTGAGCTAGTCCTGCGACTTGGGGCAAGTTCCAGAACTTCCCCTATTCTGACTCCTGCCGCTTCCCTGCTGTGTGTCCTTGAACAATTTACTTAATTCCTTTGTCCTCAGTTTTCTCCTCTATAAAACGAGAATTATAATCTTTCTTACCCTGTAGGAGTGTTTTTGGGTATTACGTGTGCTAATAGTGTATTTAAAGCGCCCATAACAATACCTGGACCATGGTAATTGCTCATTGTTAGACATCGTTATTGTTATTACTATTTTATTTCATTATTAGTGTATGTTCATCTGTCTAATGGGTATATGGTAAGCTGCCTCTTGTGCTTAACGTAAGGAACTAACAGAACATAAACACAAATCCTGTGGTGGATGGCGTAGCGTGAAACAAGTGCCCAATAAGGGATATTATTATTCAGGAAATCACAAGGGGTAGTAGGGTAAATTTGAATACATAAACACAAAAATGTTGCAATTACGTATCACAATCTCCATGAAATTTTGACAAATGAAAATTTTGGCAACAAATATGATAGCCTTAATTTAAAAAAAAAGTGCATACAAATTAGTAGAAAAGGTATAGGGACAGAGAAAGTGAAGAAATAATTCATAGAAAGATACATAAATGGCTAATAAATATTTAAAGTATTGCTCCGGGTCATTAATATTCAGAGAAACATAAATTAAGCAACAATGAGGCAATGAAACACTATTTCTGGAAAACCATCTGGCAATCTTCAAAGATGTCCAATCCAAATGTCTAATCTAAAGATTAGATTAGATTAGATTAGACGTTTAATCTATAGATTAGACTAGATTAGACATCTAATCTAAAGATTGGAACCCATAATGCCTCTTCCAGGGATATATCCTAAGGAAATCACCAGAAAAATGGACAAAGACTTACTACAGAAATGTACTCGCGCTGTTATTTCTGGCAGGTGTGTTCAGATGAACGTGCTGTAAGTCAACTATTTCTGTTTTTTTGTGATGTTAATGTTGCTAGAGTATTACTTTAGTAATAAACACATCCTGGGGGAAAGATGGCTTTCATATGAAGACATAATAAGCCCTTCAAATTGCTTTTAACCAGTAATTGCTGCATCTCAGGCACTCGGCAAGATGCTTTAATGTTTCCCGGTAGTTGCAGGCTTGGGGGAAAGTTCATTTTTCTTTGGAGACGCTGGGAAGATGCCAGTGTTGGTTGTGTGCCTACACGTGGCATCGCCGATGGCTCGCTTGCCGCGAACTTGGTAGGCTCGGTGAGGAACACCAACACCCACGCCGCCGCCCCATCTGCAAGCAGGAACAGAGAAGCCTGAGAACTCTCCGGCATCACATTCTCAGCTGAGCTGGGTCAACCAGCTAGGACAGAGTCCAGAGCCACCAGAGGTGGCGGGCGGTGTGTCCTCGAAAGAGACGTTTGCCGGCAACCTGCCGCATCACCATTCCCTACCACTGGCAAGCTTGCGTTTTTGAGAGACTGAAGAAATGTCCGAAAACTGAGAGCCTCTGCTTTTTTTGGTAAGGGCTTTTTCTTTCTTTCTTTCTTTCTTTTTTTAAAGAGCCATGGCGTTCAGAATAGTCACAGTCTGCAAGTCTGGAGACACTGAGCTATCCGAAAGTTCCTGAAGGCATCTCTTTTAACTTTTTATTTTTGGAACCTCTTGCCAAGAAGCAAATTCAAGTTTTGGAACGAAGGCTCTCGTTGAGAGAGCTAATGGCACTTGCTTTCTTCCGCCGCACTTTCAAGGGCGCAGAAAGAGAAAAACCCAGTGCGTTCAGCTGAGCCTAAGACGCCGCCGTTGAGACAGACACAGGGTCAGAGCAGGGAGAAACCGGAAAGGTCTGATTTGGATGCCTTGACGCGATGTAAAGCAGCCTGGTTTCCCTGGGATCCAGACTCGAGTGGGGGAGAGGGAGAAGCTCTTCCATCCTGGCCCCGGAGACCTCGCAGATGCAGCAGAGAAGCTGCAAACGCTTCTCCAGGACCCTGCTTTCTGCCTCTTTCACAGACAGAGTCTTTGCAGAGACGGAAAAAATCCCCCTAGTGCTCTCAGCCGGGGGCTTCTGCCCAGCCATGAGCAATTACTCGTCTCCTCTGACCCTCTGTCCTTCGTCGCTCAGTATTCCGTAGGTGATCCTCATTGATCCAGTCCTGGCCCTGCAGGGGACGTCGCTGACACCCTCAAGCCCTGACAAACACGTCAGGCATCTGCAGCCTGCTGGGAGGACTATTGGCAGGTGCGGGGCTGGGGGGCACGTCATCGATGGGGCAGCTGCGCGAGGTGAGGCACCTTCGACGTCCTGTCAGGGACCGGTGCTCGGGGGCTGCTTCCCTTCCTCCAGGACGCAGCACGCCCGGCGTGCAGCACCCAGAATCCCAACCAGGCCCAGAGTGTGGGCGTCGTGAATCATGAGGCATGGTCCAGAGCGCACGCGGGGAGCGGGCGGTTTACTGGTTTCCCACACGTGGCCGCTAGGTCTGTCCTGACGCCCACCTCGGGGACGTCGGAGGAAGGCGGAAGGGGAGTTTCTCTTGCCGTGGGGCCAGCGAGTCATGTTCTAGTTTAGAAGGAACGAAAGAAGGAAAGAACGAAAGAAAGAAAAGTGAAAGAAAGGGAAGGGAAGGGAAGGAAAGGTGGACCCACCCGACGTGTAACTAGGTGCACCCCCAAAGCTGAGGGGTGAGGGCAGATAGAATGGGAGGAGGCAAGTGTCTCTTCTTGCTGTGGCACCGAATGTGTCATGGGCCGGTCTACCCAGTCTGTATGTGGCTTTCTTCCTCTTCTAGGCTCAGGGCTTCTGGAAGGCAGGGACAATTTCTCTTCCATTTTTGTATAAATAGTACCTAGCACAGAGTCTCCCCCGGCGCATGCAGTCAAGAGGGATCCCTGACCGCCCTCTTGGATCCCCCGGATCTCCAAGGGTGGGAGGTTGGGCGCCACGCAGCTGGGGAGTCAGGGTGCGGGGACTGGCAGCCTTGTGTTTGACTCCCAGCTCCCATACTTTCTAGCTGGATGACGTTGGGCATATGCGAGCTCTCTAGGCTTCGGGAATCGGAAGATATAATCACCCTAACCTTACAGTTGCTGCGAGAATCCAGTGAAGTGTTGCCATGTAAAGCACACAGCAGAGTGCCTGGCCCAGAACAGGAACTTCGTAAATGTTGGCTATTGTTACGAATAGTATGAGGGCTCCTCTGTAGGCGTGCAGAGTAAAACCAGAATCTTCTGAAGACCCTCGGGCATCAGATCAGAAGCTCTTAGGCAAGTTTGAATTAATAAGTTCCTGATGAATTCGGTTTTTCATAAGAGATTAAAAAAATGTATGCTATTTTATGTTTGAGGATAATAGCAAACTTCAATGTGAATTTTGTACGTCCAGCGATATAAGAAACAAGTCTTCATGCCTGTTTAAAATGAGAAATCCAACAGGGGAAATATAAAGATAGATTTATTGAGTATTCACGCTTCAGAAAATTTAGAAAGAACCCCGGCAGGTTTCCCAATGGATGAGGCCTCCTTTACCTTTTTCAGAGGACCTACAGGCAAAAGAACATGTCATAGCACTTTCTTCTCTAAACCTCTTGAAACACTGACAGATCCGCATTTGTACAGAAGTGCCCATGATGCATCATTTTGAATTACTAACTTTTTCTCCCAAAGATCACTAATATCTACCTCTCACTGGGCCCAAATTTAACAATCTAGCTAGGCTTCCAGGAAAAGAAAAAAACCAAAACAAAACTCGCAACAGGTTATCACTTTACATGACACTGCATGAATAATTAATTTGCAAGGTTCTGATAGATTTCATTCACAAATATCCTGGTTTGCTGAGAGGTGTTAACTCAAGCTATATTTTTAGGCAGAGCCTGGAAGGATACTGTGAGTCTGCCTTGGCCCCGAAAAAGTGATTGGAAGTCAACGGAACAAACAAGGGATGCTTTAAGGCTGGGTTATTTTTCTATGCAGTTATGATAGAATAATCAGTTGTGTTCAAGGCCTGAGAATGAGCTGTATAAAAAGAACATTAGGGGGTGTTACAGACAAAATTGTGTCTCCTTCAGAACTCATATGTCGAAGTTCTAACCCAGAGAACCTCAGAATGGGACTATAGTTGGAGGTAAGGTTTTCAAAGGTATAATTAAGTTGAAATGAGGTCATCACAGTGTGGCCTAATCCAACATGACTCGGGTCCTTATAGGAAGAGATGAGACAACCATAAAGGTTCAAAGGGGCACCTGCACCCCACTGTTTATGGCAGCAATGTCCACAATAGCCAAAATATGAAAGAGCCCAGATGTCCATTGACAGATAGATGGATAAAGAAGGTGTGGTACATCTATACAATGGAATACTATGCAGCCATCAAAAAGAATGAAATCTTGCCATTTGCAATGATGTGGGTGGAACTAGAGGGTGTTATGCTGAGCAAAATAACTTAGAGACAAATACCATATGATTTCACTCCTATGCGGAATTTAAGAAACAAAACAGAGAATCAGAGAGGAAGGGAAGGAAAAATAAAATAGGTAAGAAGAGAGAGGGAGGCAAACCGTAAGAGACTCTTAACTCTAGGAGACAAAGTGAGGGTTGCTGGAGGGGAGGTGGGTGGGGGGTAGGATAATTGGGTGACAGGCATTAAGGAGGGCATGTGATGTAATGAACACTGGGTGCTCTATGCAACTTATGAGTCACAGATTTCTACCCTGAAACTAATCATACACTCTATGTTAATTAAATTGAATTTAAATACAAATTTATAAAAAGAAGAAGAGATGAGGACATAAGGCTTACACAGCGGGGGAAGGACCCCAGGAGAAGGCAAGCCGAGGAGGGAGAGCTCAGAAGGAGCCAACCCTGCCAACCCCTTGATCTCAGACGTCCAGCCTCCGGAACTGGGAGAACGCTGACGGATCTTCCTTAAGCCACGCCAGCTGGGGTCATTCGTTACGGAAGCCCGAGTAAGCTAGCGCGGGGGGTTACCAGAAAGCCGAGCCTCTTCTCACTGTCAGCCTCACCCTCGGTGCCCTCCACAGTCCTGATCATTGCACTTTCTGTGGGCGCAAGACCAAGGGCTCCTCCCATGGTCTCCTCTGGCGCCCTCACCTGTCCCCGCATGGTGGCTGTGGGTGGGATTTATGTCGCTTGTGGTCCGACACTTCCACAGTGTCAACGTATGTCTTCCCACGGCCATTATCAGGCATCGATTCTTGACCAGAGACTCTCCCGGGCTAAGACCATCGTGTCTTCCTTCTCTCAACAGAATAGGTTGGCTTGAGAGCCCCTTGACCATCCCCAGCATGGGTGCCGAGGGGCCGGCATTTGACTCTGTGGAACCCTTCTGTCTGGGGCTCATTGACCTCTCTGAAAAACACCTGTCACCTCCCCTCCTGGCCCCAAAAGCCACACGCTGCTATTAAGGTTAATGCTGCTCTGGGCTAAAAAAACAAACACTCTGAGCGTCTTCTGTTGAATCACAAGCCCTAACACACCTCTTATTCATTCTTTTCCGTTAACTATTGTCTTCAAATATTTGTCTGGCAGAAGATGAACTTTCCAGGCGGCCCTGGGGGGAAGCTTTAGGATCTGTGCTTAGCAAGTCTACGAAGGCACTTTGTTTCTTCCATAAAAGGGCGAGATTGTTAGCATTTATAGCGAACGGCGGGGTGATATCTTGCGAGGACTGACCTTCCCGTCCGCGGAAGTCGGTAAGGAGAGGTCGAAGGGCTGTTTCTCCTCCTCCTCTTCTTCTCTTAACTCTTCGTTCCCATCTTCCTCCCTCTGCCTTATGCTGGGAGCCGCACCACCACTCCCCCTCCCGTGCGAGGACATGTCTTCGGCTCACCCTTTCTTTCCTCCTCCCCTTCTGCGCCGCACCCCTGCGTGGTTAGACCTCCAGGTTTCTGCGTCTCATCTCCGCCTCCTCTTCCTGGGTGCCCGAAGTGTCCTCACCGGGGGACACTTCTTGTGTCTTCCTCCTCGCCACTTAATTCCCGCCCTGACTGCTCCCAGGGTGCGGTGCTGTTTCTTCAGCGGCCTGCTCTCAGCAGCACGTCCACATTCTGCACTCTGTGATGCTCCGGGCCGGGCTCTGCAAACCTGGTTACCTGCTGGTCCCAGCTCTGTTCTGCATGAAGCCATGGGCGCTTCCCTTCCCCTGTGTCAGCTTCCCCCAAACGATGGCATCGCACCTGTGATAGAGTGATTTGTAATAAGAAATACCTATTTGATCTTTGTCCCTGTTTCCAACACAGAGCTCCTAAAATGCTGGGGATTTCCTAGTATGAGAATGATTTTTTTTTTTTTTAATATGGCAATGAGATTACTTTTGGACTGAACCTAACAATGGGACTGGTCACCAGGAGAGCCAACCCCGTGAACAGAAGTTTGGAACTTTGGGTCCCACCGTCAGCTTCCAGGGAGGGAGAGGGGCTGGGGGTTGAATCAGGCATCAATGGCCAATGATCTAATCAATCATGCCTATGCAGTGAGGCCTCCATGGGGGTGGGGGAGCGGAGGAAGGACAGGGTTTGGAGAGCTTCCGTGTTGGTGACTTCATGAACACACGGAGATCAGGGAGAGCGGCGTTCTCAGAAAGAGGAAGATCTGTTCCCTTCCCCCGTGTCTTGCTCTGTGCATGTCTCCCATCTGGCTGTTCCTGAGTTATATCCTTTCATAATAAACTGCTAATCCGGAAAGTAAACCATTTCTCCCAGTTCTGTGAGTCACTCTAGCAAATTAAAGGAACCCAAGGAGGGGTCTTTGGAATGTCCGATCTATACTTGGTCAGAAGCCCATGTGATGACCTGGATGGCAACTGGCGTCCAAAGCGTGGGGGTCCGTCTTGTGGGGCTGAGCCCTTAACATGTGAGATCGGGTGCTATTTCTAGGAAGTGGCAGAATTGAGCCGAATTATGGAACGCCCAGAGCACCGTGTTCCTGCTCTGTGCCCCACCGCGTTCTTACCGCCCAGCTTGAGCATCTCCTCTAGGAAGCGTTGCTGACACCGTCTCTCATTTACTGCACAGCTGGAGAAGGTGTCCCTTCTTTACACTCCCAGCATCCTCGGTTTCTCCTATTATAGGGCTTAATGCGCCACTGCGAAATCATGGGCTAATGTCTCTGTATCTCCCACTGGGGAGCTCCGTCTTCACTCCCCACCTCCCTTGTCTGTAAGTTTCTGCTTCATAATCTGTGCTTGAGACGTATTTCTGTAAAGAAGGGAGGAAGGAAGGGAAGGAGAGAGAAAGAATCCGTGTGTTCTCAGGTGACTTTCTATGCCCTCAGCAAGCATTTCCGATCACGAAGTGCGTTGCGGAATTTATTCTCTTCTGGAATAGAGGTATGGTGAGAAGTAATGTTTTTTGTTGTTGTTGTTTTGGGTGTTTTTTGGTTCTGGTTTTGGGGGTTTTTTTTGTTTGTTTGTTTGGGGGTTTCTCGTGCTGCTCTGGGGCTGAATAGCCTTTCACTTCTCTGGCTGCTCATTCCCTGGCTGAGACCAACGGGATTGGCTCGCTCTGCTGGCTCCTTCGACCCTCCGCTCCTGACCCAGGCACAGGTATGAAGCGGGGACAACGGAGGCAGCTTCCAAAGAGCGGAGGCTAACCCAAATGCAAGACGTAGAAGGTCGGGCAAGCCGGGGCGAGAAGTTACCAGGTCTGGTGATCCACAACAGCAGCAGGATTCCTGCTCAGAGCAAGTGTCGGCTGCTGGTGAGGAGGACCCGATCCTGGGGTCCGGGAAGCCAATCCAGCCTGAGACACAAGGAGGGACGTTTGGAGAGGCTCCCACAAGGACGTACCCAGCTCCTCTCATCGTGTCGCAGCTGCCTCCTCGCCCCACTGTCACAAGGAAAGAGTTAACATTCCCAATGCAGGGGTTTATAGCATTTAGAATTTCCCCTCGGCCCTCCTGTCCACTTGCCTTCTGGCTTCCCTTAGATTGAAAAAAAAAATCACTTGAGTTCTTTTTCATCCAAAGTAACACTCGGGAGAAGGACTTTCTCTCTCCGTGGTGTATGGGTGCGCGTGCGCACATGTGCCCGTGCATGTGCACGGAACGCTTCCCAAACAACCTGCAGGTGGTCTGACTTGCCAAAACACTGAGTTTGTGAAGCAGCTAACGAGAGCCCAGAGAAGGATGAGGAAAACACTTCCGAGATTTTGTGGCCGGAGCAGGCCACCCCGTGGGGAGGACAGGGAGGCCCAGAGATGGGAAGGGGGTTGCCCCAAGCCACCCCGTGGGTTTGCTGTTCCATGGCCAACCACAGGATTGGAACCCAGAACGTCAGACTCCAAGTCCTGGGTCCTCGCTTCCCAAGGTGACACCTCTCTTTGAGTCATGGAAACGGGAATTCATTCCGATCCCTGCAGCTCCTGGGGGCAGGCTCAATATCCCTTTGCCTGGTAAATTATTTATATTGAAATGTATTCCCGGGAGGCCACGGGGAAGCCATAGAAGCTGGAAGCATCATTTAATTTATCGCTGCCTGGATTCCCACCGCTGCCGGTGCTGCCGTGGTGATTTTTTAATGCCATATTTCTAGTTCCAGTTAGACACTCTGCTGGGCCGAGGGAGAAGCTCTTGCAGAACGGTGGGCGGGGACTTGCGAGGCCCTCCGGTGAGCGCGGTCACCTCAGTGGACCCTCGAGGCCCCGCCCCCACCAGCCTCCTGTCCAGTCTCCCTCTGACCTGCTCCACGGGTACGAGGTGAGCTTCAGAGCAGACCCCCTTTCGCAGAGTGAATGCCCCTGGGTCCCCCGCCCCGTGCCGGGGGCTTTGCAGGGGTGACCTCATTTCACCTTCACAAGCCAGCAAGGTCCGCGGGGGCGGGAAGGCTCTGAAGCGGGAGCCATCCCTTGTCATTCCGCATCTATCGCATGGGGACAAGGGTCCCTGTTCCGTTTCCTTTACGAGATGGAGAGACGGCAGTGTCCTCGGAAGCTGAACCAGTCCGGTTCTTTCTGTGATAATGGTGATGATGAAGAGGGACGAAGGATCCCACGGGGCTCCGAGTGCGCCTCCTGTCCCCGTGGACACCTCAGATCCTAACTGCAGTGTCTGCCACTGCTCCGTCCCCGGTGTCCTCAGCCAGAGCGGCACGAGGCGTCTGAGGAAGGACAGGCCACCCCCCCACACACACACACACACCCTCCCATTGCCCTGAACCAGCCATTTGCCTCGCCCTTTACATAAACCCAATCGAGAATATATACGTTTGGGAAGTGAAGTTGTTCTGTGCTCGGGCCAAGAAGCCTCTCATGTCTTGCCATCTTGACCTCTGTGACCTCCTGTACATCCTCCATGGCCCAATTCCAAAGCTACTCCCTCTGGAAAGCCCAAGCCTTCTTCAGGCCCTGCTTCCTCCCCGTGCTCCCTCACAGGGAACCAACACCTCAGGGAGCAGCCAAGAGCCAGGCCCAGGAAAGGCCGCCATGCCCGTGGGCCCAGAGAGTGGGTCATCCCTCCAGGGCATAGACCAGCAGGGCTGGACTTGCCTCTTCAGCCGCCGCACCGCCCCTGCCATGCAAGGCCAACCCCCAAGACTCCATGTGGTATAACAAAAGGGAGTTTACAGGTGTTCTTTGTGGCCACCATCGAAATCTCTCTTTGTTGCCCTGACACAGATAAGATTTGTCCTCTCGAACTTTCCACCGACCAAGGCCCCATCTTGGCCGTAGACTGATGACGAGTTCTCTTTAGATAAGAGCAAACGGCGCCCCGTCTGATTTCACCCGCGGGAAACCAGGAGCGTTGCGGGAGATGCACAGAGGGGAAGTTCGGGAACAAGAAGCAGCCACTGGCATTGCTGAGGAGAAAGGAGCGTCCTAATGTCTGCTCCCTGGCTCTCTGGGAACCTTCCTTGACTGGCGACCACACGCCAAATGAGTCATAACTTAGCCCGCGGATACTCAACTCTGCTTGTGAGAACCACCTGGAAGGTTTACAAACAGCCACGATAAGAGCCAACCAAAACTAGACCTCGCGTGGGACCCCCACGTGTTGGTTTTTAACATTGTTTTAAGTCCTCTGGGGATTCTGATGCACCGTGAGGTTGACGCTCGCAAGCACTGTTGTTCCTTTCTTGTCTCCCCGAGCTGGAGGCAAGAGTACAGCAGAGATGTTTCCCACAGCTGCAGAGCAGAGACGGTCAGCACGCATCCCACGCGTCTGTGGCTGGTCAGAGAGTGGGTCCCGCGTGTACGGGAATGCGCACTGTACAGCCAAGCCATCCAGTGGGAAAGCGCTATCCCCGAATATCAAACACCAAAACATTGAAAGGGTGTCCAAACAGAGACACAACATCCAGACCCTAGACCCACTGACGACTTCCCCCTGTTGGGAATGCAGAGATGACGGACACCCATCCTGCCTGTCTCTCGGGGCGTTTATGACTCCCAAACGAGGAGGCACATAGTAAAACACAGCACGATTATGAGGCCTTGGACAAGGATGAATTATTACCCTGGATTAAAGTTGTCACTTCTCGGCTGGTTTGAGGGGGCATAAAACGCTTTCAACATAGAAACAAACAGTTGTGAGAGAAAACTCCTCTGGTTAGACGGATTTTCACCTAGAAACCGGGTTGGTAAGCATCTGTGAGCCCAGCCGACAGGCCCATTTAAATCCCTCCAGCTCAGCCCTTGGCAGAGCAAACTATACCGACAGGGGTATTTCCACCAACGTCCAGCAGCCAGCCTTCAGGACGAGTGAGCTCCCTGCCCCAACCAAGCCCAGTCTGAACCAAGATGGCGGATGTGGCACACTGTGATGGGGCGGGTTCCTTCCCGACATTGGCTTGAGCAGCGAGTCTCCTTCTTACCCACCCTATTTGGCTCCATCGAGAGCCACCTGTGGAAGGAAGGCAGCTGCAGAGGCTGAGTCAGAGAAATTCAGAGCAGGGTTGGCCGGGGATGACCAATCACCCCACAAGACCCACGTCAGCGGAGGGATCAGGGGGCTCTGTCTCGGGCAACATTGACAGCCACTTTCTGTCCCCTCTTCCCTAAACTTAGAGAAGGCACAGAAGAGTTACGGATCTGGACCTCTCGCCCTTAACTCAGCCCCGCCCAGCTCTGACTCCCCCGATGGGGAACCAGGAAGAGCACCTTAGCTCCCTTAGTCAGTTCGGGGTGGTTTAAACAACAGAAACTTATGTCTTCACGGTTCCGAAGGCCAGAGGTCCCAGATCAAGTTGTCATGAGGTTGCTTTCTCAGGAGGCTTCTCTTTGCTCTTGACTGTGGAGAGCTGTCTTCCCTGTGTCCTTGCGTGGTCTTCCCTGTGCGTCTGTCTGTGTCCCATTCACTTCTTCTTATAAGGACACCAGTCGTCTTGGATTAGGACCCTCTAAGGACTTGATTTTAACTTAATCACCTCTTTAAAAGCCCTGCCTCCAAATACAATCACATTCTGAGGTGAGGGGTTATGACTTTAGCCTATGAATTTTGAAGGGACATGACTCGGCCCATGACACCCCCATCTTCACAATTGCCCTGGACACCCCTTTGCTTGAATTTCACTCCATTCCCGTTTGGTTACTCATTCTTGTGTCCCGGTCCATGGACTTGGCCTTTGGTCTTGCTCACCAGCCTTGCTGAGTGCCCTCCGTGACTTCCAAACTGGCTCTGCCCCTAGGAATCGTAGGTTGGAATCTCACCTTTGCTCTCACCTCCTCGGGTTGGGGTCTCAGACTGAGTCCTCCTTCGTCCTTAAGAGAAGGAGTTTTGCCAAGACCCAGGGGCTTACCGTGTGTGCTTCCTGCTACAACTTCAACACCCCTCCAGTCTTTCTGCGAAGTGCTACGACTTGTGAAGGAAGAAGAACCCCTGGGAGAAAATAAGTGGTCCGTTTGGCTGATTGTCATTGGCAATGGGGGTGGCTTCCTCCGGCTCCTTTTAAACTCGAGAAACCCAATCCCAGTAAAATTGCAGAGCAACCCAGTTGTGGCCAGCACAAGCCTGTGCTTCACTACGAATATTCCTGGATACACGGAGAACCTGTTTCTCAAGAGACGTCCAGGACATTGACCAACAGAAAGGAAAGATGGTGTGCTTACGGAATCTGGAGGTTCCCTGGGGATAGTTGTGATGACCTCACGACACATCACACCGGACAGGCATAGCAAAGGCCACTATTCCTAGACAGGGTCTGCGCATGGGACGGTTTGGGGATGGGGGGCAGGAAGACGAGTAGTGAGGGAGCAGTCAGTTCATTCATCGACACTGCAGCCCCGTCCCTGGTGGTAGAAATCTTCTGGCTTGTGACACACTTGCTTCTTTGGCCACAGGCTGGGGCCGGGAATCCTCCTTCATTCATGTATTTAACAAATATGAATTATGTATTACCTTCCAGCTTTCTGCTGGAGGCCAGAGATAGAAAGATAAAAAGAACACTGTGACCTCACGAGGAAGTTTTAAGAGGTTCCCCAGAGAAGGGAACCGTTGATGCTGAGTGGGCTCAGAGCCCAGAAACCTCACACGAACACACGCATGTAGCGTCCAGGGTCTGACGTTGTACTGCGTCTTGAGCCTTGAGTCCGGTGGACCCTCCTGGACAACATGTCCACAGCTCAAACATGGCTCCAGGATGCGATGACAGGCTTGAATCCCAAGGAGGCCTTTCCCAGAGAACACCAGAGGTGGCATTGGTCCTTCGTCCCCCTGCAAATTCACATGGCCAGTCCCTGCACCCCACAGGTTGTGACGCCAAATTCTAGAGCCACCTGTGATCCTGGGGGAGGGGAGCAAAGCCTGAAACCCAGAATGGACTCAGGTGGCTTGAGCAAGTGCCCACAGGGCATTCGAAGTTCAAGCCATCGTGCCTGGAAGGAACGTTCCAGCTACAAGACTGACTTCCCCAAGAGCTGCTCCCGTGGAGAGTTGCACCAGCATAATCCAAGCCATGAAATGTTTGACGTGCCCTGAAGTGGAACGATTTTCTCAATCCACCCATATAATCAGATCCTTGGTCTATCGGAGGTACATCGGGCAGGAATCTCCAGACACAGGGAGCCAACGATACGGGGAGAGAGAGAAGGAGGGAGAGATTTATTTTTTAAAAAATCGTCTCACACGATTTGTGGAGGTTGCAAGTCCAAAACGTGCAGAGTAGGCTGGCAGCTAGAGAGTCGGGGAAGAGCCGCCGTCCATTTCCTAACTCCGTCTGCGGGCAGAATCCCCTCCTGCCCGGGGAGGCGCGTCTTTGATTACTACGGCCTTTCACTAAGTGGAGAATGCCACCCGCGTTAGGGAGAGTAACCTGCTTTACTCCAAGTCCACGGATTTTCACCTGAATCTCATCCAACACGCAACATCAGGGAAACACCCAGAACGACGTTTGGCCAGGCGCCTGGGCATCTTGACCCGTGCAGGTTGACACATAGAGTGAGCCATCGTAAGAGTTCCACGCCCGGGACAAAGGTGGGGGTGACTTACACTTATCGGTAGACGCTGAGTGAAGCAGGAATCGGTTCTTCGCATCAGCCCCTCGAGACATGACTCCGTGCGTGTTGAGGTCCCTGGAGCTCGCCCCGCTCAGGACCCAGGAAGACTCAGGGCTGCCCAGCCCAGTAGGGTGGGGCCAAAGCCCCACGTCGGCAGGAGGGTGTCACTGGGCAGAGCAGCCAGGACGGGGTCTCAGGCCCCACTTGCCATGTGGCAGCACAAACGTTTCAGCGAACCCATCTACGAAGAAGAACTCGAGGCAGTTCTCGAGGCCAAGGAAGTGGGGTGCAGGGGAATGTCTCCCACACACCCAAGGACGGTTGGCAAGCAGCAGCATGGGCCGGGGGACCCGAGGGGGAGGGTGGAGTGTTGGCCGAAGACCAGAGGGACGCAAGACTGCTGGGCACACGCGGCCCAGCAGAGCCGACGCTCAGCGTCTCGGGCCTGCCACAGCGGTGGCCCTGGGGGCCCCGGGAAACCAGGAAGGCCAACTGGAAAGAGCGGAGGTCTTCTGCCACGGGGTGGAATGGGAGTCCGACACGGACGTCAGCCTCAGTTGAAAGAAGGTGAGATGCGACTTCTAATAGGAAGAGTCGCGGCTGGCGGTCCTGCCTTCTCCGTGCCCGGCCCTCCTGGGGAGCCCGCAGCCCTCTGGCCGGCTGCGTCATTCGTCAAGATGTCAGGAGCTCCGGGCCCTGCAAGCAGCTGCGGCACAGAGGAGGGCGGGAGTCGGCGAGCCGCTGCAGCAGGGTTCTTGCACCTTCCCGGGGGTTGGCGGGGTGGGGGCGGGTGGGGGGCTGGTGTGGGCTCCCGCCTGCACCGGCTTCCACCCCGGCCACCTGCCGCCAGCCGCCGAGTCTGACATTCTTCTGGATCAAAGGGGCTCAGGGCCTCCGCTGGAGCTGCTGCTCCGAGCAAATCCGCTCCGGCTAACTGGGCCTAACGGGGCCTATGCGGTGCGGCTCCTCTGATGACTCCCTGCTTCTTTCCTGTAGCTCTTTCCCATCTTGGGCTCTCGAGCTGCGCCCAGCTGGCCCCAGGCTGCCCTCTGACACCCTCCCTGCCCCCGCAGGCCACGCCTCCCCAGACCTCTCTCCCCCCGGACCGCCAGGTTCATGCCCGCAGTCCCTTGCCTCCCCCACGTGCAGACAGACTCCAGGACACAGCGCCCAGTTGTTGTCTCCCCCCACCTGGAGCACAGCTGGACCCCAACGTCCCCTCCAGTCAGTTCTTCAGGCTGGAAGTCCAGGAATCAGCCCTGGTTCTTAACCCACCTCCAGCCTGCTCCCCACGTGCCACCCAGTCCTGGCAAGTCTGCTTGCAAAATCTCCCTGTTCATCCTCCCCCGGCCCCTCAGCCGCCACCCGAGCCCAAGCCACTGTAACTCTGTCCCGTCTCGCTACTTCTAAGCCCGCATCTACCTTCCCTTCTTGCAGCCCAGGGGACCTGTGACCACACCGCCATCCTGCCTCTCATGGCTTCCTGGTGTCAGAATCAAACCCACACTCCAGGATCGGGCCGTTCTGCTCTCTGTCTCCTCTGCTCCAGACACCCTGACCCTCTGTCTCTTCCTCAGAAACACCAAGCCCACGCCCTCCTCTGGGCCTGGTAGCTGCTGGCCCCACCACCTGGAAGGCTCTCCCCTCATTGGTCAGGTCTCCAGGCAAATGGTCCCTCCCTCAAGGACTCTTCCTTGATACCCTGACTAGAGCAAGCCCCTTACATTTTCCTGTCTCAACGGTTCCCCAGAGCGGGACCCACACTCTGGGGTGCCAAAGATGACCCAGCGAGGTCCACGAAACGATAGAATTTCCATTCCTATTATTGTTTACTGCATTTTTACTCTGTGTATATCTTACCATGCATTAGTACGGTGCCACACGCATATTATTTGCAAACGACCTTATATGTACATGTCTACGGGCGTGTGTGTATATGACGTGGTCCATATTTTTTGATAGAGGTACCGCCAAAAAAGTTGAGAATGGCTGCTCTATGCGACCCCGTATTGAATTACCTCCTTGTCACCACCAAACAAAACATTTCCCCTGTTGTGTTTATTGGCGCACTCTCTCCCCTACAATGTAAGCTTCATGTAAGACCCATTTCCCTGCTCACGTGGTGTTTCCTGCCTGACCAGCCCTGTGATAAGTGCAGCACACAAGTACATGTGCATTAACCTTCATGGATGAGCTGAGCATGGCGATAAGCAGAGCCTTCCCCAGGACGCAGAAGAAGGACATCCCGTGAACCCCACACTTTGAACAGTGGCAAATAATGTCAGAGTAGGATCCCGGCAAGGCAGGTCTGCTCAAAAACACTGGCCAGTTTCTGGGCCTTCTGCCTCCTTTCCAGACCATTCCTCTGTGTCCGCCCTGCTTTCCAGTAACCCAGCTCCCAGGATCAGAAGAGCCCAGGTAGCCATCAACACTTTAGTCTGAACTAGTGAGCGGTGTTATAGCTTCCCAGGGGGTCTTTGCACATCACAGCCCCTCCTGGAGATCAACAGCCAGCAGTTTCAGGTTCAGCTCAGCTCCAGACCCTTTGGGAGGCTTTGTGTGAGCTCCAGGACCACCTCCACGCTCATGCTCCAAGAAGCGTTTCCTCACAGCGGGCTTGTTTAAATTTGTTCTTTGGAGATCATCGCAAAATTTGGAGAAAAGTTGCAAGGAGAGCACAAAGAACATGTATAGATTTACCTCTCGTGCACGTTTCCCCTATCTGCTCTATCATTTGCTATTTTCACACCCACACTCGCGCACAGACGCACACTCATGTGCACGCACGCATACGCATGCACATTTTTTTTTGACTCATCGGAGAGTAAGTTCTGCACACCATACTAAATACCTCTAGGTGTATTCCCTAGGAAGAGAGACATTCTCCCACAACTAGAACGCAGTTAGCAACGCTAGTAAACTCAACGCTGAAAACAACTCGTGGTTCACCTCCCGTCCTGCGCGGTGCTTTTAGACCCCATCCGCCAGTTCCCCGTCTTGGGGGAAGGAAGCCGTGCTTGAAATCTCAACGTGCACCCCAGATGGAAAGAAAGGCTTGAAGGAAGAGGGAGGCGTCCGCCTCTGGGCAACTCACAGACTCAGCGGCTTCCGGCAACACAAGTTACTTATTTTCCAGTTCTGAGGTCAGAAGGCCAAAATCAGCCTCTGCCGATTAAAGTCAAGGTGTCACAGGGCCGGATCCTTTTGGAGACTCGGGGAGAATTCATTTCTCTGCCTCTTAAACTTCCGGAAGCCCCTGCATTCTGTCACTTGGGATCCTTCCTCCAATGGCTATGGCCTCGGGCTTCCCGGCGCACACCTCCTATTTCCTCCTTTGACCCCCTCCCTCGCCTCCCTCCCACAAGAACTTTTGTGATTACCTTTGGGGCCCATATAATCCAGAATAATCTCCCCATCTCAAGATCCCTAACTTAATCACATTTGCAAGCCCCCATCACCAAGAAGGTAACAGGTTCTGGGCATTGAGGATGTGGATATTTTTCTGGAGGGCCGTCATTCAGCCTACCGTGGGTCCTAGGTGACCAGGTTGTAGACTGCACAAAGGAACCAAAAATACCGACTGTGGTTTATTTGCCAAACCCTGTATCTTTGCACAAAGACCATGTCCTATGCCAGGCATGTGCCCGGAGGGAGACACCTGCCCAAAGTTTGGGGCTGCTCTTAATTTACACAAAGGCCTCATGCAGGCCAGCTGGTGGCCAACCCTGTTACCCCTCCTTTCCCTCTTTCCTAGGTCACCAGAGACTCCTTCTGAGAAAGCCTTAAAGTTGTAGGATCTGTTTAAAGCCCCAGGAGCCCGCTATTGAGATGGCTTCTGGCTCTGCTAGGCCGCACTTGGACACCACATTGAAATGGGCCCCAGGGCACCTCAAGAACAACCAGCCACCTATAGGCTGTGACCCAAAGGCAAAGGGAGCCCCTGCAAGGCAACCCAGCCCTTCCCCAATGGGGCGCCTCGAAGATTCGCAAACTCAGAAGCTTCCGTGACTCCTGGTCCCGTGCTCGCCCTCTCAACTCCATCATGGTTCCCCCAAGCTGAGCTCTTGGCAGACATTATCCACGTACCCCACCGCAGGCCCCAGGGTCCATCATGACTCCTTCTGCTCAGCTAGTCTGAGACAAGCCAAGAGTCGCCAGGGGCCCTAAAATGGCTCTAGGAAAGGTCTCCTTTTGTCACAAGCCATCCCACCCTGAGGTCCCCACACTGAGACCAGAGTACACATTCGAGTACACACCCGCCAGTTCTGCGATGCACCGGGGACACGTCGGGTCCCGTGGGACATCTGGTAACCTCAGGCTTATTGACACTGGGGGACCCGTGCGAGAGGAAGGTGCGGGAGAGCGCTCAGAGGATGTTCGCTCTCTGCCAGCCCAGGCTCGCTCTGCGGCTGCGCCACCAGAAGCTCCTGCTGATTTGTCCCCTCTGAAGCCACTGAGTCGTCTCCGTCCTCCTGGAGGCGGCACCGGGAGGGGCTCTGTTTTCCCAGGTTCTGGCTACCCTCGCACCTCCACAGCTTGGTAGACCGATGACCGTTCTCCTCCCCTCCTCCTCCTCTGCCTCCGTCTTACTCCGCCTAAGAAATCATCAGATTCTGTAACCTGCTGGCCCGGGAAATCTCTGTTCCCGATTCCTTGTCCATTTCTCATTTTGGTTGGGTCAAACATTGACATTTTCTACTTCAGGATTCCTTCACAGCTACAGTGTCGTGTCTCCCAGGAGCAGGACAGCCGGGCTGCCTCAGCTTCTCTGTATGATTCTGCAGACATGAGGCCCATGATTCAGTCCGGAATGTTCTTTTCTGTCATAGCTCTTGCACATGGCTCCTGGTACTTTCTCCCACAGACATCCACCACCTGAGGTCCCATCAGAACCTTTTCTCTTTCTTCACACCCCCAAGGTCATTCAGGTTTGCCACCAACAGGCAGAGGGCTCGGGGGTCTCCTTCTCTGAGCCGTGACCATTCCACATGGCCCCTAGAGTAACACCCTTCCCAGATGCCACCACTGTCAACCCCAGAGCCTCCTTTGTGCATCCCCAACGGCTGTGGGCCAGCATGGGGTGCCTTCCCCTCCCCTCCCCTATGGTTACACAGCCCCTGCCCTGTACCAGGAAGACACACCAGGGTCCCCGGGGTACCAGTCAGGCTGCTCTCTGTTGCTGATGAGACCAAGGCTGGGGACTGCCTGGGAGGCTTTGGAGCTTAAAAAACAAATGTGGGCAACATGCCTGATTTGGGGTCAAGGCCACACCAACTTTTGATCATCTCAGCCACAGCATAGAGAAGGTATGAGTCCTTGATGTGCCAAAAATCTGCCCTGCTCCTTTCCCCCTAGAGCCAGAATTCACATTTTGCCCATTTCATAGGCAAGGTAATTAACACCTTTCAAGTCTTACCTTTTCTTCTTTGAGGAATCAAAAGGTTCATTTCTGGAATCAGACTTATGAAAAAGGCTTTAAAAATTACCCTGAAAATGAGTTTCCTCTCCAGCAGAGCAACGGAACCTGCTAAACTGCTCCCTGGCTGGTGTTAAATTGATTCAAAGGCTGGGGTGGGGGCCAGGCCGGGCAGGACGGGAGGTGGGGCGGGGGGACCACAGGAGCACGCAGAGGAAATGCACAACTTCTCCGGTGGGTCGGTGGGTCGGGGGCTGGTACCTTAGGTCACAAAGTTTGTGGCCTGCAGAGAGGCCACGCTTAGCGGAGATCCTACAAGATCCTACAAGGCTTGGCCAGCCTCTCTCCATCGTGACCACGGTCAGGCCGGCCCTGCCTTGCTGTGCAGATTGGCAGTGGACTCAGCTGACTTGGGCGTCCCTGTTTTCTGGGTTCCTATTCTCTTCCAAAAACGCACTGTGAGGGGCGCCTGGGTGGCTCAGTGGGTTAAAGCCTCTGCCTTCAGCTCAGGTCATGATCTCAGGGTCCTGGGATCGAGCCCCGCATCAGGCTCTCTGCTCGGGGGGGAGCCTGCTTCCTCCTCTCTCTCTCTGTCTGCCTCTCTGCCCACTTGTGATCTCTGTCTGTCAAATAAATAAATAAAATCTTTAAAAAAAAAAAAAAAACGCACTGTGAGGTGCCTGGGTGGCTCAGTCGGTTAAGTGTCTGCCTTTGGCTCAGGTCATGGTCCCAAAGTTCTGGGATCAAGCCCTACATCGGGCTCTCTGCTCAGTGGGGAGTCTGCTTCTCCCTCTCCCTCTGCCTGTCACTCTGCTTACTTGTGATCTCTTTCCATCTCTCTGTCAAATAAATAAATAAAAATCTTTAAGAAATGCATTCTGAGCAGTATTCATAACAGCCAAAAGTGGAAGCGATGTAAATGTTTGTCAGCTGGTGAATGGATGAATAAATAATAATAATAATAATAAATAACTAATAGTCCACACATTGGAATATTATTCAGCCATTAAAAAGGAACAATGACAGGATCTATTCTACACTATGAAAGGCCTTGGAAAACATCACACTAAAGAAAGCAGCCAGTCACCAAAGACCACATACTGCGAATTCCGTTCATGTGAAATTTCCAGAAGAGGCAAACTGATGGAGACAGGAAGTGAATCAGTGCTCGCCCCGGGCCCCAGGAGCCTGGAAGTGGAGAGCTGACCATTCAGGGCTATGGGGTTTCCTTTGGGGGTGATGGAAATGTTCTAAAATTGAGTACAGCGATCATTGCACAGCTCTATAAACGTATTCAAGACCACTGAATTGTACACATTGGATGGCGTATATGAATTACATCTCAATCAAGCTGTTTTTCTAAAAATGCATTGTAAGGAGAAGTGGCAGGGAGGGATCATAGCCCAGAGATGCGCCTCAAGTCAGAAGGATGGTAGCCCAAATCCCAGCTTACCACTCGGCGTGCTGAGTGACCTTGGGCGCACCGTCGAGCTCCTCTGGGCCTCACCGGCTCCATCTGAAACTTCGGGCAAATACTGCTGACCTCCAAAGGTGGGATTAAAGAAGATGATACAGGGTCTGACATCATTGTCATGTTAAGGAAGCAGCTGACTTTGAGAGGAGAAGCTAGGGTCTCATCCCGGCCCTAACATCGCTTTGTTCACAGTGGGCTTCTCCGAGTCTCTGGGTCACGGGGAGTAAACTGAGGGGAGAGAGGCCCAAGGTCCTGAGGTTGAAAGGTCGCTAAGATAATGAGTCTTGCGTGCTCCCTGGAGCACAGTAGGAGAGTCTGGTGCAGGTGTGCGGAGCGAGTGAACGTAGGAATTCGCTTGCTCATTTACACCTGCACACACACATATGCACACCCATGCACATGTACACACACGTGCACACATATGCACGCACACGTGAGCACGCATGCACGAATGCATGCACCCACACACACGCACACCTCTCAAGGTATCAGGACTAAACTAACCCACAGCTCCTACCTTGCAGGCAGACATTCTCGGCGCTCGGTTTCCAGCCCCCAGGAAGAGGCCAGGGCTCAGGGACTCCTGGAGAGGCCAAGTATCTCCGCAGGGTGAGGGTAAGAGGTGGTTTCTCCGGGTCAGCTCTGAGCCAGGGACACACCCCAGGGTTCCTTCAGAAAGTCCAGGTGACACGTGTCTCTGGTGGCCCCCCTGAGCAGCGGGCTGTCACATGGATGCCCTGAGATCCACCAGGTGCCAGGCCCCTCTTCTGCCTGCCCGCCCCCAGCCCTCCCCAGCCTGTCTTGGGGCCAGCGGCCTCCTACCCACGTGGGCGAGCCTCCTGGTTCCTCTGCCCCGTCCACTCCCCTGGTTCCTCTGCCCCGTCCACTCCCCTGGGTGGAGCAAGAGCCAAGCACCTCCCTGTGTCCTGAAGATTGAAAGGAAAGAGAAACAAGAGGGTTTGGGGCCACTCAAGAAGGCCAGGGGGTTTCCTGATATCCCCCTTGACTTCAATTCCAAGTCCAAGGGGGAAATGAGGCTGTTACATGGGCCTCGGCCTCCTTTGAGCGGGTCGGGTCGTGGACCCAGCTTCAGGAGAAAGGGAGCCGAGCCGAGCTCTTTCCATCACAAAAGAGGATTCATGGATTAGGTATGGCCTGAGCTAGAGCGGAAAGGGGCAGCTTGTAAAACACCAGCTGGCTGTCCCTCGCCTTGTCGGAGGATCTCAGCAACCCTGCCGGGGGCGCAGGCACCGTGTCCTGGGGCCCCACTCCACGGACGAGGACAGTCCCAAGGTCACAGTCCTGAAGGACTGAAGGAGTCCTGAAGGAGCAGAGGCCACCCGTGCTCAAAGACCAAGATCCTCCAAAGACCTACCACCTGCAAAGCGTGCAAAACAGACTCACGTTGAAAGGCCGAGAGAGGACTGGCAGCGGGCACCTCCGTGGGTTTGGCATTAACACTTTCTTCCCCAGCAGAGGCTGCAGGAGGTCGCTGGTCACTCAGCCTGGGGAAAACGGTCCCCTTGCCAAAAGGGGAAGAGAAGCGGAGAGAGGCAGCTATGCTGGGCCGAGATCCAGCCCCAAGGCCCCTCTGGGAAGGGAGAAATGGAAGGGGCTTCAGAATACACGGGGGGCAGCTCGGCACTGCCTGGGAAGCTCCTGCGGCCCTGTGCCCCCCACGGCTGAGGCCGCGGAGGGGGGGTGGGGGGTGCACTACACACCCAGGACCCCAGGGAACAAGGAGCGTGGGATGAGGAGAAGGCACCAGGGACAAGGTCTCGAGGACTCTGCAGTTGCCAACGAGGCTGGGAAGGCCAGAGCAGCAGGGGACACACACGGCCCCCCCAGAGGAGCCGGGCGGGGAGACCAGACCTTCGCCTCCCCTCTGGCTTGTTCTCTTCACCGTCGGCTTGTTTCTTGTGCCCCTCATAGCTTTCCTCCCGTCAGGGCCTTCCTGCCACCTGTCTCCCTCCCAGCAACCACTGGTGCAAGGCCTACCCGCGGCACGGGACAGATCAGCACGGGCCTCGAGCTCCTGGACTGGACATTCTACTTGGGGGGACTCACGGTGAGCAAGCAAACCCGTAACTACTGTGTTCCAGTCGGGACGAGGGCTACGGAGCAAGGAGACCAGGTGGTGGGAGAGGGTGGTCAGAAGGCAGGGAGGGGCGGCCTCTCGGTGGAGATCTTGGGGCACAGACCCAGATGTTGACAAGGAGAGAACCACGAGACCCAGAGGAAGAGCCTCCAGGCGGAGGGAACAGCCAGCGCGAGCTCCGAGAGACGGGAACGATGCTGCGGACCTCGAGAAGCAGGGCGAGGGGGAGGGGAAGGTCACTGTGGCTGGAACTAGAGGGACGCGGGAGGGGAACGAAGGCGGGGCTGGCGGGGGGCCCGCAAGGCCCAGCAGGCAGCGTCCCCCAGGACGAGGCACACGGTTTGGATTCTGCTCCCAGGATTATGTGTGGGCCTTGGACGGTTGCACACGGGAGCGACATGACCTAATCTCTCCTTCAGGGAGGTTACTGAGCTGCCGTGCCGGTTGGGAGGGACGGGAGACGGTGGCCTTGGAAGCAGAGAGAACAGTCAGGAGCTCCGGTGGTTGTCCAGCTGAGGTGAGCGTGGCTCGACCAGGTGCTAGCGGCACAGGACCAGATGTGCTCGGATTCCACGTTTACTCCTCAGGTAGCGCTGCCGGGACCCACGGATGGACGGGGTGGGGACAGACCAGAAGGAAAGACTCGAGGAGCTGCCACAGGACTTTTCCGCCTAAGCAAAGCAGGCATTCGCCAGCAGAGGAAGAAGGTTGGGCGGGACGTGTTGCGTCTGAAATCCTGGGCATAAGGTCCCGGCCGCATTAGCGGCTGAGCAAAGGAAGCTGGAACCAAGAACCTTCCCCCAGGACCGTGGCACTCCAGAGTGAGCCAGGGGCTCTGCACCCCCACTTCTGTCCTGGGACGGGGTGACCAGCACCACTCAGGGACCAATACGCAGAGTGGGACCTCCTTCGTGGAAGATCCCTGACTTAAATCCAGAGCAAGCCTAATGGATCTGGAAGCTGACGCCGCCCGCCCCGACCCCAACGGAGTCATGGCCTGGACTCCCTCCCCCAAAGTCGGATGGACCACAGCCATCTGGCCTGGGCCACTTCTGGGACATACGCATCATCCCATAACGATTATTAGTATTCAGAGCTTTCCCTGGGCTTGACCACATGCTAGGAAGCGGAGGCAGAAAGATGAGCTTCACCATCTTGTGGGGGAGACAGACCCTTAATAAGTGACTGCACAGACAGCAGGGAGGAAAACACCTAACAGGACAGGTAAGCAAGATCCAGAGGGCTACACATGGAGAAGAACTCATCCCACAGGGAAGGCTCGGGGAAGCTTCATCCAGAGGATGTTATTTGAGCTAGGCTTGGAGAATGATGAAATGGGTAAGGATATTTCTGTTCAATGGCACAGCAGGGGAAAGAAATAAGGTTGTGAAAACATGTGGCCAGTGGGTGGACAAGTGGGTGAAGCCCGGGATGCTTGGAGAGACGCAAAGAGCCTGAGTGGCAGAGTGTTTCTTCTGGCTGTTCGTACAACGTGACGTTGACGTTCCTCTGCCAAGACGTGGGAGACTTCGTTCCCTCTCCTTGGACCTGGGGGAACCCTTGGAAGTGCCTTGGCCAAGGAAAGATGGCAGACGTTGCGATGCGCGGCCTCTAAGGCCGAATCATAAAAGGCACCGAAGCTTCCACTTGGCCTCTTGGGTCATTCCTTCTAGAAGAAGCCCACCACAGTGCCATTAAGACCTCAAGCAGCCCTGTGGTTAGAAACCGAGGCCCCCAGGCAGGAGCCAGGGCCAGCTCGCCAGCCGTGTGAGTAAGCCGCCTTAAAAAATGGATCTGCCGGCCCGGCCAGCTTTCAGAAGATTCCAGCAGTCATCTGACCGCACCATCCCAGACCCTGAGCACGGATTACTCTGCCAAGCCGTTTCTGGATTCCTGACTCCCATGATCCAGGAGCATAATAAATGCCGTTGTTTGAAGGCACTAAGTTTTAGGGTGGTTGGTTTTGCAGCCATAGTAACTGGAAGAGCCTGGAAGAATTATAGAGGACACTGAATGTCCCGCTGGGGTGTCTGTTTTCTTCTTTACAAAGCGAGCGCCACTAGTATTTTCTGGATGGGGGGTTGTGTGACTCAGCCCCGTGTATCTCGGAAAGTCCATTCTCGCCATTTGAAAGATGGGAGGAAAAGAGCAGGAAGGAACGGTCCGTGAGGACAGGGATGCCGTTGTAGGATCTGGGGGGAGAATCGAAGTTTCTGCTAGCCTGGGGGAGGGAAGAGGGCAAGTGCGCCGGGGGTTGGGAGGCCAGGAGAGTGACGAACGATGGAGACTGTGGAAGGAAAGGCAACGTCGGAAGAAGGATGAAGCTGGCAGTGATTCTGAGTATTGGAGTTTGCTGGACCAAGACGGTTGCCGTCACGAGTGGGGCAGGCGCAAGGGTTTGTTCATGTAACGAGAAGGCGTGGCTTTCTGTACAGCAAGGCTCACGCCTCAGCATCTTCCCAGGGCTGGCCACGTATCCAGGGCTCTTCACCCCATCCCCCGGGGCATGGCCACCCCACCAAAGCCCTGTGCATCTCCAGAGCTACTCGATGAGATACCCTACCTCTGGCACTCAGCCTCCTAAACCAGAGCAGGCGGCCCACGGGGGCCACCTGATTTTCCTCAGTAATCTTCCTTCCCCAAACGCTTTCAATCCTTTAGCAAGTCTTCCCAGCTCTACTTCCAAAAGACACTCTTTGTGTCCCCACTAAGGCCTTTCCCCAAACCACCATCACATCTCATCTAGAAAGCTGCTATATTCTCCTCTTTGTTTGTATTTTGTTTTGCTTTATGTTGCTTAAGAGAAATCAGACCCTGTCCCACCTGCGCCTAAAATCCTCCTCTTCTTGGCTCCCCACGGTGCTTAAAATACAACACGAAGTCCTCCCCAACGCCTCTGAGGCCATGCATCTGGCTCCTATCTCCCTGGCTCTTCTTTGACGCTCTTCTGGTCGGCCACCCTGTTCTGGTCCTAATCACCCCCATCTGGCCTTGAACTGTGCTCAGTTTCATCCTGGCCCAGAACTTTTGAACTTTCTCTTTTCTTCATCTAGAACCTCCTTCCCCAAAGTTGGGGTTGGGGAGGGAACACAATGAAAGCGCTCTTGTTTTCAGCTTGAGTCTAAAAAGAGAAATAAGACAAAGAAATGGCAAAAGAAGATCCACGTGTCCCTTCTACAACTAAGAAAGGCCACGGTGGAGAGCGTGGCTTAGTGTGAAGGCTGAACAGCCTACACACCGTACTCCGGGGTCAGCCCAACCTCTCCGTCCGGACCCAAGCCTCACCAACGTAGGACGCCATGAGCGGAGGGAGAGAGACGAAACCCCGCACCCAAGGGCAGCTTGCTTCCGAGATGGAAAGGGGAGCAGAATAAGTAGGAGAGGGAAGAGATAAGGGTGCCTGGCTGATCCCTCCCCACTCTGCCAGTCAGATCAGCCCCTCCAGCTGCCCTGGGCACAGTGAGCAAAGGGGCAGAGAGAATCCAGGCGTGTGACCCTCCACCAGGAAGAGCGAAGGTGCCTCTCCCTGTCATCAGGGGCTCCGAATGCCGACCTCACTCTCGTGTCACGGGTCTCAAAGAGACGACTCAGGATAAGACACGCCCCCCACCCCATCTCTACGCCATCCTCCCCAAATGTTCTTTCCTCGCATCCTGGGGAAGGTCCATCATCACCGCAGAACACAAGGATCCCGTCGTCTTCGCTACCGCGACGCCGGTGCCAAGAACGGTGCCTGGGGCAGAGTGGGTGTTCAGCCAGGATTTGTTCATGAACTGAAGAGACAAGAAAAAGAAATCCTGGAGCCGAAATCCCTCCCGTGGTGGCCCGTGGCTGAGCCTTCCGGTGCGCTCGGTGCCCACAGGGAGTTCTCGCAGAGCGCGGAGGACCGCGGCCCGTGAGAGCGCGCGGGACCGGTGCGTGCACGTCTTCGCCACCCGCCTGGCAGCCCCAAGCGCCTTCTTCCCAAGCACAGATACTATTTTAAGGGACAATTTGCGACGAGCTACCATGACGACAATGTCTCACCTATTTCTTTCGCTTGGAGACTCAGAGCACTAAAAATGCTGGGCGATGTAATTGGTTTCTTCAGCGCGGGGTCTCGTCTTCCTGGGGTGTCTTGTGCTCTAAATGAAAAGGAACAGCGAGATGAACCATTACCCCCGCCTCCTCTCCCGGAAGAAAAAAGCCAGTTCTTCCTGGCTCCTGCCAGCCCGTAAGGGGTTTAAATGATGGAGAACCTATCGCCGTGGGCCACCCTGTGAGGTGCCTCCTCTTTAGCTCTGAGAAACAAAGAGGGGCAGAGGGGGCAGAGTGGGAAGCGTAACGCCCGCGCGGCAGCCGGCCTTTCCGGGCCACAGCGATGTCCTCTGAGAGGGTCTGACAGGTCACTGGCCCCCGGGGGCTCCCCTGGCTCAGTCCACAGAAGGCGGTCTGTACGGTTGACTCTGTTCCCCACGCACACGTTGCACGTCTGCTCCGAGGAGAAGGGGGCACAGACCCCACAGGACAGCGTCCCCCGCCCACCAGGGGCACATGGTCTCAGAGAAGCCGGGAGCAGGAGACAGCTCCGGGCTGCTCTGGAACAAGGGGTGAGTGGCTTCTCTTTCACAAGAAAGGCAAGAGAGCACACATCCATTCACGGCACCCCACCCCCAAGCATGAACCCCCCCCCCGCAACCTGTCACTTCGGCCTCGCAAATACTGGCTCTGGTTTTTAATCTGCGGAGAAGAAAGGCTAAAGAATTCTCTTTCATTTCATTCCATTAATAACTAAGCGGCACGACCTGAAATATTTATGGGCAGGAGCACAGAGCGTGTTCTAGGCAGGACAAGGCAGATTGCGGTGATTTTCAGGGCTGCTGTCTCAGCCCTTGGCAGAAAAGGCGACAAAATGGCTTTGGTGGTCAGGAGGGGCCCATGGTGACAAAGGCAGCCTCCAGGTATGTGGCGGGAGCCCCCGGAGCTGGAGCTGCGGCTTCTCCCCTTCTCCCCTCGGGGGTGTGGCGGGTGTTTGCTGCTGAGACTGCTCCCTCCCTCTGCGCTCCCACTTTCTAATGCAGAGTAGGTCCCAAGGAGAAAGCTCATGCAGAGTCACAGGTTCCCCGTCCTGAGTGGGTCCCCCGCACTATAGCTTCCAACAACGCAGACACTTGGGTTGTTTTGAACAAATGATTAGCGGCCAGAGAAGAAAGTCAGACCCCCCAGCAGGGCAACAACACTCCAGGAGACTGTGGGGAGGTCACACGGCTTCGCCGAGTCTCCCTTTCCTCACGCAGAAACAAAGAGCTTAAATGAGATCAGCCCTAAAGTCCGTTCCAATTCTGTCTCTACTAGGAGGAATTATCTTAAAGCTTTACTTTCGGGAGGAAGGAAGGAAAGGAAGAAAGAAAGAAAGAAGGAAAGAAAGAAGGAAAGAAAGAAAAAGATAGGGAGGAAGGGAGGGAAGAAAGGAAAGAGGGAGCTAGAGGTAAAGGAAGGGAGGAAAGAGGAAACAAATGGTGGAGATACAATAAAAGAAAAAAGTAATTCCAAGAAAAAGATATGAATAATAATAATAATAATAATAGTAAGACTTGGGACGCCTGGGTGGCTCGGTGGGTTAAAGCCTCTGCCTTCAGCTCAGGTCATGATCTCAGGGTCCTGGGATCGAGTCCCACATTGGGCTCTCTGCTCAGCAGGGAGCCTGCTTCCTCCTCTCTCTCTGTCTGCCTCTCTGCCTACTTGTGATCTCTGTCAAATAAATAAATAAAATCTTTTTAAAAAATAATAACAGTAAGACTTAAAATTGCATTTATGATGGGCAAGACAGTTTTCTAAGCCCTGCATGATAGATACCTTTATTATGTCCATTTTGGAGTTAAGGCACTAAGGCACAAAGAGTTTTAGTAATTTGCTACGGTTCAGCCTCTACAATGGTTCCAATCCGGGCGGTCTGGTTCCCAACCCATGCTCATAATCACAATGTCATACTGTCTGGTCTATGACATTTAATTCGCTTGGTTATTTATCAGAACAGAGTGTGTAAAACCCCTCCCATACGCCAGGCACTGCCCTGGGTGATGACTTAAAAGTCTCATAAAACACATGAATGAATTTGCACACAAGAAGTTTGTGCAAACATAGAGAGACATGCTTGCCCTAGAAGTCATCTGTCCTAGGTGCCCAGACTTCTGGAATCGCTTTGTCCTTTAGGATTTCTATAAAAAGAGTTCTCACCCCACATGTAGGTCCAGGATCTTCCCAATATATCAGAGTTCTTTGGTGGAAGGGGCAAACTTAGATTTCTCTTAGCCACTTCTAACTCATACTTCTGCTAAACCCTATCTCCTTCCTGTCATTTTCCACCCTCCCTTATCAATCAATGCAGAAAGACAGTTGACAAAATTCTATAGTCGTTCATTATTTTAAAAAAAACAACACTCTCAGCTTTCTCAACCTGAGAAAAGGTATATATTAAAAAAAAAAAAACAAAAAAAAAACCAACCCTACAGTTAACACAACCTGATTAGGGAAAGATTCAATGCTTCCCCCCCAAAAATCAGAAACAAGGTAAGGATATCCACTCTCACCATTTTTATTCAACACTATACAAGAAATCATAGCCAGTGAAATAAGGAAAGAAAAAGAAAAAAATATATACATATTGGAAAGGAAGAAATAAAACTTCCTATTCATAGATTACGTGCTTACCTACACAGAAAATGCCAAGGAATCTACAAAAAAAGGACTTCTAGGATTAACAAGTGAGTTTAACAAGGTCACAAGATAGGAGATTGACCACAACCATCAACTGCATTTCTATACACCCGGCAATGAACCAGAATTTAAAAATCAATAAAATTTGCAGTAACTTCCTCCAAATGAAATGCTTAGGCCTAAAGCTCACAAAACACAGACAGGGTCCATTCCTGAAGACTAAACGAAATGCGGATGGAGGAAATCAACAAAGACCTAAATAAATTGTAAGACACACCATGTTTATGGATTGCAAGATTCAACATAGTAAAGAGGTCCCCAAATTAATCTCTGTATTTAGCGTAATTCTAATCAGTCAAAATCATATCTGTATCTATGTTTGTATGGAAAAGTTAAGGAACGACAATGGATCACAGATATAAATATAAAACCTAGAACTGTAAGACTTAGAAACACAACAGAAAATCTTCATGATCTAGGTTTAGGCACAGAATTCTTGGACATGATAACGGAAAGCGTGATGCATAAAAGAAAAAAGTGGTAAGTTAGATTTTACAAAATTTAAAATCTTTGCTCTGCGAGAGACGCTGTTAAGAGAATGAAAAGACAAGTTAGAGTGGAATAAAATATTTGCAAGTCATCTATCCAACGAACGGCTTGCATACAAAATTATGAAGAGCTCTCACAGCTCAATGGTAAGAAACTAACAGCCTAATTAAAAACGGACAAAAGGATTTAAACAGACCCTTCACCGAAGAGGCTGTAGAGAAGTCAGATTCGCATATGAAAAGACGCTCAGCATCCTCGCTGCTAGGGACATGCACATTAAAACCACGATGAGATGACCTGGTGGTGGGTATTGAGGAGGGCACGATTGCATGGAGCACTGGGTGTGGTGCATAAACAATGAATTCTGGAACATTGAAAAGATAAAATAAAATAAAATAAAATAAAATAAAATACCATGATGAGATAGTACACATACTAGAAAGCTAACAACAACAATAACAAAGAGGAACTAGACTTCAGATTGCTTGTGGGAATGAAGAACGGTACAGTCTTGCTGGAAATCCGTTCGGCAGTGTCTTATAAAGGAATCATACTACTCCTGAGAAGGTAACCAGGAGAAGAGAAATCATGTGTACAAAAAAGCTGCACGTGAGTATCTAGGGCAGCTCTGTTCATTACCACCGAAGACTGGAAACGACCCAGTTGTCCTTTACCAGGTGAGTAAGAGAGGAAGGAGGAACACACTGCGGTATGTCCCTACGCGGGAATACTACTCAGCAATAAAAAGGCACGAGCTACTGACACACGCAAGAGATTGGGCACATTTCAAAGGCTCGCTCGAAGAAGCCAGTCTCCTTCCCGTTGTGGAATGCGTGAGTCACGGGAACAAAAGACACGGCATAAGAAATAGAGTCGGCGACGTTGTCGTAGTGCTGTAACGGGGCGGACGGTAGCTGTACCCGATGTGAGCACGCGTCACATCCCGTAGTTGCAACATTATGTGTCAACTATACTAAAAAAAAAAAAAAGATAAAAAGAAGCCAGTCTTTTTTTTTAAAAAGATTTTATTTATTCATTTCACAGACAGAGATCACAAGCAGACAGAGAGGCAGGCAGAGAGAGAGGGGGAAGCAGGCTCCCCGCTGAGCAGAGAGCCCGATGTGGGGCTCAATCCCAGGACCCTGAGATCATGACCTGAGCCGAAGGCAGAGGCCTAACCCACTGAGCCACCCAGGCGCCCCAAAAGAAGCCAGTCTTAAAAGGTTCACTTACCCACAGTGGAAAGAAGCTGGGAGAGTGTATACTGTACTAGATTTATGTGCATCGTCGAAAAGACGAAACTACGGTGAGGAAGAAAAGACCTGCAGGGAAGGGCTTGGGCGGGGGCAGGCTATGGCCACCAGCGGGTAGCACGAGGGGATTTTCTGGGTTGAGGGAACAGTTCTGCGTCCTGATCACATTCCGTTACACGAACCTATACTTTGTTCACACTCCAGGAACTGGACACTCGGGGGGAAAGGAGCAATTTTACAACATGATAACTTTTAAAAGAAAATGTTAAAAATGCTCTAAAACAATAGCCACAGCCTCCCTGTCAGCCTTTCCCTCGTGCTCCCCAACAGGAGGAACTTCTCCTGTAAGGGAGAACGTCGCCAACCCAGGCCCGGGGAAAGGAGCAGGTGTGGTTCACCTGCGTTCCTGTAACACCCACCCCACCCCCTTCCCTACCCCCAGCCCGGTGAGCTCGTCTGGGCGCACCGAGGGCTCCACCTTCCAGACCGAGCTCTCTGCAAAGGTTAGACCTGGAAATCTCGTATCACCAGGCTGTGCACAGAGCTGCGTCCTGAGAATGGTGTGAGCCACCCCACAGTTCTAACAAAGCAACTCTCCTGCAATAAAGAAATGAGGAGCTCCCATCGCTCGCCCGCGTCTCTCGGAGAAACGCTGAAGAGGGTGCAAACCTCGACCTCGCATGCTCTTTTCTCTCTCCTTGAGAGCTCTCTTGTACTCTAAGGGCTCCACAACCTCTCACTGCCAGCGCTCCTGTCTTCTGCATGCTCGGGGAGCCTCCCTCCTCCCTCTACCCAAGCGGCTCGCCCCTTCCTCATGCGCCGTCTCAGCCGCTGGGCTCAGACTCACACCATCCACCGCCCTGGTCCTCAGGCATCAGGACTCGAGCTAAACAATACCACCAGCTTTCCTGGGTTCTCCAGCTCACAGATGACAGATGTTGGGACTTGTCAGCCTCCATAATTGTGTAAGCCAATTCCTCATCAGAAATATCTGTGTGTGTGTGTGTGTGCGCGCGCACATTCTACGGATTCTGCTTCTCTGGAGAGCTCTGAGTAATAGACCATCCACTTGTTTTTGATGAAGACTCAAAAGGAGGCCATAGCCCTTCCTCTGCTCCGGGGCAACAACATTGGGAATCTGAAGTGGCCGCTGGAGACAAAGTTAATGGCCCAGCCAATGCCTTCGCTAAAATGGACTGGTTTGGGCCACACCGTATCAGTCTCCGGGGAGCGAATCCCGATGGGCAAAGATGGTCATAGAGACAATGTCGACTTATCTGCATGTCCACCTGCTTGGGGAGCTCAGGGGACCGTGTAAAGGTGGGTCTAGCCACTGCGGAGGAAAGCCAGCAGGTCCGGGGAAGGTCCCAGCTCTCTGGTAGAAAGCAGGAGGCTCACGAGAGCAGCCTTTCTTTTTGCATCCTGGCGACCCCCCTCTCTTGCTGTCTTTGGTAACCGATGCTCAGACCCATAATCACCATCACGCATGCGATCATGAAAATCTCTGTGCGAATCCCAGACATCCAGCCCCACAACGACCTACTTCCAGACTTCGGCGGTGGGAGAGCATTGCAAATGCCTTTTGTGGTTTGACCACGAGTAGCCTGACCTTGACTTTGGGGCGAGGAGTTCCCTAACTGACACAGACACAAGGCTCCTCTTTTCTTTGCCCACCTCACCCCCACAGGCTGCTCCCAGCGTGAATGCACGGAGCCTGGCCAGAACCAGCGTCTCCTCTGCTGGGGCTCCGGGAGCAGGGGTGGGGGGGTGGAGGGTGGAATACGGTTTCGGTGCCCTGGGCTTGTGGCATGTGCTTGAGAGCTCAGTGTCAGCCTATGCAGGCTGCAGGTCTGTGTCTTTGCAACCCCTGTTAAAGCAGAACTGAAGCCTAGCTAAGCTGAATGAAAATGAGCTCTTTGGGAAGGATTCCAGGGCAGCTCATACCATTAAAGAGTGTGCAGAACAACAACATCTTGGCAAACGCGGCAGCCAGAACAGCTCTGGGAAGCTCTGCAGCGGGAAGCCAGGGACCTTCTCTCTAGGATGCCATTAGGAAAGGACTCCAACTACCTCTTTCCATCAGTTTGTGTCTCTGGCCAAGTTTCAGATTCCCAGACAGACATTCAGACTGGCGGAGTCATGCGGGTACCCACTTTTGCAAAATTCAGCGTGGCCAGTAGCTGGGAGGGTTTTGGGGCCAAGCCTCACTCCCCCCGCCATCACTATAACCAGGGATGGACCACAAGACCCTGGGGCGGGGGGGGCGGGATCTGCCTCCCTGAGAGTGTGAAGGCAGTGGGGCTGGCAGAGAAAGCCACTGTCTCCAAAGCTGTGCCCTTCCTCTTGAAACTACAGTCATGTTTGTGAGTCTGGGACCACTCGGCTGTGTCCTCATTGGCCTGTCAGAACCCAGATCCAAAGGGCTGGACCTTGTCCTCACATCTCATCCCTGCTCCAAAGGCAGATGACTTGTGGCCATTGGATGGGAAAACCATCGAGGGTTTTAAACAGAAGACCACGTGTTCTACTCTATCCTTTGAAATCACCTTGGCTTCCATGCAGAGCAGCAAATGGACAGTTAAGAGAGGGCCCAGAGAGACCAGCTTAGAGATGGACTTGGGGTCCAGGTAAGGGAGGAGGAGGGGGGTCAGGAGTATGGACAGATGATCAGGAGTGAGGAAGAGAAAGAAAATGGGGTTCTGGCGTGAACCCTTGGGTGGACACTGCTGCCCTCCGTGGAGATGGGAAAGCAAGGGACAGAAAGAGGGAGTCTGGGTGGGTGCCAGGATCTCCACTTCACATCTATTAGACTCGATGCCTGTCCAGGGGCCATGTCAAGTGGGAAGACCGGAGCTCTGGCCCACCCGGAAGTATGTATTTGGAAGGCATCAGCCCCCAGTGGTATCCGCCCAGGGAAAGGATGTCATCTCCAGGGAGGAAGACGGAGGCAAGAGTGCCCGGCCCGAGCACGGGAGGCTCCCACGTCCAGAGGTCCGTTCATGCCGGAGCCGCTGTCCTCTGGGGTAGGGAGGGGAAGCCAGGGAGGGGGAAGGGAACCAGCAGAGCGTGAGGTCCGAAAGCCAGGAGGAGGACACCTTCGCGTATGGCAATTCTGCTGTCATTTTGGAGGTCCCTGGGGTTGAGACTCTCTGCCTCTCCATGCAAATGCTTCCTTGCTGTCCCAGATGGACAACGAGTCCCCAGACTTGCCTCTTCTACTGGCCTCTTCCCATGCTCCCGGCCCCTCGGTGGGGAGGGAACAGGACCTTCAGACCCCTGAAGAAAGACAGCGCTCCCCCTGCCACCTTCCCAGGCGACACCTCTCCTATCCACTTTGCTTCAAGGATTCGTCACAATTTTTTAGCAACCACGAGAAAGAAGAACAAGGGGAGTCTGGACTGTTGAGCTGGTTTCGTGATTACTTTCCCTACTCAGGGGCCCCTGGGCTCAACCCCTCCTCCGGGGACACTCAAGATACAGATCAACCGCCCTGCTGGCCTCATCACTGCCTTGCGCATGCGAGGGACACTCAGGCGCCGCCGGCTGAGAAGTCCTAAGGGGACAAGGTCCAGATGGTCTTTGGCTCAAGGATACGCTGATCTCAGCAGCCACACTGCTTGGGGCGTAGAACAGGAAATTGGGGCCAAGTAATAGCATCTCATCTTGGCTGACCCTCGGGGCTGCTCTGGTAGCTTCCTTTTAAATTTTAAGATAGAAAGCGCTTAACATAAGAGAAACCAAGAAGAGGGAACGTATTTCTTTTCTGTTTATGACATTCGGCCGCTGGTCTCTACCGTGGGAGGATGGAGAACCCAAGCCCTTTGGAAGGAGAAGTAACTCGTGAAAACCAGCCGTCTCGGGGGTCCTCAACCTTCCCTCAGGAGCAGAGGAGAAGAGCCAACCGGGGCCACCGCAGCCCATGACTCACGACAGCGGAATTGGCCTGACGAAGCTCTCCTCTGAGGGCTCTGTCCATCTCGTGGCAAGACCCTCTGGGCCAAGGTGGGACTGGAGCCATCCGAGCTGTCCCCACCCTCGTCAGCCACGCCACGTAAGAACATAAATGCCTGGAAAGCATGGCCTTTCAGAACCGACCAACGAAAGCTCACGGTCCCACCTTCTCCTTTCCAGGGGCCCGGAGGAGGTCAATAACTGTCCCTGGGACACTGACAAAGGTCAGAACTAAGCCCAGGGTGCATCTTGGCCCCTGATGGCCTGAGTCCTCACTGGGCAGCTCTGGCTTCTGGTCAGTTCCCAGAGCCGAGGTAGCAAAGGCCGCCCTCTGCAGTGGCTCTAGTTCTCCCCCTCACCTCAGATGTGCCTGACGAATGCTCCAAGTTCCTTAAGAGCAAGTCAAAGAGACCAGAGTTGGAGCATTTGCAAAGACAGACGCTGACCGCCATAGAGAGGTGCGGGGGGAGGGGAGGGGGGTGTTGCCCCTACTAGAGCCAGAGCCCGTCTTGCCATTGGTTGCCGTCACAGAGAAGCAGATGTCCTCTTTCCACTCCTGGAAGCTGGAGGTATGACCAATAACAGTGAATTAATTTTAAAGAAAGTCTCGTGCATCAGTCTGCCTTGGGAAAAGATAACCTTCGTTAACGACAGAACACCTTTGTCAGAAAGAGGATACTTTCGTTCTCCTCTATACTGTGTAATTCACATTATACCTTCACTCATTCATTCATCAAACACTTTGGAGCCCCAACCGTGCACCCGGCTCAAGCGACCCAGAGGTGAAAGGGTGTTCTGTCATTGAACGATGTGGGGGGGCTGCCCACAGGGTGGGCACTGGAGAGTAGAGGTTGGCTGCGATCCTCATGATTACAGGAAGCACACTTAGGACGTCGGGACACAGGATGAAATTCAAGAGATTGGATAAAAGGCTATAGCAGGCAAATTCTAACCCAAGGCTACGTGAAAATAACCACATTAATATAAGTTAAAATGGGATTTGAGGCAAAATCATTAATAGAGATAAAAGGGTCATTACATAACAAAGATAGGTCCAATTCGCTAACAAGATATGGCAATTTTAAACTCAAAATACTTAAAACAGAAAAAAAAAAGCTCTATAAGGAGAAACTAACGAATCCACAATACTGGAGTATTTTAACACAAGTGGGTCAGGAATTGATAAAACACCAATTTGAACAATTTTAACGTATTGACAAGACAAACCTTTCAAAGCAACCAGACTGCAAAGAAGTTTGACTTAAACAATACCAAGCGTTGATAACGTTGTGCAGCGACGGTGAGTTAATTTGCGGCTGGTGAATGCAAATTTCTCCAAGCCCCCGGGGGGGGGGGGGAAAGCCAGCTCTAGTCAGTAAGCTGAGTGCGTCTCCTCTGTAGGACCCAGCAGCGCCACTCTCCAGGTGCACACGCCTTAGGGACACTTCATACGCGTGCGTCAGGAGACGTGTGGAAGAAGGTTCACATGGCGCTGATCCGAACAGCCCAAAGCTGGAAACCACCGACACGCCCATCAGCCGTCAGTGGGCGACCCACCGTGCTGTGACCGTGGGCTCTGACACTTGCAACACCGGGATGGATGAACCGCCCTTTCCTTCCCAGTTTATACAAGTCAATCACCAAAACATAAGGTCAAGTCCAAGAAGCGAATGTCAGAAACAGAGGGGAGACACGGCCGATGTTTCACAGCGGATCGTCGAGTGCTGGATGACTAGAGAGCACGACCCGAGCGCCGCCACGGGGGTGACGAGCACAGATTGAGGTTGGCGACTGCCTCCAGCCGGCAAGGGTAGGAAGGGGCAAGTTCTTGGAGAAGGACAACCCGGGGGCTGCTAAGGTGTGCATGGCGCTGTCTTTCCTTACCTGGGTGGTGGATATACACACCTGAGGGTCGCTGCTTTGCAGGGGCACGAGGAGACGTGCCTCGGGTAGCCCCTGGCAGCACCGTTCAGCCCGCGTGGCTGTCCGTGTCACTGATAATCTTATGCTGTATGTGATCATTCCACACCTACTCTCTCATATATGACATCTTTTTTTAATTTTTAATTTTTAATTTTTTTAAAAGATTTTATTTATCACAAGCAGGCAGAGAGGCAGGCAGAGAGAGTGAGAGGGAAGCGGGTTCCCCGCCAAGCAGAGAGCCCGATGCGGAGCTCGATCCCAGATCGTGACCTGAGCCGATGGCAGAGGCTTAACCCGCTGAGCCACCCAGGTGCCCCTCTTTTTTTTTTTTTAAAGGAAGGAAATACACCGTCATGTCAATGAGGGTGGTCTCGCGGTGGGTGGGAATGTTACGGGCAATCATATGTCATCTTTATCCTTTTTTGCATTTTTTGGAATTTTCAATGATATGTCATCAGAAAAAAAGATTTTCGAGAAGTGATAAAGGAACTCACAAAAGGACACATTGGGGTTTGGCCGTGTGAAAATGTAAAACCGTTGCATGCCTGAAACCAAGTAAGATCAAAAGGTAAATACAACAATGAAAACGATTTGCTCCGGATGGAACTCGGAGCCGTGAGTAAGAAAAAAGGTGCGTGGATAAAAGGCAGGAGCAAAGAATTCACATAAAAGGAAAAATAACCGTCTAAAAACCTACGGGAAAATATTCAACCTCAATTAGCAGTCCCTCCAAAAATGTACACTAAACCACAAGAGAGGCAAGAAAAGGAAATGGAAATGTCACAGACCTTCGCAGCTCGATGACCTGGTTCGAACTCTAGCTCGGCCACTTCTGCAGCCGTGTGTTTTCGGAGTCTCCTCTCATGTATGAAATGAAGGAAATAATTAATACCTGGCGGAGTCGTTCTAGGGGTTAGAAATAATACATCCGGTAGTGCACAAGGCTTGGCACGGGCGGGTGTCTGATCAATGGATTTTCTTTTTCAAACAGTGAGAAGGAAGCAAGAGAACGAGCCAGCAGGTAGGGACGGTCCAGCAGGTAGGGGACAGACGGTCCAGCAGGTAGGGACGGTCCAGCTGGGGAACAGGGTACTCGGCCATTGCTCAGAGCGTGGCAAGTGTTCTAACAGGGCAAGGGCAGGGTGTCGGGATCGCACGCGAGAAAGACAACCCAACCGTTGTTGGTTTTTTTTTAAGATTTTATTTATTCATTTGACAGACAGAGATCACACGTAGGCAGAGAGAAAGGCAGAGAGAGAAGGGGAAGCAGGCTCCCCACGGAGCAGAGAGCCCGATGCGGGACTTGATCCCAGGACCCTGAGATCATGACCTGAGCTGAAGGCGGAGGCTTTAACCCACTGAGCCACTCAGGTGCCCCAACCCAACCCTTTTGAGGTGATCACAGGTCTTCCCAAGAAAGAGACATTTAAGCTGATGACAGGTATGAACAGCAGAATCTAGAGAAAGGAGCTTGAGATTTTATTCTCCAAAGATGCCTACATTACCTCCCGTCCCACACACGTTTCTTTCTCGCAGCTTGGACGCTCGCCCCTCCTGGAAATTGAGTCTATCCCCGCCCCTGAAACCCCTGAAACCTGGTAGGTTTGCAACTATAGTTGAAGGGATGCTGTGTGGCTTTTGCATTGAAGCCATAAAACACGAGACAGCTTCTGCCCAGTGCTCTGGAAACTCGCTCTCAGAGCCGAGCCACTGTGCTGAGAAAGGACCCGAGCAGCCCACGGAGAAGTCAGGCCCCAGCCACGAGCCCCAGCTGAGCCCCCGCCGACAGCCAGCCCTGCGAGCGCGCTGTCTTGACGGTGACTCCTCCGGTCCCGGGTGAGACGCCCCAGTGCACGCCGCACAGCGAAGACCAGCTATCAGTTCTGAGCTCTCCCCACAGGGCAGGCTCTCGAGCCACGGAAACGGCTGCTGTTGTTTTAAGCCACTTAGCGTTGGGATGGTTGCCATGTGGCAGTAGGTGACCGGGAAAAGGGGGGGTGGGGGGAAGAGGGTGATGCACATGTCAAGAGAAGCATGTGCAAAGGTCCAGAGTCCAGAGCCAAGGTGGCGGAGTCCTGCCCGGAGTGCTGAGAGCGCAGGCTACGGAGGTAGGCCGCAGACAAACCTTCCTCCCTGGGCCTCTGGCCTCCAGGAAATGGGGATAACGGCAGAGTTTTAGGCATGGGTTCTGTATAGTTGTGCCTCTCAGGGACCACTCGGGTGGTCGCCTGGTGGACAAGAGACAGCACGGGTGGCCATATGCAGGCAGCCACAATTAGACAACTAGTAGACCCCACAACCAGGTGAGAGAGAGAGAGAGATGTGTTTCCGCTGTGCCGCCCAGGGGGAAGGGTTTCCGTGGAGATGAGCTGTTTTCCTTGCCACCACCGCTCTGAACACCCATGGGCCTGCCCGCTGCCTCCAGGCTCAGGGAGAGGACGTCAGCAGAAAAGCCGCACCAGCTGTCCACAGCGGTGGGCTCCATCCGCATTCCCACCCTGAAGCTGTCCCTCCTTCTGAACCCACCTGCCCGGCCCCCGGCCCTGGCCCCTCTCGCTACCCTCGCTCTCCTCCGCCCCAGAGGAAGACCGTCTAGCACACTCTTCTAGATCTACGTGCCACACACCAAGCTCGTTTGCTGTCTTCTGCTGGGGCAGTGCTGGGTTCTTGTCTAGCTTCTTTAAAGGGTGCAGGTCACAGAATAATAGGAAACGGAGGTCCCACAGCAAACCGGCAGAGGTTTGGCCTGGGGAAGGGGGGATGAGGGGATAGAGGTGTGAAGGGAGCGGAGACGGTCCCCAGGAGGCTGCCTGCCGCGCGATGGTGCGGCCAGTCCCTGGGAACCTCACTGGGAGGCAGATGAACAGCATTTTCCTGAATTTATTTTCCCTCCTAAAGATTCTCTCTGGTGACTCTTTGTCTGTCACTAGAAATCAAGTCCTAGTCTGGGTTATCTGTTCGCTGTCAAATTCCTGTTACGCGATTCACTGCTATGAGCTGCCATTAGGAAACCTGTCAGTACGAGTTAGAAAACCCAGGCTCACATGAAGACAACATCCACAGATATCGCCCGTGGAGAGCTATGGGTCAGGAACACTGCAAAAACCTCACCTTGTGCCCACATTAAAGGATGCGTCTGTGGCAAATTCACCTCTCCCCTTCTTGTGGCCCGGCCTTCTCCTCCTCATCCTTCTCCATCTCCTTCTTGCCCTCTGTGTCCTCCTTCATGTGGAATAGGTCTCCACAAACAGAGAAATGAAGCAAATATTGAACTATCTGAGGCTGCATTAACAGAAGCATAGATTGTAGAATGAAGGAGGTGAGAGTATATATTTTTTTTTTCCTATCACAGGGTAGTGTACTAAATTCTGTTCCCATGAGAATCTCCCCCTAAGGTAATGGAGGCCTCGGATACGACTGTGTTACTAAGGAAAGGTTATAGGAATAAAGGAAACCCTGGGGGAGGGGAGGGAGACCTCTAGCAAAAATTACATCCCATTGTAAACTGATGGCAACTTGGGCTGGGATGGGAGCAGTGGCGAAAGTGAGACTCATTTTGAGAGGGATGTAGACAAAGCAAAGCGCGTCCAGAGCTGGGAAAGTCTCAAACCCCCACGAGGCCTAGTGTTAACCCAGAAGTGCTCAGGCTAAAAGAGCATTGACTTGTGAAAATGTAAAAGCCACAGAAAAGAACTAGGACCAAAGAGGAGAAATTAGTGACCAAGAGAGAGTTTTCAGCTTCATATAAGGACGAACTGTTTAATAGCACGGAACGTTCCTAAGAAGGGCAGATTGCCTTATCAAGTGGTGAGCTCACTATCACTAGAAGTGTGCAAACCCAGACTGTTATGGAGAAGCCTCCGGGTGGTTGAAGTGTTTTATTTTGATTTTCAAGTCTTTTTTCCCAGCGCTTAGAGCACCGTGCAGGATGATATTTATTATAAATGGTTCAGCCTTGACGGCAGAGTATGCTGGGGACTCTGTGAGTGAGTCGGGGGCCAAGTCAGGAGCTGCAAGCCACAGAGGCAATGGAGCTGGGCCAGCCTCAGGAGGAAAATCAATCAGTTAATTCTAACAGCGCACATCCGAGGTGCGTGAGACGCCAACGCGAGTCTAGTTCCTCTCTTCATGCATTCATTCACTCCCTCACTCATTCATTCATTCAACACACACTTACAGCATGTCTATGGGCACCAGCCCCTGATCTCCCCGAATTCCCAGTCCAGCCAGAAGGACAGACAAGCAAACGAGTGTTGCACACTATGACAGAGAGGTATTCATCAGAACTCTTCCTGTGGCAGGAGACCCAAACGTGCCTCAGCCCAGTTTCAGCACAAAGGGGGAGTTACTGGTTCCCAGGCTTGGGAGGGCGAGGGTAGGACTGGATTTGAGGACAGTAGTGATATCCTGGGGATTCTCTCACTCCATCTCTGGCTGGCGATGGCTGCTGCTCCATGGGTGTCTGCCTCATTTTCCTCTGTTGCGGGGGAGCCACGCTCTCTGACCGCAACTTAGATTAAAAATGCCCAGGAGGGCTCTGACTGGCCAGGCAGGAAAGAACTCTGCACCAGGTCCCTCCAGACCGCATGACTGGAGAGGAGGGGAGGAGGGAGCGCTTTCCCAGTAGAAGTGAGTTTCCGACCAGAGAAGGAGTCTGGGCAGCCAAAAACAAGGGTGGCTTCCCCTGGAATGCAAGCCCATCAGAGACGCTCGACCAGGGCTAGAGGCCCAGGGGAGACTTGGGAAGGAGGCGATGCTCACATAGGGCCTTGAAATATACATTTGTCATGAACTGAGGACAGGGAGACGCATGGGGAAGGGGTAGGACCGACCAGAAAGCAGCGGGTTGGTGAGAGTTAGGAAGTAGGTCACTCTGGCTCAAGTGTCTAGGGGGTGGGGAAATGGATGGAGGGTTGCAGTGGGAGGTGGGAGGTAGGCAGGGGCCCCAGCTGAGGCACAGCACAAAGCTGGATTACATACGGCGTCCTGCAGGGATGAACACAGGAATCATCATGTCTGAGGGGTGGGCAGGGGGCGATAGCCAGAAGTCTGGGCAGTGGTGGTTTCCCAGCCCCTAACTCCCACAAGCGGGAGGACCAGAACAGCAGCCATCCTTGGGGATGGGCTGGCAGGAACCACGTGCTGGCCAGCCAGAGTCCACCAAGAGTGGATGAGAGCTCTAACTTCTCCCCTGTGCTTGGTCTGCTCTACCCTGGGCTTAGGCAGTTAAAGACTACAGTGTCCAGTGGTCAGGCTTAAGGTGATCTAAGCAGACCACATCAGACTGGAGCAGTCTGTGGGAGGGCAGGCCCCCCACATGCATGAATGAACGAATCCATTAAGGATGCTTTGGGCCGCGAGCAACAGAGCACATGACGAATGGGGACTTACACCATAGCGCGGTAGCTAGATTCACAGAAAGCCTATATGGAGGGGCCTTCAGGGATGGCCGAAGAGCTTCACCATGTCTGAGTGCTGAGTCGACATCTCTGTCTTTCTCTAGACCTTCTCCTTGTGGTAGCAAAATAGCTGCCACAGCTCCAGGCATCACATCCTTGCATCACCATCCAATCGAGAGAAGCAGAGAGAAGCCAGGGACGTAAGAAAGAAAGCCCTGCTCGCATGTCTTTCTGTCAAGAGAAGATGTCCTACTCGAAAGTCTGCTGACAGATTTCATTTTGGGTTGCACTGGTCAGACTCAGGGCCCTTGGCCCCCTTTGCTGCAAAAGAGACCTGATTGTGGGAAGCAAGACGAGGAGGTTGGAAACGGGTGTTGGAAAGGCATCAGCAGTGACCACTATGACTAAAAGCAGCCCTGGTCTGCCCTTCCCCTGGTGTTCTGGGTTGAGTAGATGATGTCATTTCAGCTTGAGCCAAGCCCCACCTGGCACAAAGCTGAGACACAACCAGAAACCCCAAGCAAAGAGCATCTCCTCATCACTCTGCAGTAGAACAAGCTGTGGGTGCAGATAACATGTGAAGGGAAGCCTCGTGCGTAGCAAGGACGGGCTCACTGGCCTGGGAGAGCAGCCCTGCCACCATCTGGCCCAAGACATCCCCCACCTTCACGCTGCTTGTCGGTGTAAGTTCTGCTCCCAGGCTCGGGTGAATGCCTGTCCCAGTTTGCCCAGGCAAGTCCCACCCCCCAGGAAACCCTCCAGGCCTGGGCAAACTGGAATGGTTGATCGTCTACTTGTTCCACACTGGCCAGGTCCTGGCCCTCCGAGATGGCCCTCACCGTCCGAACCCGAGTTCACGTCACGTCCCATCGGTGACACTCCCTCAGGCCACCTTCCGCGAGCCGCTGCCCAGGCCTGAGCTGTCTGACGCGGTTCTTACAACAGCCTTATGAAGCAGGCATTCGTGCCCATTTTAAATAGGAGAAAACTGAGGCCTGGAGACACCGGTGATTTCCCCCAAGGTCATAAAGCGAGTGGGTGGAAACAGGGAAGCATAATATCAAGGTTTGGAGTCAGAGGCTCTTCTCTTAGCCACCCTGCCAGTGGAGCTCAGACTTTCTGTGCATATGAATCACCTTAGTAAATTAATCATCTTACTAACAATCAGGTTCCTGGACCTATGCCCCATAGATCCTGACTCAGTAGGTTTGGGGTGCATCTAACCATCATCCCCAGTGTTCCTCATGTCCATGGCTGGGAGGCCTCACCCCTTCCAAAGACTCGGGTCCTGCTTCCTCTACAAAATCTTTTGGACCAGTCCTCCTCCTCCCTCCCCCAGCATTTCCTGTCTGTACCACCCTTCTAGGTGGTTATTGCAACACTCACGGCCCATCTCAGATACATATAAGGGCCCCGAGGACCACCTTTGTCTTCTGTGCTGTCCTTTGTCCCCACAGCCCCAGCACAGTGCCAAGCCATGCAGGCGTCAGGTAAATATTTTCGGTTTCGATCGATTTCACGGCAGCTCAAGGTACCCGGATGATGCCCCCCTGACTAAAACCATGGCTTTTGAACGGCAGGGATTGTCTGATTAATGAAATCATCACAAACATATTGAGTTTACTTGATAATAAGTAATCCCAATCAATTGATAATGAAGTGAAATACACAATCACTTAATTGAGAATAATTGGATTGAATGACAAACTTAGACTCCTGATTAAAATTAATTGTATTACTGAGACAACCCTGGAATTCCAAGCTCAAGCAATTAAACTTTTCTCAGGTAAGGGGTGATAAATTCTCCTGTTTGGCCGCCTAGGAGAAAGGGACCTGTTCATCGACAATTTTTAAACCAGAGGAAGGAAAGCGATGACGACGTTGCCTTTGGACAGATGCTTTGATGGAAAGCTACAGTTAGGTTCATTTAAATGGGCGAATATTGGACCTTTCTTGAAAGAGAACCTTTTAATCTGGCAGCACTGGGGAAGCTTTACTAACACTTGAAGGCTGGTGTCAAAGCAACACACGAACAGCCCTGTGGAATATTTATGGTCACCTGCTCAAGCCCCAGATGAGACTTTGCTTCCCATGCACTGCGTGGCCACTTCCAGGGCCCCTGGATGTAACTGGGCCATCTGTCAATGCTGTCACAGCTTCCCGGTCTGCACTGTGAAGGATCACCAGCAATCTTGTTCAAATGTAGATGCTGAGGCTGTAGATCTAGGAGGGCATCAGATTCTGCTTCTAGGTGATGGACCACACTTCGAGGAGCCCATCGTGTCAGACACCATGCTCAGCAGTCAGGTCTGTTCCCGGAATTTCCAGCAGCATTCCATGAGGCAGAGTTCCCACCTGTAGAGATCCTCTTGGCCAGAATTGCGTGAGTATTGAAGGTTACCCTGTAACTACACACAGTTCCCAAACAAACCACAGAAGCAAATTCTGCATCACACAGAGCGCTGATGAAACTAGAATTTTTGAATACCTGAAAGCCACTGAGAGGAAGGGAGAGCAGGGGAGAGTAACTCTAGTATAAGGCCAGCAGAACCACAGGAAGAGGCCTCATGGCTCAGGGCCATCGGGAGAAGGCACTCCACTCATGAATTCTCTGTTGGAAGAGAGCAGACATATGGAGGCATACGTCTGGTATTCTGACTTTTTGAAGGACTGCCACGGGACTGGTATCTGCCTCACCTGACTTGGAGCACTGAGGGGACCCAACAACTTTGGGTGCCTGGGGGCACTGATAACAACAACAACAACAAAAAACCAGAAGTCTTGCTGCAACACCACCAGATAACCTGCAGGAAACTAGACAGACACCAGAGGGATCAGGAGAGCTCCTGGAAAAAACACCAGGAAAACTCTAAGTAGGAAACGCGGAACACCAAGACGTTATGTAGCCTTCCAAGATGGTTTTTGCAGGTCCCTAGCATCTCTAGCCAAGCTGAAGGGCGAGTGCCTTCCCTATACAAGGACAATCTGTACAGACTCGAGAGGTGGCTGTTATTCAAGTGCATAAAATATAGCAAAAAAAGAAAAGAAAGAAAGAAAGATAGAAACAGAGGGGGGAAAATAGAAAGAAAAAGAAAAAAAAAAGAAAAATTACAAGGCACATGAAGAAACAAAGAAACATGCCCCAATCAAAGGATCAGAAATAAATCTTGAGAAAGGGAGGGAGGGAGATCTCTGTGACAAAAAATCCCAAAGAAAAGGAGATCTATGTGACAATAATTCAAAATAATTATATTAAAGAACTTAATACTCTACAAAGAACACAGACAACAAAATGAAATCAGGAAAATAATGCATGAACAAAAAGAGAATATCAATAAAGATACAGAAACTTAAAAAAATAAACAAATTCTGGACCTGAAGAACATGATAACTGACTTGAAAGTACACTAGAGGCATTCAACGTGGGACTTGATCAAGCAGAAGAAACAATCAACAAACTCAGAGACAGGTCATTTGAAATTATTGAGTCAAAAGAACAAAAATTAAAAAATCATAAAAAGAGTGAAGAAAGTCGAGGGAACTAATGGGACACCATCAAGTAGACCAATAAATACATATGGAAGTGGCAGAAGGATAAGAGAGAAAGGGAAAGAAAACTTATTTAAAGAAAAAAGACCTGGGGCACCTGGGTGGCTCAGTGGGTTAAGCCTCTGCCTTCGGCTCAGGTCATGATCTCAGGGTCCTGGAATCGAGCCCCACGTCAGGCTCCCTGCTCAGCCTCTGCCTGCCTCTCTGCCTACTTGTGATCTCTCTCTGTGTGTGCATCAAATAAGTAAATAAATAAAAATTTTTAAAAATAAATAAAGAAAAAAGACCTAAAAATTTCTCAAACTGAGGAAGGAAATGGACATCTGAATTCAAGAAGCTCAAAAGAGTGCAATGAAGATGAACCAAAGAGGCTCACAGCAAGACATATAATCGAATGGTCAACAGTCAAAGACTAAGAGAGAATATTGAAAGCAGCAAGAGAAAAGCAACTCATTGTGTATAAGAAATCTCCTATAAGATTATGAGTGGATTTTTCAGCAAAAACATTACAGGCCAGAAGGCAATGGATATATTCAAAATACTGAATGAAAAAACTGAATACTGTATCCCGAGAATACTATATCCAACAACACTTTGTTTCCAAAATGAAGTGACATAGATTTTCCCAGGTAAACAAAAGTCGAGGAAGTTGATCTTCATTAAACCTACCTCACTAGAAACGTTAAATACATTCCTGCAAGTTGAAATTAAAAGATGCTAGACAAAAACATGAAAGCATTTGAAAATATAAAGTTCACTGGTAAAAATAAATATATAGACAAATACAGAATACTGTAGTATTATAACATCAGCATATAAAGCTGTTTTATATTTGGTATGGAATTTAAGAGATAAAAGCCTAGAAATAACTATCAAACTTATGTCCATGGATATAAGATATGTAAAAATATAACTTATAACATCAATAACAAAATGGGAGGAGGTGGGTGATGTAAAAGAGTGGAGTTTTGCTCTATGATTAACTCGTTCCCAATTTAAAATGGATTGTTATAACGGTAAGATGCTTTGTGGTAATACAAAAAAAAAAAAAAAAATGCATGTAGAAGATATACAAAGAAAAAGAAAAAAGTCAAAGTGTGTTAATACCTTTTCCCCTTTTCCCCCATAAAACCAATGAAACAGAAAGGAAAGCAGCAAGAGGACGAAGAGTCACAAAAAAGCTACAAGACAGAAAATAACTAACAAGTGACAACAGTAAGTCTTTAGCTATCAATAATTACCTTAAATGTAAATGGATTAAAAAACAAACAAAAGACATACAGTGAATTTTGAAAGAAAAGAAAAAGACACAGAGTGGAAGCACTTAAGATATGTTCTCTTAACAAATTTCAAATATACAATATAGCATCCTTAACTATTTTCACCACGCTGCATTCATCTTATACCTTATTCGTCTTATAACTTATAACTTTTATAACTTATAACTGTAGAACGTACTCATCTTATAACTGAAAATGTGTATTTTTTATGAAACTCTCCCCATTTCTCCCACTCCCCAACCCCGGAAACAACGATTTTACTTTCTCTTTCTATGAGTTCAACAATTTTTTGTTCATTTACTCCATGTGTAAACAATATCCTAGAGCCTTTTTTTTGGCTTATTTCTCTCATACGCACAAAAGTATGTGAAGTGATGTACATGTTAATTAACTAGATGGTGGGAATCATTTCACGATGTATGTGTATATCCCAATCATCATATCATGCACTTTAAATATAACTACAATTTTCTTTGTCAGCTATACCTCAGGAAACCTGGAAAAAAATAAAGAAATCTGCAATGCGTGCATTTACAAAAAAGCGTGGCTCAGTAGATTTTTAAAAATAAGATGCCATTATATACATCCAAGAGACTCACCTTGGCTGTAAAAATACACGAAGGCAGGAAGTAGAAGGATGGGGAAAATGTTTCCATGCAAATGGCAACCGAAGGAGAACAGGTGGCCAGATTTGTATTAGACAGTATTGACCATAAGCCAAAGTAGATTCTTCCACAAGAGACAAAGAGGGACATTATGGAGGGATAAAAGATCAATTTACCAGGAAAACATAATAATGAAGATATAGGTACCAACATCAGAGCACCCTAATATATGAAAGAAACAATGACAATTTTGAAAAGGAAACACCCGGCACGTGGCAAACATGGTGGGGACCTATGGTCAGAAACCGAGGTCACTGGGGTGGTGGGAGAAGGGGCTTCCTCCCACACAGTAAAACCTGTAATCAGAGTAAATGTGCTAGGCTCTCAGGAGCCTGTGATGTACCTTCTACATAAATTATAAAACATGTCACAGTTCTATTTGCTCTGTGTCAATGTAAAAAAAAAAACAAATCTGAATTTTTCCAAAGAACAAATATGAAAACTTATCACGAGGGTGCCTAACTACCCTTTTCTTGCCACCCTCTACCATCCTTCGACCAAAAACCAAATAAAAACCCTTCCCGTTCTACACTGAAGCTCAGGTCCGTCCAAGCAGAATGGTGGTAAATTCAGTCTAGTCCCAAGGAGGGTGCTCGTGGCTCGAGCAGGGCTAGGATGCTCAGGTGGGATCCGGCACTCTTGGGTCGGTGGGGAGAAAGGGGCAGGAGGCTGTAGCTCTCGGGTTTATCTTTCTACCTTGTTTTGGCCCCAAGGCAAGCAGAGCAGACTGCCTTGGTTGGTTTCTTCGGGTGGTCAGTTCCCTGCTTGCTCTGCTTCCCCCAAATCCCCAAGCATGGGGAGGGTCTGAGGAGCGCAGCTGACGGGAAGCCAGTGCCCCCAACTCCTCATGTCCCCAGAGGTGGGAGAGCCCAGACTTCCAGCAGACTGGTTCTCACCTGGATTTTGAAACCCACATCCCACTTGAATTCCCTCTGATGGTCGTTTGAATAACAATGCATTCTACTAAGCCGGGCTAATGGCAAAGTAATCTTTCTCTTCCAGAGCTATTGCTGTGAAGTGCTTACCAAATAGGGTTTTTAAATAGCAAGAGAGCCAAACTCCATTTGGGAATTAATGTGTTTAAACCCAGCTGGAAAGATTCCTCTTCCATCCCAAGGCAGAACCTGGCATTTGAAAGCCCCAAGGAGCTCCAGCCTCCTGGGCTTGAGAAACCAGAGGTCACCACGGCGATGTCTCAGCAGCCAGGCCACCCGGGGCCTCCGCCCTCTTCCCTTCAGCTCCCTCAAGCCCCCAGATGTGCTCATCGCCTTTGACCAACGGATCAGATCGAAGAGATAAACTGACTTGTGACACCCACGTTTCTGGGGACAGGGCCTTAGAAGCAGCCTCCCCGTGGACCAGAGGCTGCCATGACTGCTGGCGCCAAGTTTCTATCCCCAAGACACGTCCAGGTCTTTGGGTTCGGGTCATTTCAACTACAGACTCCAGTTGGCTTTCTAGAACCAGGGGCTCCTCCCAACCCAGGAGGCTGGAAGCCTGGGCCACACAAGGACAAGGTCGGTGCACAGGTCACGTCCTCCAGCCATGCCAAGAAGGGCTCCGGCCAGAGGGAGGGGGTGTGGCTCACTTTGCCGGCACCCTGCTTCCTTGCAGGACCCCAGACTTCCCACCCACGTGGGAGTTTCCTCAGCCGCAGCTTGCCTGTTACAGACACGTGGGAGAAGCTGATGGAAACATCTGCGGCTAACTGCCCATAAACCCCGGAGCTGCAGCCCTGGTCCCCAGCTTGGCTCTTTCCTCTCCATCTCTGCAGTGGTTTTCTGTCCTTCTCAGAGTTTCAATCCCCTCTCCCTCCCCCTGGCACCCCCACCTCTCCACATCTCCCCATGTCCTCGGGGAGAGCAGAGATTTATCAGGTAGAAAAATGATTGAATTCTTTTGTGTGTGTCTTTTTAAAACTGGACGAAATCACCTCCAAATTATGCTGGCTTTCAGGAGCTGGAGGGAAGAGGAAATTGAGTATGTGCTTTTCTAAGTTCTGGGGTATTGATTGGGGACTAATGGAGGGAAATGGATAATTGGCTAATTGATCAGGCAATTTATATCCTCAAACAATCCCCAGGTTGCGGGGGCCCCCCTGTTGGAGATGGCCGGTTTCCTTCTTAGATCCGTCAAGATGAAGGAGGCTGGAGACCTCAGTCTGTGTCCACTCTGGTATCAGGGTCCCCAAGACTACCGGGCAGTTTGATGACGGTTTAGAAGGACTCACAAAACTCAGAAGACCTGTTACAGTCTGGGTTTCGGTTTACTGCAGCGGAAGGATGCGATGAAAACCAGCAAAGGAAAATGGGACACGGGGCAGAGCCCAGGCGTAATCTTTTCGATGTTCCCTTCCAGGGACGTCATACAGACAGCACTCAGCGCTCCCGGCAGAACGTGTGACAGCAGGACGAATGCCCGCCAGCCGGGGAAGCTCACTCGGGACTCGGTGTCCAGTGTTTTTATTGGGGGTCACATAGGCGTAAAGCATCCCTAGGGCTGACCTTGGCTGTTGAGTCTCCAGCCACCCTCCTGGCCAGAGTCAGGCTGATGGAGTGTGGCCCAGGCCCGCAGGCGTGCAGAGACTCGCTTAGCAGAAGATGCTCGTGGCTTAGCACTTACCTCTCGGGTCAAGGGCAAGTCCTGAGACGGGGAACACAGTAGGTTTTGGACAACCTGGGCTAATGAGTTAACCCTTTTCTGACTGTGAGCCGTGACAGCCGGGGCAGGGGAGAGGAGATTTCTGATTCACAAAACACTATTTTGTCATCTTTATTGTAAATCCTCTGTCAGTTCTGTCTCCCTAGACGGAACCAGTCCGTTGGCTGTACTGAATCATTTCTGCAAGGTTTGCCAATACTTGGGGCAAAACAAACAAACAAACAAAACCCACAAACTTCATTTCACAGCAGTTTAGATCTCACATAAAATTGCCAAGAGACGGGGCGCCTGGGTGGCTCAGTGGATTAAAGCCTCTGCCTTCGGCTCAGGTCATGATCCCGGTGTCCTGGGATCGAGCCCCGCATCGGGCTCTCTGCTCAGCGGGGAGCCTGCTTCCTCCTCTCTCTCTGCCTACTTGTGATCTCTGTCAAATAAATAAATAAATCTTTAAAAAAAAAATTGCCAAGAGAGTTCCCAAATACCCTCACTCCCAGGTTCCCTACTGTGAACCTCTTACTTCAGAGTGCTGCGTGTGCTCCGATGAAGGAACCGTGACGAACTTATCATGATTACCTGAAGGCCATACTTTATTCAGATTTCCTCAGTTTTTACCTAACGTCCTTCTTCTGTCCCAGGATTGCATCTAGGATGCCACGATTTTATTTATTTGACAGAAAGAGAGAGAGAGCACAAGCAGGGGGAGCAGCAGGTTCCCCGCTGAGCGGGAGCCTGACACAGGACTCGATCCCAGGACCCTGGAATCATGACCTGAGCCAAAGGCAGACGCTCAGCCAGGCATCCCGACCACATCACAATTACCCATCGGGTATCCTTAGGCTCTAGGCCATGACAGTCTCTCAGGCTTCCCTTGGTCTTGACGACCTTGATAGTTTCCAAGAATACCAGTCAATATTTTTCCAAACATTCCTCAGTTGGGATTCATCTGATACTTTTCTCATGATTAGCCTGGTGTTGTGGGTTTTTGGAAGAAGCCCGGGGATAAAGTGTGACCCTCACCACGTTACATCAAGGGAACATACCGTCAACATGATGTGGCACCGTTGATGTTAAGCTTGGTCATCAGCTGAGGAAACCCTTGTCAGGTTTCTGTCCTATCAAGTGACTCTTCCTCTTTGGAAGGACGTTGCCAAGTGCCCCCACACCCAAGGAGTGGGGGGCTATGCACCCCTTCTGGAGGATGGTGCACGCGCACATATTATTTGGAATTCGGCATGGAGGAGTTGACTCTCCTCTCCCATTTATTTTTAGTTCAATCGTTTATTGACTTATACCAGTACGAACTCAGAGATATTTGTTTTATGCTTGTGTTACAATCCTGTACTATTTTGTTTATTTTTTTGCTCAAATGGTTCCAGCTTTGGACTTTGGGAACTCTTTTATTTAGTCTCTGTGGACCTTGTGGCTTACCCCCATTGTTAGGGGTTTTGTGTGGGTTTGTTTGTAGCATTTCTTTCCTTTCGGCTAGAAGAAGAGGCTTTGGGCTCATCTCATATATTTCTTGCCTCCACAGAATCAGCCAGTTCTCCAAGGGGTCGCCATTTTTAACCCTGCACCCGTCACCCTGTCACCCACCGTTCCATGGTAATGTCCTTGCCCCATTTTTATCTGCAGAAGTAGAACAAGAAAAGATTGGGTGGCCCTCCAAGACCGCTCCTGGAAATTGCTGTCTGGAATAAGTTTCGTTTAGAACTTGCCTTCACGTTATTTTCCTTTCCTCCAAAAGAGCCGAGGACGGAAATAAAACTTCTGGTTAGTGAAAACACCCAGCGAACGCCGCTGCCGCTTAATGAAAGTCTTGCTGGATATGCTCAAAGCTAGAGCCCTCTGATGAGCCAATTTAATACTGTGCCTTCTTCTATACAGGCGTTTGGTTACATTTTCTTTTTATAAAGCCATTAAGTGTTTGATAATAATCGTTCCCATGGATACTGTAAATTACATTTTCTTAGGAAAACACCCGTTCTTGCATTTACTAATATATTTACTGCATAAGTTATTTTAATGCTGAGGGATGGGGAGGGGCGCGAAAAGCAGACAGGATTCTAGAAGGACGCCATCCCATGATCCGGACAGCATAGGACAACCCAAGGCACCAACCTGGGGTCCAGAATAGGAAGCCTATTAGGGGGTGAATGGAGCAGACTGTGGGCGGGGCGGTCGTCCCACCTGAACCAAACCTGTACTTCGGTGGGGAGCCAGCCAGGGATCCTCCTTGGGTCATTCAAGAAAAACGAGACGCCCAGGTAATATGGCCAATACGATTGTGAGTAGCTCATTAAGAAGTCTCGACTCTTTGGGGGATGAACATGAAAAGGTTTCGTTTTCCCAAAACCTGCGCTCTGGAGAGTCCCCTGACCGGCTAGATTCCTGTAACGACGGTGGGACGCTGTAAGGCATCCGAGTTACGGGAAGAGCTTCGTTTGGTTTTTAAGATTTGATCTTGTTCATTTTACGACCGTAATTTCATATTCTATTCCTATGCCTTAAAGAGCTGTTCCTCTCACCGCTCCTCCTACCCAACTCCGTCTCTAGCGAGTGCGTGTCTTCTCTCCCCCCCCCCCCCCACCGCTCTCTCTCTCTTTCCGTCTTCTTGTCTCTGTCCCTCCCCTCCCCTGCTTTCTTCCCCCCTTCCTTCCTCTGTCCCCTCCTCTTCTCTTTCTCTCTCCCTCCCTCCCCCCTCTGCCTGTCCCCCAGGAGTCCTCCCCTCAGGGCTCCTCTCTCCTCACCCACACATCCCGTGGTGGTGCTATCTATGTTTCAGAGAATGATTTTCAACAAAACCTTCCGCAAAGTCCCTTCTACCCAGCATGAACTCTCGCCCTGTCGAGTGGCGGGCACACAGGTGGCCTCCCCCCGGCGCCCTGTACCCAGCACCAGCTTCTCTCTCTCCAGTTCCCTTGTCTCTGCCCCGGCAGCAAACAGGATTCAGACCAGACATGACGGTGGAGTCCAGCGTGGGAAGGTCACGTGCCCCGGTCTCAAAGCACGGTCCTGAGATGAAACTCCCATGCCCCAGAGAAAAGGCAGGGCAGGGGTGTCCGCCTCGCTCCGTCTGCCTTCTCTGACCTGGCCGGTGATCATGGAGAGACTCCACTCTCAATGGCACGGGGACTCCCTTGTCACATCCCTCTGGGCAGGAAGAGCTCTCCATCATTCCCTCCCCATCTTGGATCTGGGGCCATGTCCATGGATATTAAGGACATGTGGGGACCAAGGCCAGCACAGAGGTTCTCAATGTGTGACCCCGGGGTCACCGCTGCAGCATCCCCAGGGAACCTGATAGAAATGCCAGTTTTCAGGTCCCACCCCAGATCTCCTGAGCCAGAAACCCCCAGGGGTGGGGCCAGAGTCCTGTGTTTTAACAAGCCTTCCAGGTGATTCGAACCAGCTGTGCTAACACATGAGCGCCATTGCTCCCAGGTGCAAAGGATCTCTCCTACCTTTATTTTTCAGCCATGCCTCTGAGCCTATACATTCAACTTTAAATCCAACGTCCAAGCTGTTGAAGTGACTCTCTAAGTTCCTATGGCTACTTAGTAGCCCTGTTTGGAAAGGTGGTGTCTACACCGGTGGCTAGTGCTCTCTCGCGACCTCTAGTGGAGCCGTGGTCACAGTGCAAGGGGCGCATCCGCTCCAAACCCACGGAAGGAAAGTGGTTTCCTCTACTCAGAAGGCTTCTGACACCAGATATGCGGGCTTTTCCACAGCGAGCAGTTCTCCCATTCTTGGCAGACCACAACTGGATGTCCTACAATTTAACTCAGTTCTGACACTAACTGCCCAGGGTCAGCACAGAACTCCAAGGCTAAGGGATCCATCCCACAAGACTCCATCCCCCCCACCCCAGCAGACCCCTGCCCCCACCCTGAGACACCAGTCACTAGTCCCAGCCACGATCCCCTCCTCAGGTTTAAAAACTTGCTGGAACAGCCCACAGAATCCAAGGAAACCGTTTCTTCGTTGTTATCAATTTATTACAAAAGACATTTTATTTTCTTAAGAACTTATTTGTTTGAGTGAGAGCACACAGACAGGGGGAGGGAGAAGCACACTCCCCACCAAGCAGGAAGCCTGACCTGGGGCTCGAGCCCAGGGCCCTGACAGGATGACCTGAGCCAAAGCCAGACATTAACTGACTGAGCCACCCAGGCGCCCCTACACGAGGTAGTCGAAAGACACAAATGAACGGCCACGTGGAGAAAAGCAGAGGGTGCCGAGTGCGGGAACTTCTGTCCCCATGGGGCTGGGATGGGCCACCCTCGGGCTAAAATCGCAGGGGGGGGCTGTTCACCGACCCGCACTCTCTGAAACCCTTCGGGGTACGGTTTTGACGGAAGCGTGACTGGGTAAGCAGGACTGATTAAGTCATTGCCCTTGGCAAACAAGTCAGTCTCCAGCTCCTCTCCCTGGCCCAGAGGGGGGGTGGGGGGAGGGGGTGCTAAGAGTCCCAACTCTCTAATTACATGTTGGGCTCCTCTGGCAATCAGGCCCCCATCTTTAAGTGCTTCCCGAAAGCCACCTCATTAAGATAAAAGATATGCGGTTGCAAGGGGCTTGTCACGCATCACAAAAGATGCTCCCTTTAATCGCTCCGGAGCTGTTTCAGGAGCGGGCAGAAACCAAACATTGTCATGGAAGAAGCTCCCATGGTTCTTACCAGTTAGGAAATGACAAGGGTTTTAGGAGCCCTGGACAGGAGCCAGGGACAAAGACCAAAATAATGTATTTCTTTTTAGACACAGTATCACAACACATTGTCGGGGTCCATCAAGCTGAGCGTCAACAGAAGCTCCTGGCTCGAAGGGATTCAGCGGGGACCCATCCAAACCGCAAAGCCTGAGAGCGTGTCCCTGAGGACAAGCGGGGGCTCCTCCGCAGGAGAGGCCGGCTGCCAGATGTCCCCGATGCGATCTGCAGCACAAGAAGAAGAAACCTTGTGGTGAGCCGGGAAATTAATCAGGTCACACTGAACTGTAACATGGCGTTGGCTTCACACTCGCATCAGGGGAGAACAAAGGAACCCCTAGAGTTTAAGTGACTCATTCAGGTTCCCCCGGCCAGAGCTTTGCTTACGAGGATCCCGGGCTTCCTGGGATTTCTAGAATCCTCTCCAGCACACCGTGGCATCGTTTTAAGAGTAAACCAAACCAAACGAAACCCGTTTCTAAAATGTTTTCCTGCCTGTGAACGGTCCATGTGAACCCAGCAGGTGCACCAATTGGGGGTTTACAATGCAGCGGGCCAGCAGAGAAGCCATTTGTGACAACACATGTCATGCTGAGACACTCGCCGTCCCCTGCATTTTCCCCAGGCTGTGAGTGGCTCCAGTGGTCCGTGGGCTGCCCTAACAATGTGCCCCGGATTGGGAGGTGGGGGTTAAACAACAGAAATGAATTTTCTCAAACTCCTGAGGCTGGGAGTCCCAGATCAAGGTGTGGGCAGGGCTGGTTTCCAGACACCTCTCTCCTTGCCTTGCAGACGGCTGTCCCCTCTCTGTGTCCTCACACTGCCTTCCCTCTGTGCGTGTTACCCCCTCCCTGCCGCGCCCCCTCCTCTTCTTATAAGGACCCCCATCCCATCAGATCAGCCCCCTCTTATGACTCATTTCATCTAACTTACCTGTTTAAAGTCCGTATCTGCGAGTGCAGGTCCACTGGGGACTAGGGGCTAGGGCTTCAACCTGTGGATTTGGGGGAGGGCATAATCCAGTCCAGAACAGGGGCTGAAGCAATGAAGACAGAGCTCAAACTCCCCTGGCCGACCCCCACCCCACCCTGTAGGCCAGATCAATGTCCCTGTGTCCTGGCGCCCTCACTCGCTGGGCCTCCCTCCCACCCACCCCCATCCTTTGCCTCCATAGCACTTAGCATAACCGTAATCCCATCTTTATGAGCACGAGTGTTCATCTATGGTCTGCTTCAGGGGCCTGTCTGCTTTGTTCCTGTGGTGTTCCCAGCACTTGGCCAAGTATGCAGCGCATAGTAGGTGCTCAATAAATACTTATGGAATTAATTAATTAATCAGTGCTTTCTTCCGTGTTAAAGAAAAAGTCCGAGCCTCCACCTTGGCAACGTTTGGGTTAGATGCAACTAAAAAACACAAAGAATTTCTTTTTTTTTAATCCTCAAGCATCATTTTCCAATAACTTCAGCCAGTCCAGAATCCAGCCAGCCCCATCTCCTATCTGACAAATGCCTAAGTGATGGATAGTTCGAGAGAGAGGCTAGTGAGAGCAGATCAATGATTCTGTAATTTGATGTTGCAGACAGAACATCAAAGGACAGTCTGAATTTGGGGTTGGGGTGGCAGTGGGAGCCACAGAATTACAGAAAGCCACGACGGGGACATGTTGATGGGGGCAGGGGTCTGAGTGTGATGTTGGGGACATGCCACCTTCCTAATGAAGCCGCCCACCCTGGGCAGTCCTGCTATGCCCACCTGGATGCCCAATTCCTCCGTGGGATTAGGTGTGTTCTGTTGTCCCCCCCACCTGGACAGACAGACATCAGCTGATACACCTTCTTTGTTTTGCCCTTGGGTGTTCTGCCTTTACTAGGACTCCTCTCTCCGAATGCCTCTCTTGGATACAATTCAGGGTCATTGCAGTCATTAACATTGTGGCCAGTCCCGACGTCAGCGCACACACGGTGCAATTTTTACCGCACAGAACAATGCCTTTAATGGTCTGGTGCCAGCAGTCCTCCTACGTTCCGCTCAGGGGGGCCAGAGACCCAGCAGGCTCAGGACCACCGGTGCCATTTGGTTAGAAATGCACTGTTCCGGGAGCCCCCCATCTCCCCCAGCCACGGAATCAGAACCTGGATTTTCAGCATCTGCAGGAGATTCATAGGCAGATGAAAGTTTGAGGAGCTCTTCCCCAGAAAGTCCCCCGAATGTGGTTTCTACTGATGACGGCATCGCAGAATGAGCGCATCATGGGATCCCACCACTCCCTTTGAGGGGGGGGTTAGGGCACCAGATTTTATGTACTGCTCCCCCCCTAGTGTAATGAAATAATATAACCAGAAATGGTATGTCCAGGATCTCTCATGTTTGTCTAATCATTAAAGCTTTTTAATGGGGGGAATTTTCTCACCAAAAAGTAATGAGTTTAGGTATCATTTAAATCTCCCATTTTGGAGGCAAAGTAACAGTTTGACTCCTGGTCAGGTAAAAGGCATTTGCGCCTGAATTGGGACCCGGGGTGCATCGTTACCTTCATCCCAGGGTCTAAGTGTAAACCCCCGAGGAGACTCTCACGACAGAGAAGGCACAGAGACGTCCCCTGGAGAAGCTCAAGGTCATCTGGGCTCGCGCCGCATTGTTTCAGTCTCTTTGTCAAGTTTGTCATCCTCTTCGAGTTTGTTCCAGTTTGTCAATACTCATCTTCCAAGATCACAGGATCATGTGACGACAGAGCTGAGTTGCTGCACGGTGTGGGTTGTGAAGGAGTCATTCGGCTTTTTCTCCGAAAGCCCTTTCCGTGTCTTTACCCAGTTGAGATCCACAGAAAGCCCCTTGGAGCGATCAGGCGAGCACAGGTGGGGGCGGCGGTTGGAGGCAAGCTTGAAGGAATGTCCACAGGTGTCCCCAGAGAAGGTCTGAGGAAACAGGTCTGTGAGCCTGAGACCCTGACCTTCCGTTTGGCCCGGAGCCCTCTGGCCAGGACTGGAGACGTCCCCATGGGGGATGGTCTAACATGGCGGTCAAGGTCACCCGGGGCAGGTCCTGGCCCCACCACTTCCTGTGTGAACTGGGGAAAGTTACCGCCAGGCTCCGGGCCTCAGTTTCCTCCTCTATCAAACAGTCCAAGCGTCAGAGTTGTTAGAGAATTTCACTCACTCATTCATTCATTCATTCATTCGCGAAGACAATGCCAGGCACATATAAGACGTCATTCGACTTTTATCATTATTATTATTTCACCAAGAACTTTATTCGCTAGACTCGAAGCCCTGAGGGTTTCAACCAGTTTGTCTTGGTCCTTGGGGCCCCCGGGCCTGCCAGGGTGCTGCACCTGATGGGTGCTAAATGAGTCTTCGAACCAGGGATGTGGGATCACGGGTTGCTCCAGCTGAGACGATCCTGGGGATTTTCTTCTAAACACAGGGGAACAAAAGGGAGGTAATAAACAAAAGGAGGTCCGGGGGGACCCGCCGTTAAAAATAACACGTAACCATTGAAGCCGGAGGCTTTGCCAAAAGGCTTTGAAATCACGAGTCCAAAGAGGAGCTTAAGACAGAGCGAGGGGCCAGGGGTGCGCACAGAGTGGGGTGACCTGTGCAGAGCCTCCACTCTGTGGGGGGGAGGAGGGAGAGGGCGGCTGGGGGGCCTGGACCCCAGCCGACAGCCGGGGGCACAGATGGGCGGCCCGAGCACCCGCGCTCTCTCTCTCCCAGGATGGTCCCCCCGCTCTAGCCTGTGCTACTGAAGTCAGTCGTGAAGTCGGTGGTGCTGTTGGTGCTAGGAGTCCCTTTACAGGGCAGTGGCTGTGTGGGAGCCTGGTGTGATTCAGCAGAAGAGGGAGAGCCACCTGTGGGCACAGCCCCAAGGATTACACGGCCCTGGTGCAGCCCGAGCCCTCTCCCGAGCTTCTCCCTCTTCAGCCCTTTGCCCCACGGGGCTCCACGTCCCTCTGAGTTGCGTGCGGAGTGGAGAGGGAGGCAGCCGTGGTCAGAGGGACGGGTGTACGTCCCCCAAATCTGAGATGTGAAGAACTCCTGGTGAAACCGCCCGTCTGAGAAGCATCCAGGGGTGGGTGTACCCTCCAGAGGCCACCTCCCAGCCCCATCCGGTTGTTTCTGCCTCCCCAGCCTCCCCAGGACCAGCCTCAGCAGCTCTGCGTGGAGTCCAGCTCTCTGCCTCCCCTCTGTCAGAACTCGGGGTGCTGCCGACGTGGGGCCCCCAAATGCAAAGAAGGTGCTCCCACGTGTGAAAGCAGTGGAGGGGGTGTCTCTGTCACTCCCGGAGATGCTGAGAGGAGGCTGGGGGGCATCAGTAGGGCGAGGCGGGGCGGCTCCTGGGGGGCCTGGTAGGTACATCGAAGGGGGACCCATTCTGAGCCTCCAGTCCTGATTGTCTTCGAGGCCCCCCCGTGCCTTCCCCAGCCCTGAGAGGAGCCCAAGATAGCAGAGCGCAGACAGCCTGGGGAGGAGGGTACCATCAGCGCCTCTGTTCATTTCTCCCCCCACCCCTTAATTCTGGTAAAATACACACAACAGAATTTGCCCTTAGTGACATTGAGTGCATTCACAGCGTTAGCCGCACCACTCGCTTCTTCCAGAACATTCCCATCACTCCAACAGTAAACCCCGTACCCACTAAGCAGTCATTCCCTATTATCCGCCCCCCGGGCCGCGCCCCCCCCCCACCAGTCCCGACAACCTGTCATCTGCTTCCTGTCTCTGTGGATTGACTCGTTCCGGGCATCCCACGTACAATAAGTGACATTTGGGTCTGGCTTCCTTGAGCTGCCTAACGTGTCCCACGTCATCCGTGCTGTGGCACGGATCAGGTCTCCACTCTTTTTAATTCCGGCGTGTGGACATACTGAATTCTGTTTATGCACTTGTCGGTGCCCGCGCATCTGGGCCGTTCCCACCCTCTGCTTCTGTGAATAATGTTACTGTGAGTGTTTGCACACAAGACCTGTTTGGGCATCTGTCTTCAAGTCTGGGGTCTACACCCGGAAGAGCCATTGCTGGGTTGGGTGGTAATTCTGTTCCCATTTTTGAGGGGTCACAGGTTTTCCACAGACCTGTTTTTCAATCATTATTTCTTTCTTAAGACTCGCCCCAGTGTTCTGCTACCCGGCAGCTGGGGCAGACGCCGGGCCGGCCCTGGGTCGTATTCCCACGAACTCTAAGGCAAGGATGAGTATCCTCGTTATACAGATGGAGGGAAACTGGCCCAGAGAAGGAGAGAAAATGTCCGCCTGCCTCTCACCCGCCGTCGTACCTCTCCTTCTAGATGTCTCCGTGACCTCCTCGTGGAGGGATTGAGGGGAGGGAGAGCGAGAAGAGTGGGGCAGCTGTTGTGATTGGGGAGACCCAGATTGGGGGCGAGGGGGGAATGACCCGACCGACATGATGGCTTCTCAGCGATGACCTCAGTATTTTCAAAAACAAGGATGCTTATGTCCATCGGCAGGTGAATGGATAGAAGATGTGGTGTGATATACATACAATGGAATTGGACTCAGCCATCGAAAAGAATGAAATCTTAACCACTTGCCACAACCAGACGGAACTAGAGGGTATGAGGCTGAGCAAAATAAGTCACAAATACTGTATGATTCCATTCATATGCAGAATATAAGAAAAAAAACAGGTGAACACACGGGAAGGGAAGGAAAAATGAGATGGAAACAAAGCGAGGGTTGTTGGAAACAAAGCGAGGGTTGCTGGAGGGGAGGAGCATGGGGGACGGGGTCACTGGGTGACGGCCACGAAGGGGCACGTGACGGAACGAGCACTGGGTGTTCTGTGCAACTGTGAATCACTGACCTCGACCGCTGCAACGGATAATACACCGCATGTTAATTAAATTGATTTTAAATTTAAAAAAAAAGTGGCGCGTGCTCTCCTCTGATAACAAAGCAAGAAAACTAAAAGCAAATACTGTGCATTAAGTAAAACCTCCCCCAAACAGTGAAAATGTTTAAGAGTTCGATTCCCACGGGAACACTGGTCTGTGGGGAGAGGGCCTCGGGGGGCCCCGGCCGGGCTGGATGTGGGCATCTGGGAGATCCCGGGGAGCCCAGAGGCCGCTTTCTGCACGGTCTTGAGGACCGACATGCATTTCCATACAAGCTTTCCCAAAACTCTTTCCTATGACTTTCTCCCATCTTGTCAGGGCCACAGGCATGGGCGGGTCCACAAGAATGAGCCATCGACCAGGCCAGGCTGGGACACTTGAGGGCTCCCGTCACAGTCACCCGGAAGCTGGAGTCTGGTGCCTCCTGAATGAAGCCGAACAGATTGGGGAACTGATCTGTGAAGGAAGCCAGTAAAACCACAAAACCATTTGACTGTGGGAGGATTGACTGCGGGGCACCCCGGGACACAGGTGGGCCAGGAGAAGCACAGAGAGCAGCAGGACCACGGAGATGTCCCCGGGGGCCTTCATGCCTGGAGCAGGAAGCCGTCCGCATAAATGCCAGCAGCAGCAGCCACCGCTACCGTGCACGTGCGTGTGACCCCCGGCGGGCCCCGTGCCCCGAGCTTCACGGGGACTTCTGACCTCCCGCAAACAGCGGTCCTATCCAGTCTGCACTGTTCTTTGTCCCCCTGGGTGGAGGAAAAAAGTAAACTGAGGCATGAAAAAGGCCACGAAGCTTGTCGATGGTGGAGCAGGTGCCCAGAGCCACCCTCTAGGGGAGCCACGGCCCTGAGCCCTGGCCAGGAGGGGTGAGGTTACCCAAGCCCCACCTCTACCCCCTGCCGCCAACGTCTTGTCCTTGAAGATGCCGGCTGGAAGGAACCTAGCTGGTCTCGGAGGGAGGGAGGGCCGACCGTTAAAGGCTACTTGCCCTGAAGCGGGGACGCTCTGGCCTCAGGCTGCCCTGGGGTGCGAAACCACGCCAGGTGACCAGGGGAGGAGCCTCCGGTTAGTCCCGTCCACAATGGGACAAAGGGAGGGAGCCCCCATGCCCACTGCAGGCCCACACGAGACTAAGCCGGGTGACTCGATCTTTTCCTGTCTGCTGGGCAGTTCCGAAGCAGCCTGATGGGGAGGGCAGAGCCAGGGAGGGGTCCCTCTGCCTGAGCCCCAGCCCCACTCAGGCCATAGTCGGGACATCTGTCTCATGACCCACAGGCTGCATTACGGGGCTCCCTCCCATGCCTTAGGTGGAGGCTTCGCTCCTCTTTTGTTCCCGTCAATGCCTGGACACCTGGTCACGGCGGCCAGTCTCCTTCCTAAAGACCCCACATGTGGGGTGCCCGTGGGGCTGGGGGCCTTCTCAGCAGCCCCAAACCCTACTACAGCCATTCCGCACCCTCGTCTCCCAGGCCACAGAGCCACCCACGGGAAGATCTGACTGGAGACCTCCCCCGTGGACATGCTCCCCGCACCAGAGGCTCCGTGGAAGCAGGGAGCCCGGCCATCCGGCACCCGCCCGCATGGGAGGCAGAAGCAGCCATCGAGTCTGTGTCAGTGGGGTAAGGCATAGGCTCTCACGCCCGCCTACCCACGGGCTCCTGCATTTAAAGAGGCTCGTTGTGCGGCCGTGGAGCATGGGCTCCAGGCTCCGCCCGCCACGAGCTGACTTCCACTGAGTTATTTAACCACTCTGCGCCTCGGTTTACCCCACTGCACAATAGAGGTGATGATCCACGTCTAGCATAAGGTGGATGTGAAGATTCCGCGTTAGCACAGACAGAGGGCACTGGGCCAGCCGGGTACCCCCACGCCAAGAACGAAGCCGCCGGCTCCTTCCCAGCTGAACACAAAAACGGACTCCAGATGGATGAGAGACTTAATGCTAAGACTGAAAAGTATAGAAGTCTCAGAAGAACACAGCAGCCAATCTTTACAACCTCGGGTTAGGCAAAGCCTCCTTAGATGTGACAGAAAATGCACAGTGACAAAAGCACAAATAAGCAAATCGGATTTCGTGGAAGCTGAGAATGACCTGCGCTTCAAAAGCCGCCTTCCGGGAAGTGTAGACAGCCCCCGGCAAGGGAGAGAACAATTGCAAATCAGATTGTCCGATGCCTTGTATCCAGCACAGATTTTTAAAAACCCGCACCATTCAACAGCAAAAATAACAATTAGCCCAATTTAAAAGGGGACAAGAATTCTGAATAGACATTTCATACACTAATGGCCAATAAGGACGGAACAAGGTGCCTGTCAGTCATTAGACTAGTTAGACAAATGTAAATCAAAACCACAAGGAGTTACTGCTTCCCACCCACTGGGATTGTTCCAATAAAAAAAAAAAAAAAGATAGACAGTAACAAGTGTTGGCAACGATCTAAGGAAATCAGAACCTTCAGAAGTTGCTGGAAGGACTGTTAATGGCGCCGTGGCCTTGGAGGATAGCCTAGCAGCTCCTAGAACAGTTAACCATGGCGTTATGCTGTGACTCAGAAGTCTTTCTCCTACGTGTACACCTGAGAAAACAGACCAGTGTATGCACAGAAACCTGTATGCAAATGTTCACAGCAGAAGTGTTCATGTAGTGGCCAGAACATGGGAACAGCCCAAATGCCCATCGACTCACGAAAGCGTTAGCAGAGCGTACTGTGATCCACACAGTGGGGTAATATTGGGCCATAAAAAAAAAGAACACGGCGAAGACCCATTCTAGGACGCGGAGTGCGACGTGTAAGAAGCCCGTTCGCCACCCAAGATCCTGGTCCTCATCCTGCGTGGGCAGAGGAGACCAGAAACCCTCGGGGGCCTCTGGCCACTCAGCTTGCCGCCTGCTGCCCCTGCGGGAGGTGCCCCCGGGGTTCTGCGACGTTACAGTGCAGGACGGACTGTCTGCTGCGCTTTCCCGGCATCTCCGTGAGGGGAACCCCTCAAGTCCGTGCCCTTCCCTGCAGCCAGGGGACACAGCAGCCAGAACACAAGCCCCGTCCAGAACCAAAGACCCCCAGCACGGAGCAGTTGGAGCTTCCCTTTCCCTGCGTTTCATCCCCAAACCCCATTTATACCCCACCTTCTGGGTAGTAGGTGCGCACTGGAGATGGTGAGTTTAGGAACAGCGAGGAGAGACGCCACTTAGAAGGAGAAATGGGAGGGCTTCGGGGTCAGCGAGAACTGGGTTCAAATCCTGGCTCTGCCACTGACTGGTGTCACCTGGGACCTTCGATCCCTGACCAGGCAGAACAGCCAACTTCCCAGCACTGGGAACACCCAGTTCCATAGGCAGAAATGTTCACACAGTTAGAAGTGCGAAATAACACGCGGGACACCCCAGTCCGGTCTGATGTACAGGCGGAGTGGAACAGTGGTCATCACAAGAAACCCGCTTTCCTGATTTAAACCTGACATGACAGTAAACACCCGAAACCAGACCGATGCTCCCTGTCGTCAAATCCGAGGCCAGCCTCTCCCTGTCGCTCCCGCCATCCCCGCCCACCTCTGCAGCACAGATGCTGGGGACCCTTCTGATTTCCGCCTTCTCTCCCCCTGCTCCCAAGGTGTGAGCGCGTCCTCCCTCCCAAGCCCCGCTCCGAACTCTCTTCTTCCTTCCAGGCTTTGATGCTCCTTCCGTGGGCGGGTTCCTCCCTCCCGGGGCTCTAACGATACCCACGGGCTGACGACTCTCCAAAAGACATCGTTTCCCCAAACCGCCCGTGCCAGTGTTAGCCGCCACCTCACAATCCAGCCGCACGAAGCCAAGAGGACGGCCCTTTGTGGTTTCCATTCTGGGTTTCCCATGTCAGTCTCCAGCACGCCATCCTGCCAGTCGTCCGTTCATCTTCGAAGCCCGTTTCCAATTAGGCAGATCTACCCCTACAGCGTCGTCTTCATGCCCCACCCCCATGCCGTTCTCCTGTTACCACTTCCCACACAACGAGCCATTCCAAATTCAGTGGCATTAAACAAGAACCGATGTGTTAGGCTCCCAGGCTGTGTGGGTCAGGAATTCGGGCAGGACATGGAGGGATTGGCTCGTCTCTGCTCCAGGGTCTTCAGCTGGAAGACTCCAAGACTGGGGTGTCCCAGTGGAGGACTGGAATCTTCTGAGGGCTTGTTCACTCGCAGGTGTGGCGTCTCATGCTGGCTGTCGACCGGGACCCCAGCGGCATCAGGCAGAACAACTCCGTATGGCGTCTCCCTGGGTCTGCTTGGGCTTCCTCACCGCACGGCAGCTGGGCCTGCATCCCAAGAAAGCCAACCAGAAATTGGATCACCTTTCATGACCTTACCCTGGAAGTCATAGTGGACATAGTGTCCACGGTCAGAAGAGCATCAGGATCCAAGGGAAGGGTCCGTAGACCTCCAGGCTTGATAGGAGGGTTATCAAAGTCTAAGGAGGGCATGTGGGATGGAAACACTGTGGCAGCACTTTGGGGGAAACACAGTCCGCCATGACTCCTAACCAGTTTTCAGTCTCTGACAGCCCAGTGGAGCCAAGATCGGAGGGGTCGGTTGTGCTCCCCACATATCTACTGGCTCATGTTGACCTCCTCTCAAAGAGAACTCAGTAGCTTGGCTCTCCACTGCCAGGAAAACAATCCAAGATCCTGGCTAATTTAGCCCCGGGTTGTTTGACGAGCTCATCTTTAAGGGCTTCTGTGTGATATTCATATCGGATGACTTGGTGTCCTTGAGTTTGTCCTGAATTCTAAATACTTCCTTCCCTTACCCTGGGCTGATTCCCAACTGGGATTGTTGTTTTGAAATCAGTATGGGTCTGAAGGCAACGTTTACCAAGTGGCTTATCTTAGCTTAGGAAGACGAGAAGGAAAAGAACCACTTCCCACTGAGTGACAGTTACCTGCCCAGGAGAGGCCGACAGCTGGCTGTCACGCTGGCTGTGCCTTGTGCTTGTCACCTTTACCCCCCCGGAAAGTCCTTGCCACTGCCCCCAATCCTGTCTGCTCTGTGGGGTCCCCTTCTCTGTGCCATCTTTAACCATCCTTCCTTCCCAGGGGTCTGTCTTTCTGGTGGTGGGAGACACCAATTCCCACCATAAAACCCGGACAGCCTGACCATCTTTCTGACTACCCTGGCTCGGGGCTGTTAATAGCAGAGTCGGAAGGTAGACCTTGTAATGAAGCCCCAGAGGCCACACAGAATTGTCCTGCGTGCGAACACCGTGACCGCAAAGATGACTTCAATTAAACAGGAGTTAATTAAGCCTTGATTGTCGAAATCTCCACTGAATCGCGGAATCAGAGGGTAAAATGAACTCTTTTCCCTCCGCAGCGTTGGGAGAAGATCAGGTGATGGAGGTCAGACCCTGCAGATAGATAGTCCCCCGAGAGAGAGGGGTTTTTTCTTCCTTTGAACACTGGGTGCAGAAAGTTAGCTAATCTTAACATTGGACTCATAATGTTCAATCATTCTGAGTCACATGGTGCCTGCGGACCCCCTCGCCATCTGCCCACATGCACCCTCCAGCGCCCAGACCAGAAACACCCATTCTGGTGGGTTTACTCTACCCGTGTGTGTGTGTGTGTATGCACACATTCGCATAACACTTTCTGTGTGTGCCAGTAGCTCCAGTTACGGTGCCGTGAATCTCATTCTGTTTCTTGTTTTTTTTCACTCAACGCCACTGACAGTTGGGTTGACCTCGTCTGTGCTGCACAGGTAATCCCCTTGTGGTTCCATATTTAATCATCCCAGCTCCTGCTGCCACTCACAATGGTCTTATGATTCCTGTACGGTCCCATGTTAGAGTCCCAATGGGATCACCAGCTAGGGAAGACGGTGCTTTCTTACTTCCATCCAACCCACCAGGTGGCTCTCCCAGCAGAGGGCACGTGGCAGTTCTGTGTCCTCCAGTCTCACCCGTGCTGGCCTCGTCTACATCTCTGAGTTGGCCGTATGGGATTGGGATGAGGGATGTCTCCTCTTCACCTTATCCTTTGAATTTCTCTGGCCACCAGTAACGTTGACCGTCTCTCTTCACGTTCATTTGAACTCGGGATTTCAACCTCAATGTGTTCTCATCCTTCGCCAGCTTCTTAGAGGGATTGGGGAGCTGCTGGTGATGGTGTTTGGTTGTTTTATTGGGATTTCTTATCTAGGGTTGTGGCTACTCCCTTGCTAGTGTTGGATGTCACAAACATCTTTTTCAAACGGTCACTCAACCATTAACTCTGTCTATGGGCCCTTTGTTAAGTAGAAGTTCTTAATTTTGACTAATGCTTTGGAGTCTTGTGTTAGTTTGCAAACGCTTAGCTGTGTAACAAATAGACTCCAGATGCATAATAAATGACTTAACACATGCAAGTTTCCTTCTCTCTCATATGACAGTCCAGGATCGTTCCAAGTCCACAACAGGAGATACAGTTGGGGGTCTCTGTTCTAAAAGGTCACTTGGGGTCACAGGCTGATAATACGTGGCTTTGCCACCTTCATCCCAAGAGCTCCGTTCCGGTCATCACTGGGGGGACGACTGGCCCTGCAGTGCCTCCTGGGAGGGCGAGCGATATGCCCAAAGCAACGTGGAAGACGGAAAGGAGACAGCAAAGCTCTACCCCATTATTCAGTTGTAAAAAAGAATGAGATCTTGCCGTTTTCAGTAACACGGGTGGATTTAGAGGCCGTTATGCTAAGTCAACCGAGTCAGACGAGGAGAGACAATGATTTTGCTTGTACGTGGAATCTGAAAAACGAAACAAACAAGGGCGGCTGGGTGGTGCCGTCGGTCGAGCATCCAGCTCTCGATTCCGATTCAGGTCATGATCTCAGGGTCGTGAGATCGAGCCCCGCCTTGGGCTCCACACTGAGTGTGAAGTCTGCCTGGGATTCTCTCTCTCTCCCCTTTCCCTCTGCCCCTTCCCCGCTTGCTCCATAAATAAATAAACAAATAAATAAAATCTTAAGACAAAATAAAACAATTGAATAAACAAAAAAAAGCAGAAACTGACCCATAAGTTCAGAGAATAACGTGGTGGTTGCCAGGGGGATGGTGGTGAGGACACGATGGTTGAAGGGGAGCAGGAGACACAGGCTTCCAGGTATGGAACGAGTAAGTCATGGGGAGCACAGGTACAGCACGGGCAGTGTGGTCCATGCCATGGTGCCGTGTGGCGTTACGCGGTGACAGATGGCAACCACACTTATGGGAAGCAGAGCGTGACGTTTCGACTTGTTGGATTACTACATCGTACACCTGGAAATAACGTGTTAGCTATACTTCAATTAAAATAGAAATAAAAATTAAGGAAAAGTTCTACCCCCAACTAACCTCTGTGGTACTTTTCCCCCACGGTAGACCTCAACCACCCTTTGACTCCTAAAGTGTTTCTTGTCGTTTTCATGTTAGATTCCGGAACCTATAAACTTCTTTCTTTCTTCTGTGACTTCCCAAGGGTTGGGGGAGGACAGCTGTCTTCTTGGGACTCAAAAAATGTGTCCAGACCCTTACATTCCACCAGAGAAGGGGGACAGTGTTCTGTCTGCGTAGTCTGTCCCTCTAAGAGTCTCCTTCTGCGTTATCCTAAGTTTCTCTCCTTTCCCAGCCTCGCCACGGACCCAGTGTAAAGGTCCCATCTTCTGATCACGGCATCTCTGAGCAGAGACGAGCTTTGAGCAGTTTTCCCATAGGAAGCCGTCTGTATAACGCATTTGAGCCGGTAGCTCAACCACACAGATTTGTTTATTTACACGGACTTCTGCTGCTCCAGGAAAGTTACGCGCAGAACCTGAAATTTCTGTAGATCATTACATTCCCCACCTTCCATCGGAGATGCCGCGGGCGGGCAGGTGCCGTCGCACCCTGGCGGCAGGAGCCCAGCTCTTCTGTCCACGCTCTCCCCGATTCCCGCCCTTTCCCTGGGGGCCTCTGGTGCTCTGTTGTCTCCATCCGAACACGGAGCCTGCACTCCCTCGCGCTCTCTCGCATGCGGAGCCCGGCTCCCGCCCACCTCACTGCAACTGCTTTTGCAGATACAAGCCGTGGACACCCCTCGTGAAAGTCCGCGCCCACGTCAGCCTCCCTGAGGGAATGCTGCTGCCGCTCCGTGTGTCCCTTCCCTCAGTCGTGCGTGACATGTCCCCCCGTTGGCTTGCAGGACCCACAGCCCCCCGCGTGCCTCCTGCTACCTTTGTCCTCGCTCCTGTCTTGTGAGATGCTCCACCTCTGCCCATCCTACGTGTTCATTCCCGAGGGTTTTCTCACTCACTGACTCGTCCTGCCCCACTCCTGTCTGGAGGCGCGTGCGTGGGGACACACCTTCCCAGCCTGGCTGTGTCCCCTGCATCCAGACCACGGATCTGCCTCCTGGACGTTTTCTCCTGGGTGCTCCGTGGACCGTCCGCTCAGACACGACACGGCCCATTGGACGCCACCACGTCCCCCGTAGCCTTCCCCACTGTGCCTCCCCAACTCAGTGGCCAGCACCCCCATCCTCCCACCCAGTCACCTGTGACTCCCCCTTTTTCTCATTAGCTCTTGCTAGATGAATCGTGTCCACCAAAGAGACAGATTGAAATCGAACCCCTGTACCTGGGAAGGCGACATGATTCAGAAACAAGGTCTTTGCCGATCTGAGGAAGATGGAAATCCAGATGAGGTCCTAGCAGACAAGGACAACCCATGAGTCCAGTGTGACAGCTGTCCTGATTGAGGGAGAGTAAGAGAAACGCGCGGGGACACCGTGGGACAGTGGAGACAGGGACTGCGGCGAAGCAGCGGCAAGCCCAGGAGTGACCAGAGGGTCAGCCACAGCTGGAAGCTGGGACGAGGCAAGGAGCAGCCATCTCCGGGAGCCTCAGAGGGAGCCGGCCCTCCTACGCTCGCTTTTGACCTTCTAGCCTCCAGAACCATGAAAGGATACGTTGCTGTCACTTAAACCCATCCGGTCTGCAGCACTCTGTTGCAGAGGGGCCAGGAAGTGGGTCAGCTCTCCAGCTCTCCATCAGCATCCCGGCTTGGGCTCGCACGTGGACTGTGCCATCAGCCTTCAAACTGGCCCCGCCAGCCTCTGGGCTTATCCCTGCGTCTTCCACGCCCACAGCAGAACGAGCCATCTGAAGCACAGACACGGCTGTCCCTTCCTGCCCCAGCTTCGTCCCAGCTGCTCTGTGCTGTCATGAGCCCAGGGACACCCCCAGGTGGCTGACGACGCGTGCTCAGCCCGCAGTGCCCTCCACCCCGCCTTCCGGCGGCCATTCCCATCCCTTGGGAGCCTGCCCTGGGGGTCCCGGGTCCTAGGGCTCGTGCCCCACCCCGACACTCACCATTTATCCCAACCTTGCAGGGACCCCCTCAGTCCCCCAGCTCCGAGTCCCCAGCACCTGCTGGAAAACTGGACACTTGAAACTCAAAATTTGACAAGTATAAGCTGGGCCGCCTCACAGCCACCCTCTGCCACCAGCTGCAGGCTCTGGGGCGGTCTGGGTTTGAGATCAAGTTGCGGGCAGGGCAGGTCTCCTCTGAGGTGTCTCTCCCTGGTGTGCAGGCGGCTGCCTTCTCCCCATGTCCCCACATGGCCGTCCCTCTGTGTGCATGTCTGTGTCCCAACCACCTCTTCTTACAAGGACACCGGTCATCTTAGGCTGGGATGCACATAACAACCTCCCTGTAATCTGGTTACTACTTTAAAAACCGTATCTCTAAATACAGTCATATTTGAGGGGTTAGGACTTCAGCATATGCGTGTTGGGGGCACAGTTCAGTCCATGAAAAGGGGGGCAGCACCTCACGTGGAGCCCCCATTTGCTCCTCTAGAAAATATGGGGATGTGGACCTGGTAACTTCCTAGCCATAATATTCTAGAATCACGGAATAGTCCCTGTGGAATCACATAACCCTCACTGAATCAAACGCTTGGCCCCATCCGACGTGGAATTCTAATGCCGCGTCTGACTCCAAGCCAGTCCTGTGCAAACATTTCTAAAAGGGACCTTGATTCTTCTCTGGCTCCTGCGAGGGGTCTGGTTGGAAATACGGTCCTGGTTTCGAGACCTGGCTTAAGTGTCTTGGGTGTGTTTCTTAAAATTTACCTTTCACAGAACCTGGGCAAAGTAATTTCTGCCCACAGTCCCTGCCACCTTCCCAAAGCTCTGGGAGCAGGACACGGAAGTGGAGGGAGAAACATAAAGGCTTTGTGGCTATGACGTCAATGGTGAAGGGGATGCAGAATTGGCGAAATCTTTTTTTTTTTTTAATAGATTTTTTTATTCCTTGAGAGAGAAAGAGAGCACAGAGGGAGAGGGAGAAGCAGGCTCCCCACTGAGCAGGGAGCCGGATGTGGGGCTGGATCCCAGGACCGTGGGATCATGACCTGAGCTGAAGGCAGAGGCTTAATGACTGAGCCACCCAGGTGTCCCAGAATTGGGGAAATCTTCCGAGGGGAACACAGGCCATGATTGAACTCATACACTGGCCAGGGGCTCTCCAGGCCGAGTGACGTCAGACAGCATACACTGGACGGGGCACGTGGCACCATCTAGAACCTCAGGATGTCGGAGCCAGGTCTTGTGTGGATTCTGAGACGAGGGACCCACCCTTGACCGGGCACCAGACTGGAGGAAGAGGAGGAGGACAGGCAGCCATTCCTTCCACCTTGAACAGACAGGGTCGAGGTCAAGATCACTTGCATCGTGCAGGTTTCTGGTCAAGGTCACTTGTACCATGCCCGTGAGCACCTAATCCCGGATGACTTGTCGTGAGGCACCCCAGAGCCCCCCTGCCTCCTGCTGGGAACATCCCCACCCCCGAAGATGCTCCGTCTGAATGCAGAGCGAGGCAGTAACTTGGTTTTTACGTGGACACGAACGGGGCCTTAACCCGTGGCGTTGTAAGGTGCGTCTCGGAAGGACCTCCTTTAAGAAAAATGTGCATGCCGACCATGCAAACTTAGAGAAAGCTGATGAGTTAGAACAGCAGGGCTGTGTTAAGGAAGGAGGGATGAGGGTGAGCACTACTAGGCCTTAAGTAAATGGAGAGCTTCTGTCCGGTCAGCCTGATGCCGGGCCAGCGAGCCCCAGATGCACTGGCACATTCGGGTCCCTGCCACTTCCCGCGGGCGCACCTCAAGCAGAGGCAGTGGTTTTCTGCAGTTGCTTCTCAAGACCACACTCCCAATCAAACAGGCCCTGGCTGGAGCACGAAGGCACAGCTTTAAAAAAACAACAACAACAAAAAAAAAAAACAAAAAACAAAAAACGTGTTCTGCCAGCGCCCTCTGGTGTCCATAATGTGCAATAACAGCAAGTCTGGGCCGTTCCCCTGGAACCTGGTGGCTCCCGGCCACACTGACCCTTACACACTCAGGCTCTCCCCGTTCTCCAGAGCTGTCGCAGCTTCCAGCTGCCATGAGATGAGGGCGTAGGGCCCAGGCTTTCTTTGTGAGTGCCAGTTAGGGCGTTTCTCCCCAGGACGGGCTAACCACCAGATCAAGGATATTTTTAGGAGATGGTGATGTCTGACCTCACAATCCCAGAGCACGAAATCCAGTAATGAGAACTGATACACACGTTTTATATATATATATACCTTAATCCCGCCAGGTTTCATATCCTCATTGTACACACGAGGAAGCCGGGGCTCAGAAAGCAGGTGCAAAGAGGCAGAGCTGGTATCTGAGCCCAATCCCAGATCTCTCCCACATTCATCAAATGCAGAAGCCTAACTCCTCCTGAAATGAGGTGAAACCAGCTGGTGCAGGTTCATGACATCAGTAATGAGGAGTCCCCCACCAAAAAATTGGAAAACAGGTGTGCAGAGAAACACCCGGACATGAATGTCCGTAGGAACATTGTTCACAGGAGCTGAAAGGAGCATGTCCGTCCATGATGGGGGAACGAGGTGGGCTTCCGGTGGAGAATGGAATATTATTCAACCGCCAAAAGGAATGGGGCACTGATCTCTGCTACAGTGTGAGTGACCCTTAAACACATTGCATTAAGGAAGACACAAGAGAACCATATATTGTGTGATCCCATTTCTATGAAATAAAATAAGTGGGCCCATAGACACAGAAAGCACTCATGTGGCAACGGGGGCTCAGGGGAAGGGGGGATGGGAGGGACTGCTTAATGGAGCAGGGTCTCTTTTCGGGGTGATGAAAATGTTTTGTAAATACAGAGAGGGGATGGTTGTACAGCATCGTGAATTTACAAAATGCTATGGAATTTGTACCCTGCTCAATGGGTTATTTGCATTATGTGAGTTTTATCTCAACAAAAGATTTCTTGTTTAAAGAAAGAAAGGAATTTGAGAAACAAGACAGAGGATCACGGGGAAGGGAGGGAAAATGAAACAAGATGAAACCAGAGAGGGAGAAAAACCATAAGAGACTCTTAATCTCAGGAAAGAAATTGAGGGTTGCTGGAGGGGAGGAGGTGGGGGGTATGGGGTGGCTGGGGGATGGACATGGGGGAGGGTATGTGCTATGGTGAAAGCTGTGAATTGTGTAAGACTGATGAATTTTAGACATGTGCCCCTGAAATAAATAATACACTGTATGTTAATTTTTTAAAGAAATTTAAAAAAAAAGAAAGGTTTTAATTACCTGTCCAGAATTTTCAGGAGTTTCACAATCTACCTTAAGATTATTAATTTGATGACTTTTTCTGAGCACCTGCTATGTGCCAGGCCCTGTTGTAGGTGTTGAGGACAAAGCAGTTGGCGGGGAAGGTCCTGGGGGAGCAAAAATCTCTGTCCTTGTAGAGGTTACATTTAGAGAGGGAAGTCAGACAAACAAGACATTGTCAGACAAAGGATGTCATATATTAAGTGGTGACAAGAACAAAGGAGAGGCTCAGGAGAGAAGGGAAGGGAGTGGGTAAGTGTTGGGGTGGGGAGCTGGCTAAGGAAGTTCCCACGAAGGAGGACACATTTTTAGTAAAGATCTGAAGAAGTAGGCAGAGAGAGCCTGAAAATATCTGAGGGAAAGCAATCCAGACAAAGGAGACAGCAAGTGCAAAGGCCCTGAGGCAGAAGCATGCCTGGAACCCAATTTGGCTCTGGAAGGTTTTGAGCAAAGCAGCGACATGACCTGAATCTTTTAATCATGTGCATAAAATGTGCATAAACTAAAAGCCATGAAACAAGGAACCCTCATTCCTACCCTCATTCCAAGCGTGACTCCTAGAATATGCCTTCTGTAGTTCATTCTTCAGCGTCCGAAAATTTATAGCTCTTATCTGTGGAAGGAAAGAGAAAAAATATCAGATAATTATTGCTAAGTGCCATTGATATCCTAGGAAAAGACAGCAAAAAGCTGTGGGTGATTAACAGACGATTAAAAGCCATATGTGAAAGCCGTGGGACCTCCTTAGTAGCTTACAAATAGGTCCTCATGTCCCAAAGCAAGAGGCACAGAAAAAAAAGCTGAGGACCAGGCTCAGGACTCGATGTCAGGGCTGAGCTCCGGAAGGGGTTCCCACGCCGGGTCTGTTATGTCGAGGTCAGTATCCCGAAGGCAAAAACAGGATCCGGACACACACACAGGTGACCCAAATATCTAGAACATCTGATTCTGCTAACCCTTCTGAGCCTGCAGGGTGCCCAACCCTACTTATTGAGAAAAGTCACGCCCTCCTTGTTTGATGATACAAGTCCGGCCGTATGACACAACATGGGCCACCCCATCCCTGGATCTGCCCCTCAGACCCCGCCTGTCAACTAGGCCAGTAGCTGGTTATATCATAACCCTGTCGAGGACATGTTGACGCTGATAATGGAAGAAAGGGTCTATCCCCCCAAAATGCCGCAAGATCTAGCCAGCACATCTGGGCGGGAGGCATGGGCTCTTGGGCCGGGAGCCAGGATGCAAGGTTGCAGAGGGGAGAGCTTATTGAATTGGGAGTACTCTCCCAAGAGATAGGGTTTACCACCCTGGCAACAACCCAGGAGTTGGTGACCCCAAAGTCAGTTGGAAATGCCGGAATTGCTGCTGCAGATGGCGGACAAAGACGCAGAAATGGCAGACTTGAGAGGATATAGCACGTACAGCCGCAAGATCCACCAGATGAGTATGTTCCATAAAAATCCACATTATCCAGAGGTTACAGAACTTTCCAAGATCAGAAGGAAGGAGCTGGTAAGATGGAACCATGATAATGGGACCATTATCACTATAAGGTTCAGTGATGGGTCTCCAAAATGCTGTCAGAAAGGCCTTTATGGAGCTAGGCTCGCTGGGAGCAATGAGGAGGACTGGACCCTAAGACAATGGCGGCCAGTGGCAGCACGCACCTGCCAGAAGCCAGGTGGGCACAATGATCTCAGAGCTGGAACCCATTGACTGAAGAAGATGCCAAGTTCCTAGTAGGTACAATCCTACAATATCACAGCAAGTGTAACCAGGTCATGATTACCCAGTGCTTCTCCAAAGTGACCTATGGTCATTCACTTGGGTAACTGTGCACTGGGTCAGAGGGATACTCTATCATTTAAAGGGCTATTAGACACCAGATCTGAGGGGACATTGATTGCCGACATCGTGGCTGACCTCTTTTAAGAGTTGGGGTAGATGGTGGTCAGAGGACAAATGGTTCCTGGCCAAGGTTCAGCTTGCAGTGGCTCCACTGATCCATGGACCCACCTGGTGGTCTCCTATAGCTCTCCGATGTGTCACTGGGATTGACGTATTTTCTATTTTGCATAGCCCTTATATGAGGAAGACCAGGTGTGGGAAGCCTCCCATGCTGCTCCCTTTTTCCACTGCCAGCCAAGAGAGTAAATAAAAAACAGTATAGCATCCCACAGGAATGACAGAAATTAGCACCACATGTAAGAATCTCAAGGACACAGGCACGGTGGTCCTCATCTTCTCTGTTTAGTTTTCCAAGTTGGTCGTTCCAGAAACCAAGGGGTTGTGAAGAATGACAGCAGGTTACTACAAACTCTACCAGGCAGTCCCCCACAGACACCTGCCATGCCTGATATGACATTCTTTCTAGAGCAGATTTGCACAGCCCTAGGTTCATGGGGTGTGACCATTGATACTGACCTGGCAAATGCATTTTTTTCTATTCCAGCTAGAAAAGATGATCAGAAGTGGTTCCCATTCACACGGGCCAGGCAACGACACACATACACAGTTTTGCCACAGGGCCATGTTAATTCTCCTGTCCAACAAGGACATCTGGGCATTCTGAATATCCAACAAACCTTTATACTGATACACTACATTGATAATTACATTATGTGAATCTAGCTAGAAAAGCAAGAAGTGGTTGGTATGTGGGAGACCTTAAGAAAGCATATGCAGTCCGATGGGTGTGGAATAAAGTCCTACAAAGATTCAGAAGTCTGCCACATCAATAAAAATTTTTAAAGGTCCAGTGGTCAGGGTGTACCGAGACATCCCACACACCCCACACTCCCATACCACTACCCAAGTAAAAACCAACTCATTGCATCTTGCCATTCCCAAGCACAAACAATAGATCATAAAATGTTGTACAACTGTTTAGGTCTAGAGGCAACAAATCTATATTCAGAAATGCTGCTCTAGCCCATGTACTGGGTGTTCCAGTGATTTCCAGCTCCAAGTAGGGCCCAGAGCAAGAAAGGACTCTGCAGCAAGCCCAGCCTGGCACAAAGGGCCCTACCACTCAGACCATGTACAATCTGGCAGTTATGGTCTTAGAAGTACTGGTTGCAGGAAAATGTGCCGTGTGGAGCTGATGTCAAGCTCCGGGGAGGGGGTCATAACGCACCCGCTAGTGTGGAAGCCAGGCCAAGCCGTCTGCAGCAGCCAGGCTCTGGTGGAAACGGAGCACCAGGCCATGGGACAACAGGTGACCAGCCTTCAGAAATTCCCACCGTGAATTGGGTGCTGTCAGACCCACCAAGCCATAGACAGGATGGGCCCAGCAGCAGATGGAAATGGTACATGCAGGGTCATGCATAAGCAGGACCAGAAGATGCGAGTGAACCGCACCAGAGCCCCTCCCTCAGCTCACACAACGGCCATTGTCAGGCTCCCTTAAGAACAGCTGACAGAGGATGAAAAAGCCTGAACTTGATTTACAGATGAGTCAGCTTGTAAATTTGGCTTTGACCCAGGTGTGTGGGTCAAAGCCAAAAAGGATGGCCAAGGCACTTAAGCTCCACTCAAGAGAGTCTCTCGGACAGACTGCAAAGTCCTCCCAAGGGCAGAGCCCGGGGAAATGCTCTCCTCATGTACTCAGTATGGAAGGAGAGGTGGGCCAAGTTTAGGACACACGTGACTTGCGGGTGGTAGCTGATCGCCTGGCTGTCTGGTCAGGGGTACTTGGGTGCCTTCTGGTGCTCTTTGGCTCAAGTGTGACAGTACACGAACAAGGGAAGCACCCTTGACCTGAGAAGGGCATGTTTACCAGGGGATTAGGGTCTGGTCATTTCATCACGAGTCCCACAGAGAATGGGGAAACGAGAAGAGGGACAGTGATTACCACTTGGATCCCGACGGTACGAAGGGTGGACATGGAGATGCTTCTTCAAAGAAGGAGGGTACCCCCGTCAGCAAATGGGCCCCCACTGTGAACTTCCTCAGGGTTTGTCTCCACTATGTGGAACTGTGGAGAACCTGAGAACTCACGACACACCCTTCCCAGGGCAGCCTGCCTCTCGCGACTCTTCAAGGTGGGGGTATACAGACCTGGACATTTGAGATCAACACAGGCTAATTCCGATCAGCCCCCATTGGGATGACCAAGGTTTCATTGGATGGCATCACTCCATTTCTCCCTCTGCCCATCCTGCTTTTGCCTCTCTGCCTTCCCTAATAAGACTCTTGGCCTCCAAACTCAGTCTTAGCCACCTGATTCCGGAGAACCAACCTGAGACTATGCTGCAGTGGCAACCCGTAAGATTCTGTTTCTAAATTGTAGTGCAATGTACAAAACATAAGATTTATCATCCTAAGCACAGTTGGTGGTGTTAAGTATATTCACCTTGTCATGCAATTAATCTCTGGAATTCTTTTAACTTGCAAAACAGAAATTCTATCCCTAGCAAACAACTCCCCCAGCCTCTGGCAAGCATCATTCGACTGGCAAGCATCATTCAGTGAACGTGGCTCTTCTAGGTATCTCATATCAGTGGAATCATACAATATTTGTCTGTTTGTAACTGGTTATGTTATAGTAGGTGTCAGAAATCCCACCCTTCTTAATGCTGAGCAATACTCCATCTTTTGCATATACCACATTCTGCTATCCATTTATCTGGGTTTTTTAAATTAACATATAATGTATTATTTGTCCCAGAGGTACAGATCTGTGAATCATCAGGCTTACACAACTCAAGCACTCACCATAGCACATACCCTCCTCAAAGTCCACCACCCAGCCTCCCTATCCTATCCACCCCCCAACAACCTTCAGTTTGTTTCCCGAGATTAAGAGTCTCTTACGGTTTGTCTCCATCCACTGTCCCATCTTGGTTCATTTTTCCCTCCCTTCCCCTGACAACCCTCCACCCTGCCTCTTAAATTCCTCATATCAGAGAGATCATATGATAGTTGTCTTTCTCTGATTGACTTATTTCGCTTTGCATAATACTCTAGTTCTATCCATGTCGTTGCAAATAGCAAGATTTCAATTTTTGATGGCTGCATAGTATTCCATTGTATATATATACCACATCTTCTTTATCCATTCATCTGTTGATGGACATCTAGGTTCTTTCCATAGTTTGGCTATTCCAAATAGCCAATGTCCACATCATTGTGGACATTGCTGCTATAAACATTCAGGTGCACATGCCCCTTCAAATCACTACATTTGTATCTTTAGGGTAAATACCCAGTAGTGTGATTGCTGGGTCGTAGGGTAGCTCTATTTTCAACTTTTTGAGAAACCTCCATACTGTTTTCCAGAGTGGCTGCACCAGCTTGCATTCCCACCAACAGTGGAGGAGGGTTCCCCTTTCTCCACATCCTCGACAATATCTGTCATTTCCTGACTGGTTAATTTTAGACATTCTGACTGGTGTAAGGTAGTATCTCATTGAGGTTTTGATTTGTATTTCCCTGATGCCAAGTGATGTGGAGCACTTTTTCTTTTCTTTTTTTTTTTTTTTTAAAGATTTTATTTATTTATTTGACAGACAGAGATCACAAGTAGGCAGACAGGCAGGCAGAGAGAGAGAAGGTAGCAGGCTCCCTGCAGAGCAGAGAGCCCGATGCGGGACTCGATCCCAGGACCCTGAGATCATGACCTGAGCCAAAGGCAGACGCTCAACCAACTGAGCCACCCAGGTGCCCTGGAGCACTTTTTCATATGTCTGTTGGCCATCTGGATGTCTTCTTTGCAGAAATGTCTGTTCATGTCTTCTGCCCATTTCCTGACTGGATTATTTGTTCTTAGGGTGTTAAGTTTGATAAGTTCTTTTGAACATTTGAATTTTGAGTTTTATAAGTTCTTTATATTTTGGATACTAGCCCTTTATCTGATATGTCATTTGTGAATATCTTCTCCCATTCTGTCGTTTGTCTTTTGGTTTTGTTGACTGTTTCCTTTGCTGTGAAAAAGCTTTTGATCTTGGTGAAGTCACAATAGTTCATTTTTGCCCTTGTTTCCCTTGCCTTTGGCGATGTTTCTAGGAAGAAGTTGCTGTGGCTGAGGTCGAAGAGGTTGCTGCCTGTGTTCTCCTCAAGGATTTTGATGGATTCCATCTCACGTTGAGGTCTTTCATCCATTTTGAGTCTATTTTTGTGTGTGGTGTAAGGAAATGGTCCAGTTTCACTCTTCTGCATGTGGCTGTCCAATTTTTCCAACACCATTTGTTGAAGAGGCTGTCTTTTTTCCATTGGACATTCTTTCCTGCTTTGTTGAAGATTAGTTGGCCGTAGAGTTGAGGGTCCATTTCTGGCCTTTCTATTTCATTCCATCGATCTGTGTGTCTGTTTCTGTGCCAGTACCACACTGTCTTGATGATGACAGCTTTGTAATAGAACTTGAAGTCTGGAATTGTGATGCCACCAACTTTAGTTTTCTTTTTCAACATTCCTCTGGCTATTCGGGGTCTTTTCTGGTTCCATATAAATTTTAGGATTATTTGTTCCATTTCCTTGAAAAATGTTGACAGTATTTTGATAGGGATTGCATTAAATGTGTAGATTGCTTTAGGTAGCATAGACATTTTCACAATATTTGTTCTTCCAATCCATGTGCATGGAACATTTTTCCATTTCTTTGTGTCTTCCTCAATTTCTTTCATGAGTACTTTGTAGTTTTCTGAGTCCAGATTCTTTGCCTCTTTGGTTAGGTTTATTCCTAGGTATCTTATGGTTTTGGGTGCGATTGTAAATGATATCAACTCCTTAATTTCTCTTTTTCTGTCTTGTTGTTGGTGTATAGAAATGCAACTGATTTCTGTGCATTGATTTTATATCCTGACACTTTACTGAATTCCTGTATGAGTTCTAGCAGTTTTGGAGTGGAGCCTTTTTGGTTTTCTGCATAAAGTATCATATCATCTGCAAAGAGTGAGAGTTTGACTTCTTCTTTGCTGATTTGGATGTCTTTTATTTCTTTTTGCTGTATGATTGCTGAGGCTAGGACTTCTAGTACTATGTTGCATAGCAGTGGTGATAGTGGACAGCCCTGCCCTGTTCCTGACCTTAGGGGGAGAGCTCTCAGTTTTTCTCCTTTAAGAATGATATTCACCATGGGCTTTTTGTAGATGACATTTATGATACCGAAGTATGTACCTTCTATCCCTACACTGTGAAGAGTTTTGATCAAGAAAGGATGCTGTACTTTGTCAAATGCTTTTTCAGCATCTATTGAGAGTATCATATGGTTCTTGTCCTTTTCTTTATTAGTGTAGTGTATCACACTGATTGATTTGCGGATGTTGAGCCAACCTTGCAGCTCAGGAATAAATACCACTTGGTCGTGGTGAATGATCCTTTTAATGTACTGTTGGATCTTATTGGCTAGTATTTTGGTGAGAATTTTTGCATCCATGTTCATCAAGGATAATGGTCTGTAATTCTCTTTTTTGATGGGATCTTTGTCTGGTTTTGAGATCAAGGTAATGGTGGCCTCATAAAATGAGTTTGGAAGTTTTCCTTCCGTTTCTATTTTTTGGAACAGTTTAAAAAAATAAGTATTAATTCTTCTTAAATGTTTGGTAGAATCCTCTTAGGAAGAAATCTGGCACTGGGCTCTTGTTTTCTGGGAGATTTTTGATGACTGCTGCAATCTCCTTACCGGTTATGGGTCTGTTCAGGCTTTCTATTTCTTCCTGGTTCAGTTTTGATAGTTCATCTGTCTCTTGGAATCCATCCATTTCTTCCAGATTGTCTAATTTTCTGGCATATAGTTGCTTATAATATGTTCTCATAATTGTTTGTATTTCTTTGGTGTTGGTTGTGATCTCTCCTCTTTCATTCATGATTTTATTTATTTGCGTCTTTTCTCTTTTCTTTTTGAGAAGTCTGGTCAGGGGTTTATCATTCTTATTAATCCTTTCAAAGAACCAGCTCCTAGTTTTGTTGATCTGTTCTACTGTTCTTTTGGTTTCTATTTCATTGATTTCTGCTCCGATCTTTATGATTTCTCTTCTCCTGCTGGGTTTAGGCTTTCTTCGTTGTTCTTTCTCCAGCTCCTTTGGGTGTAGGGTTAGGTTGTGTATTTGAGCCTTTCTTACTTCTTGAGAAAGGCTTGTTTTTGGTATACACTTTCCTCTCAGGACCACCTTTGCTGCACCCCAAAGATTTTGAACAGTTATCTTTTCATTTTCATTTGTTTCCATGAATTTTTAAATTCTTATTTAATTTCCTGGTTGACCCATTCATTCTTTATTAGGATGCTCTTTAGCCTCCATGTATTTGGGTTCTTTCCAAATTTCCTCTTGTGATTGAGTTCTAGCTTCAGAGCATTGTGGTCTGAAAATATGCAGGGAATGATCCCAATCTTTTGGTACTGGTTGAGACCTGATTTGTGACCAGGACGATTTGTGATCTATTCTGAAGAATGTTCCATGTGCACTAGAGAAGAATGTGTATTCTGTTGCTTTGGGATGGAATGTTCTGAATATATCTGTGATGTCCATGTCCAGTGTGTCATTTAAAGCCTTCATTTCCTTGTTGATCTTTTGCTTAGATGATCTGTCCATTTCAGTGAGGAGGGTGTTAAGGTCCCCTACTATTATTTCATTATTGTTGATGTGTTTCTTTGATTGTGTTATTAATTGGTTTATATAACTGGCTGCTCCCCTGTTAAGGGCATAGATATTTAAAATTGTTAGATCTTCTTCTTAGACAGACCCTTTAAGTATAATATAACATCCCTCCTCATCTCTTATGACAGTCTTTGGCCTAAAATCTAGTTTACCTGCTATAAGGATTGCCACTCCAGCTTTCTTTCTTTTTTTTTTTTTAAAGATTTTATTTATTTATTTGACAGAGAGAGAGACAGAGGGAACACAAGCAGGGGGAGTAGGAGTGGGAGAAGCAGGCTCCCCACCGAGCAGGGAGTCCGATGCGGGACTCGATCCCAGGACCCTGAGATCATGACCTGAGCCGAAGGCAGACGCTTAATGCCTGAGCCACCCAGGTGCCCCTCCAGCTTTCTTTTGATGTACATTAGTATGGTAAATTATTTCCAAGCCCCCCACTTTAAATTTGGAAGTGTCTTTGGGTCTAAAATGAGTTTTGTATAGACAGCATATCAGTGGGTCTGGTTTTTTTTTTTTTTTTTTTAATCTATTCTGATACCCTGTATCTTTTGATTGGGGCATTTAGCCCACATACATTCAGGGTAACTCTTGAAAGATAGGAATTTAGTACCATTGTATTACCTGTAAGGTGACTGTTACTGTATATTGTCTCTGTTCCTTTCTGGTCTGTTACTTATAGGCTTCCTCTTCACTTACAGGACCCCTTTCAATATTTCCTGCAGGGCTGGTTTGGTATTTGCAAATTCATTTATTTTTTGTTTCTCCTGGAAATTTTTTCTCTCTCCTTCTATCTTCAATGACGTCCTAGCTGGATATAGTATTCCTGGCTGCATATTTTTCTCATTTAGTGCTCCGAATATATCATGCCAGTCCTTCCTGGCCTGCCAGGTCTCTGATGTATTCTCCAGAATAGATCACAATAGATCTTTATAATAGATAATTATAAATTATATATTAATAAATATAAATATAAATATTAATAAATATAATTATATATTATATATATAACTAAACTGGTGAATAGAATAGAGCCACATACCTGATTTTGAGTGTATTTTGTTCTGTTAGAAGAAACTGTCTCCCAAAATTTTAAAGAAAGAAAAACATATATATACGAAAATAAGAGTAAACATGATGGAGTATGACTGTAAAGATGAAAATTTAAAAAGATTTTAACAAAGGAATTGATAAAATAAGTTGTTTGAAAAAGAAAAAAATAGAATATGATCAGGCTGGAGAGTAAAACAAACAAAATAGTAGATTTAGGGTATATTTTTGACCTGTTAGAAGAAACTGTATCCTAAAATTTTAAAGAAAGAAAACCTTATATGTATACAAAAAATAAGGTTAAATACAATGAAGTGATAGAATATAACAATGAAAATTTAAAAAGATTTTTAAAAAGGTATTAAGATGAAATAGTTTAAAAGGTTAAAATATGAAAGAGGAAAAATTAAAAAAATAGAATAAGAGAAAAATAGAAATAAAAAAATTTAACTTTGAAAGATTAAAGAATCATGGGGGAAAAACCCATGAATTCTGTGTACTATATTCCCCTATTTCTGAAGTTTTGCGCTTCTCATTGATCTGTAAACTTGGCCGGGTGCTCTTGCTGACCTTCTCAGGGAGGGGCCCGTTGATTCCTTTTTTTTTTTTTTTTTTTTTTTTAAGATTTATTCAGTTATTTGACAAAGATCACAAGTAGGCAGAGAGGCAGGCAGAGAGAGAGAGAGGAGGAAGCAGGCTCCCCACTGAGCAGAGAGCCCGATGTGGAACTCGATTCCAGGACCCTGAGATCATGACCTGAGCCACCCAGGTGGGGCCTGTTGATTCTCAAGTGTCTTTGCTGGAGGCGGAATTGCACCTCCTGTGCCAGGGGCGGGGCTAAGTCATCGGCTCGGTTCGCGCTCGGAGCTTTTGTTCCCTGAGCGCTTTCCGTAGAGCTTGGAGGAGAATAAAAATGGCGGCCGCCCAGTCTCTGGCCAGAGGAGCCCAGAGTTCGGGTCCCCGCTCCTCAGTGTGCCCCGGAGAAAAGCCGTCGGTCCCTCCCGGCTCCCTGGTCTCCGCCGGCCTCCGAGCTCCCCCGCCTGTGACCGCGCGTCTCCGTCTCCGGCGCGGCCCGTCTGGAGTCCGCAAACCCGCAGCTTCCCGCCGCGCAGTCCCGCCTGCTCCTCCCGGAGAAGGACGGTGAGTGTCCCCGGGTCCGCCGCGTGCGGGGTCCCTGCGCGGAGAGCCGTGGCCCGGCTGCGCCTCGGTCCCGGGGGAAGGGGATCCCGAGCGGAGAGCCCCTCCTCGGCCCGTCTCTGCCGCCGGCGTCCCCGCTCCGGTCCCCGCGCGCTCCACCGCCCTCGGGGCCCCCTCCCCATCCTTCTGGGACCCCCGGGGCCGGAGACCGCGCTGTCCCCGCGAGGCCCCGCCCCCGCCCCGCCTCTGCAGCGACGTCCCCCGCGCAGCGACGCCTCCGCGGCCGGATTCTGGGCTCCGGGTCCGCCGCCGGCCGGGAGCGCCCCTCCCCCCTCCCCCGCGGTCCGTCCTCCCGCGTGGGGCGGGTCCCGCCTTCCGGAACGTGGTCGCTGTTCCGCTCCCGGCCCCGCGGCTCTGGTTCTCTCCGGTCCCCGGCTGGGTCTGTCGGGGTTCGGGCCGGCTGGGTGACCGCGGGGCTGGTCTCCTGCGACCCGGTGCGTCCGGCCGCCGCTCCTCCGCCGCCGCTCCCCGCCCCCCACTTACCCGTGGGGGGCGTTTGCTTCTGTCCTCTGGCTGTCGTGACTCACGCTGCTGTGAAACGGGGCGCGTAGCTCTCCGCGGGACTCTGCTTTCCTTCTTTTGGGACATATCCTGAGCGTGAAATTGTTGGGTCATAAGGAAGGTCAATACTTAGTCTCGTGACGAGCCGCCAGGTTGTTGTCCACGGGGGTTCCCCACGTCACAGGCCCAGTAGCCGCGCGCGCGGGTTCCCGTCGGTCTCCAGCGCCAGCGACGCGGTTTTCTGGGGTGTGGAACGGCGGTCGTGTTCCCGGGTGTGGCCTGGCATCTTCCTGGGGTTCGATGGTCATTTCCACGACGATCAGTGATGCTGAGCACCTTCTGATGTGCTAATGCACCATCCGCCCGGCTTCTTTGGAAGAAACGAATATTCTAGGCCTCGGCTCATTTCTAAATTGGGTTGCTTGTGGGTTTTGTGGTCGGACTGTCAGAGTTACATGTGTTTATGTATGTTCTGGACTCAGATCTACGATTTACAAGTATTTCCTCCCGTTCTGCAGGTTTGTTTCACTCTGCTGATTGTGTCCACTGATGCACACGAGTTTGCTTTTCTTATTTTTATGTACTCAGTTTAATTTATTTTTACTTTTATTGCCTGTACTTTTGGTGTCATATCCAAAAAGTCATTGTCAAAGCCAATGGCATGGGGCTTTTCGCTTAAACATTCTTTTAAGAGTTTTATAGTCTCCCTTTATGGTTTGGTCTGTGATCCACTTTTGAGTCAATTGTGTATATGTTGTGAGGTAAATGTCCAATTTCATTTATTTATTTTTTAAATTATTTTTTATTTATATATATTTTCTTTATTATTATTACTTCTTTCTTTCTTTCTTTCTTTATCTTGAGAGAGAGAGTGCATGAGTGGGGGGAGAGGCAGGGGTAGAGAAAGAAAGGAGAGAATCTCCAGTAGACTCCCCGCTAAGTGTGGGTCCCTGATGCGGGGCTCGATCCTCTTGAAATCATGACCTGAGCCCAAACCAGAAAATGCTTAACCTAGTAAACCATGCAGATGCTCCTAATTTCATTCTTTTACGTGCACATGTCCATTTTTCCCAGCACCTTTTCTTTTCTTTGTTGAAAGACTACCTTGGGGCGCCTGGGTGGCTCAGTCATTAAGCATCTGCCTTCAGCTCCGGTCGTGATCTCAGGGTCTTGGGATCAAGCCCTGCATCGGGCTCCTTGCTCAGTCGGGAGCCTGCTTCTCCCTCTCCCTCTGCTTGTATTTCCCCCCACCCCCCATCGAATAAATAAATAAATAAAATCTTAAAAAAGAAAAAGAATATCTTTTCCTCATTGCATGGTTTTCTTGGCACTCTTCACTTTAAATCATTTGACCGTATTTGTGAGAATTTATTTCTGGAATCTCTGTTCTGTGCCGTTGTCTATCTATGCCAGCTGTTTTACTGTTTTAATTGTTATACTGTTTTAATTGCTGCAGCTTTGTAGTATGTTTTGAAATTGGGAAGTGTGAAACCTCCAAACTTGTTCTTCTGCTTTAAGATTGTTTTGGTTCTTTGGGGTCGGTTGACATGCCACATCAATTTTAGGGCTGCTATAAATTTTGATAAGTGATAATATGATTATTATTTATTTCACAATACATTCTAATTTATTTTACAGGGTTTTTTTCTTTGACCCATAGGTTTTTGAAAGTGCACATCTTAATTTCCAGATGCTTGGGATTTTTCTATTTTTTTAATATTATGAACTTAAATGCATTGTGGTCATAAGACATACTGTGTGGGTACCTGGGTGGCTCAGTGGTTAAGCATCTGCCTTCAGTTCAGGTCATGATCTCAGAGTCCTAGGATCAAGCCCTCCATCAGGCTCCCTGCTCAGCAGGGAGTATGCTTCTCCCTCTCCCTCTACCCCTCCCCGCCCCTGCACATGCTCTCTCCCTCTCTATGTCTCCCCCTCAAATGAATAAATAAAATCTTAAAAAAAAAAAGATATACTCTGTATGCTGTCAGTCCTTCAAAATATATTGATATTTGCTTTATGGTACAAGGCTACAGTCAACGATTTTTTAATATACCTGACAATAACACGTTTTCAGGAGTTGTTAAATGTCTACATACCCAGTCTGCTAGAGCAGTGTTCACCATGGAACTTAGGAAGATGGAATAAAGAGCAGGTGTGTGGGCTGTGGCACCCATTCAGCCTAGGGTGCTACGAACATTGATCAGGCCACATATCAGATAAGTCTTATCCCCAGCATTTTTACAGGAAGAGTAAAATTAAAATGTTGCCTCCATAATTCTGTTTTGATCAATAAGTAAACCTCGACTTGGTAAAAAATATGAAATTGCAGGAAATTGATCTGATCTCTGCAAGTGAAGATTTGGTGAGATTTTGGGCCTGCTTTCATTTTTAAATTCAGTAAATAAATCTTTGTTTAAAAAATACATTATGACAAAATCAGTTATATTTCTATATGCTAGCAATGACCACTCCATGAGGGAAATGAAAAAAATATTCCATTTTCAATAGTATCAAGGATAAAATACTTAGGAATAAGTTTATTCAAGGGAGTGTAGTACTTATACACTGAATACACAAAATACACTGAATACACAAAATATTGCTGAAGGACATTAAAGACCACCTAAATAATGGAAAAATATCCTGTGTTCATGAATTGGAAGGCTAACAATGTTAAGAAGGCAATACGTTCTAAAATAATCTGGAGAATCAAGGAAATCTTTAATAAAGTCCCAACAGCTTCTTTTGAGAAAATGGAAAAGTTGTTTCCTTTTTTATTATTTTTTTTATTGTGTTATGTTAGTCACCATACAGTACATCATTAGTTTTTTTGTTTCGTTTTGTTTTGAGGTTTTTTTTTTAAGGTTTATTTCTTTGAGAGAAAGAGTGTGAGTCGGGGGAGTAAGAGAGAGTAAAGAGAGAGAGAAAAGTTGACTCCACGCTAAACACAGAGCCTGATGCAAGGCTTGGTCCCAGGATCCTGCGATCATGACCTGAGCCAAAAGGGAGGTTCGGATGCTTAATCAACCGAGCCATACAGGTGCCCCTCTATCTCTCTGATTTTGGTTTTTCTTGTTCTTTCTTTTAAATCTTCAAATTTACTTAGTTTAACAGATGCAGTGACAGTATTGGTATCCAAAGCCAACTTCCTTTTTTTTTTCTTCCGATTTTGTGCTCAACAGCTTTTATTTATTTTGTTTCATTTTTTCTGTGTTCCAAGAGTCATTGTTTATGCACCACACCTAGTGCTCCATGCAATACATGCCCTTCTTAATACCCACCACAAAGCTTCCCCAACCCCTCACACACCCCCAAAACCCTCAGTTTGTTTCTCAGAGTCCACAGTCTCTCATGGTTCGTCTCCCCCTCCGATTTTCCCCAACTTCACTTTTTCTTTCCTTCTCCTAATGTCCTCCATGTTATTCCTTATGCTCCACAAGTAAGTGAAACCATATGATAATGGACTTTCTCTGCTTGACTTATTTCACTCAGCATAATCTCCTCCAGCTGGGTATTCATTCTTCTGATGGCCGAGTAATATTCCATTGTACACATGGACCATATCTTCCTTATCCATTTGTCTGTTGAGGGCATCTCGGCTCTTTCCACAGTTTGGCGATTGTGACCATTGCTGCTATGAACATTGGGGTACAGATGGCCCTTCTTTTCACTACATCTGTATCTTTGGGGTAAATGCCCAGTAGTACAATTACAGGGTCATAGGGTAGCTCTAGTTTAACTTTTTGAGGAATCTCCACACTGTTTTCCAAAGTGGCTGCACCAACTTGCATTCCCACCAACAGTGTAAGAGGGTTCCCCTTTCTCCACATCCTTTCCAACACACATTGTTTCCTGTCCTGTTAATTTTGGCCGTTCTAACTGGTGTAAGGTGGTATCTCAATATGGTTTTGATTTGAATTTCCCTGATGGCTAGTGATGATGGACATTTTTTCATGTGTCTGTTAGTCATTTGTATGTCTTTGGAGAAATGTCTGTTCATGTGTTCTGCCCATTGTTGGACATGATTATCTGTTTTGGGGTGTTGAATTTGAGGAGTTGTTTGTACATCTTGGATATCAGCCCTTTGTCTGTGGGGTCATTTGCAAATATCTTCTCCCATTCCATGGGTTTCCTATTTGTTTTCTTGACTGTTTCCTTGGCTGTGCAGAAGCTTTTTATCTTGATGAAAAGCTCATTTCTTCCTTAGTTTTTGATGCAGTGTTCCAAGATTCATTGTTTATGTACAACACCAGTGCTCCATGCAATACGTGCCCAAAAGTGAAAAGTTCATTTTTCCTTTCGTTTCCTTTGCCTTTGGAGACGTGTCTTAAAAGAAGTTGCTGTGGCCTATGAAGAAGAAGTTACTGTCTATGTTCCCCTCCAGGATTTTGATGGATTCCTGTGTCAGGTTGAGGTCTTTCATGTATTTTGAGTTTATCTTTATGTATTGTGTAAGAGAATGTTCGAATTTCATTTTTCTACATGTAGCTGTCCAATTTTCCCAGCACCATTTATTGAAAAGACTGTCTTTTTTCCACTGGATATTTTTTCCTGCTTTGTCGAAGATTAGTTGACCATGGAGTTGAAGATCCATATCTGGGCCCTCTATTCTGTTCCACTGATCTGTGTGTCTGTTTTTGTGGCAGTATCATGTTGTCTTGGTGATCACAACTTTGTAATAAAGCTGGAAATCAGGCAATGTGATGCCCTAGCTCTGTTTTTCTTTTTCAACATTTCCTTGGCAATTAACGATCTTTTCTGGTTCCATACAAATTTTAGGGTTGTTTGCTCCAGCACACTGAAAATGCCATTGGTATTTTGATTAGGATGGCATTGAAAGTACAGATCGCTCTGGGCAATATAAACATTTTAACAATGTTTATTCTTCTGATCCATGAGCATGGAATGCTTTACCATCTTTCTGTGTCCTCTTCAATTTCTTTCATGAGTGTTCTGTAGTTCCTCGAGTATAGATCCTTCACCTATTTGGTTAGGTTTATTTCAAGGTATCTTATGGTTCTTGCTGCTGTAGTAAATGGAATCAATTCTCTAATTTCCCTTTCTATATTTTCATTGTTAGTGTATAAGAAAGCAACTGATTTCTGGGCATTGATTTTGTATCCTGCCACATTACTGAATTGCTGTATGAGTTCTAGTAGTTTGGGGGTGGAGTGGTTTGGGTTTTCCACATAGAATATCATGTCATCTGTGAAGAGAGAGAGTTTGACTTCTCCCTTGCCAATTTGAATACCTTTTCTCTTTGTTGTCTGATTGCTGTTGCTAGGACTTCTAGTACTATGTTGAACAACAGGCGAGAGTGGGCATCCTTGTTGTGTTCCTGATCTCAGTGGGAAGGCTGTCAGTTTTTCCCCATTGAGAATGATATTCGCTGTGGATTTTTCATTGATGGATTTTGTGAAGTTGAAGAATGTTCCCTCTATCCCTATACTTTGAAGAGTTTTAATCAGGAAAGGATGTTGTATTTTGTCAAATGCTTTTTCTGCATCAGTTGAGAGGACCATGTGGTTCTTCTCTCTTCTCTTAATGATTTGTTCTATCCCATTGATGGATTTGTGAATGTTGAACCACCCTTGCATCCCAGGGATAAATCCCAGCTGGTCATGGTGGATAATCTTTTTAATGTACTGTTGGATCCTAGTAGCTAGGATCTTGTTGAGAATCTTGGCATCCATATTCATTGGGGATATTGGTCTGAAATTCTCCTTTTTGATGGGGTCTTTGCCTCCTTTGGGGATCAAGTAATGCTGACTTCTTAGGAAGAGTCTGGAAGTTTTGGATTAGTTTGGCCAGTGCTTTATTGATCTTATTAATTCTTTCAAAGAACCAGCTTCTAGTTTTGTCGATGTGTTCTACTGTGACTCTAGTTTCTAACTCATTGATCTCTGCTCTAATCTTAAGTATTTCTCTTCTTGTATGTGGGGTTGGCTTAATTTGTTGTTGATTCTTCAGTTCTTTAAGGTGTAAAGAGAGTTGGTGTATTTGGGATTTTTCAATTTTTTTGAGTGAGGCTTGGATGGCTCTGTATTTCCTCCCTAGGACCGCCTTTGCCATATCTTATATGTTTTGGACCAATGTGTCTTCATTCTCATTGGTTTCCATGAATTGTTTAAGTTCTTCTTTGATTTCCTGGTTGACCTAAACATTCTTGAGCAGGATGGTCTTTAGCTTCCAAGTGTTTGAATTCCTTCCAAACTTTTTCTTGTGGTCGAGTTCGAGTTTCAAAGCATCGTGGTCTGAGAATATGCAGGGAATAATCTCAGTCTTTTGGTATTGGTGGAGACCTGATTTGTGACCCAGTATGTGGTCTATTCTGGAGAAAATTTCATGTGCAATCGAAAAGAGTGAGTATTCTGTTGTTTTACGGTGGAATGTTCTTTATATATCTATGAGGTCTGTCTGGTCCAATGTGTCATTCAAAGCTCTTTTCTTTGTTGATTTTCTGCTTAGATGATCTGTCTATTGCTGACAGTGATGTGTTAAGATCCCCTACAATTAATGTATTCATATCAAGAGGCGCCTGGGTGGCTCAGTGGGTTAAAGCCTCTGCCTTCAGCTCAGGTCATGATCCCAGGGTCCTGGGATCAAGCCCTGGGGCTTTCTGCATGGCGGGCTCTCTGCTCGGTGGGGAACCTGCTTCCCCTCCTCTCTCTGCCTGCCTCTCTGCCTACTTGTGATCTCTGCCTGTTAAATAAATAAATAAAATCTTTACCCAAAAAAATGTATTCATATCAATATGACTCTTTATTTTGTTTAATAGTTGGCTTATGTAGTTGTCTGCTCCCATGTTGGGGACATAAATATTTACAATTGTTAGATCTTCTTGGTGGATAGACCCTTTAAGAATGATGTAGTGTCCTTCTGTATCTTTGATTCATCTTTAGATAAATTAGATAAATCTAATATATAAATTTGTAAATTTTAGATAAATTTATAGATTTATCTAATTTATCTGATATGATAAATGCTACCCCAGCTTTCCTTTGAGGCCTGTTGGCATGAAAGATGCTACTCCATCCCTTCATTTTCAGTCTGGATGTATCTTTAGGTTCCAGATATGTCTCTTGTAGACAGCATATGGACAGGTCCTGTCGTTTTATCCAGTCTGCAACCCTGTGCCGTTTTATGGGAGCATTTAGGCCATTCACATTGAGAGTGATTATTGAAAGATAATTTTTTTATTGTCATCATGTTGCCTGTGAAGTCCTTGTTTCTATAGACTGTCTCTGTGAATTTCTGTTCTATGTCACTCTTGGGGTCTTGCTTCTTTTATAGAACCCCCCTTAATAATTCTTGTAGCGCTGGCTTGGTGGTCACATAATCTTTTCGACTTTGCGGGTCTTGGAAGCTCTTTATCTCTCCATCCATTCTGAATGTCAGCCTTGCAGGATAAAGTATTCTTGGTTGCATGTTCTTCTCATTCAGTGCCTTGAATATGTCTTGCCGGCCCTTTCTGACTTACCAAGTTTCTGTGGACAGGTCTGACGTTATTCTGATGGTCCTTCCTCTGTACATAAGGAATCTCTTCCCCCTAGCTGCCCTTAAGATGTGTCCTCTGAATTTACAATTCATGAATTTCACAATCATGTGCCCAGGGGTCTTTCTACCCTCAATGATCTTGGGGGGTGTCCTCTCTGCCTCTAGGACACGAACACTTGTTTCATTCCCCATATTAGGGAAATTTTCATCCAGCATTTGTTCAACTATGTCTTCTAGTCTTTTCTCTTTCTCCACCCGCTCAGGGATCCCCAAAATTCTAACATTAGAATGTTTCATGGCATCATTTATTTCCCTAATTCTGTTTTCATGGCTTCTAAGCTGTTTCTTCCAGGCCTCCTCCTGATCCTTCTTTTCTATCAGTTTGTCTTTTAGATCACTATTTCAATCTTCTGCCTCAGTTACCATAGCTGTTAGAGTATTTAGATTAGATTGGATCTCATTGATAACATTTTTAAGTATTGCCAGATCAGTCCTCACTTCCGCCCTTAGATATTCTGTGTTGCCACTAATGGTCTTCTCTAACCTCGCCATTGCCTGGATAATTGTTACCCTGAATTCCATTTCTGGCATACTGTTCATGTTGATATCCAATAGTTCTGTGGTGGAAGTCACAGTGTCTGAGTTTTCCCTCTATTGGGTATTCCTTGTCCTAGTCATTTTGGTGAGAGGTGGTTAAGGGGATGTGTAGCTGAATATATCAACCACAGTCCAGGCAAGGTGCACCCTGGAAAGTTTCAGAGCAATTGGAAGTCACCACTGAAAAGAAAGAAAAAAGAAATGAAGAGAGAGAAAAAAAGAAAAAACCCAGCCAAAACGAGCCCCAAAAGTATGATTTATAAGGTACGTAAACAAAAATGAACAAACAAAAAGACCATCAAAAGTAAAAGGAAAAAAAAGAAGAAAAAGAAAACCCAGCCAAAATGAACCCCCAAAATAAGAATTATATAGTACAAAAACAAATACACAGAAACACTGACAAAAGAATATGATGGGAAGGTGGTTATAAACCCTCAATATGGGCGAGGAAGGTTATTTCAGTTCTTCCTGGGTGTATCTTATTATCCTTGTTAAAAGACTCAACTCTCCAGAGATACAGAGAAATTAAAACTAGTTTACACATAGAGGTAGTATTGAATAGGGGAAAAGGATTACCGTGAAGATTATATATATATTGATTTTAAAAAAGAAAAGAAAAACACAGGTATATGTATGAAAAAAGTTCAAGTTAAAAAGTTATTATGTGATATGTTGTATTAAATATCTAGTTGTAGTGGTAAGTAAGGTTAAAAAATAAAAGGAGAAGAATCATAATGAATTTAAAAACAAAACAAAAAAAATTGTATCTATGAAATATACAGGTTTTGGGGCAATACTGGGAGCTTAATATGTTGTTTTCCCCTGATGCTGGGTTTTACAGTTTCATGGGGACCCTGTGGTTATTGCCTTCTTGTTCTTTTGGCTTGTCTTCTTGGGGCAGGGCCTGCCCTGTTGTTTTTCAGTCAGTCTTTCTTAGGTTGAGTCACCCTGCCCCCATCAAGGGGCTGGGCTCTGTGGAAACCAGTTTTTCAGGCTTTCGTTCTCTGGAGGTTTTTGTTCTTTGGCGGCTTTTTGTGGCTTTTCAGAGGGTTAGTGCAAAGTAAACTATCAGCACCCATTCTTCCACCTCAGAGAGAAGCCTCAGTCTGCTCCCCTCTGAATGGTCCAGAACACACAGACTCCCTCTCTGCAAGCTCTGCTGAACACCACAACCTCCCGCAGGTGGTGCACACTCCCAGCCACCATCTCAGTGGTTGCCCAAGGCCCCTGCTTCTCTCAGTACTTCTGTGCTACTAAAACTGTGAGTGATATTGGTCCAGGTGAGCCGAATCCTGGTGTCTGCCGTTCCTGGGACTGCTGTCTGGAGTCCATGCCCATGCTGGGTGTGCTCTGACGTGGGACTATGGCAAGGACCTCTGGGAGGAGCCTGCACTGGGCTTTCTTAGGTGCAGGCAGGGGTGTGCACAGTCCCAGTGGTGGTGCAAGCAGCAGAATGCCGTGAGCTCAGGGACTACCAAATGGAGCCCCCTGGGCTCTCTCAGACACGGGTGGGCGCTGGCTTTGACTGCCCTGGGACTGTGGGCTTAGGTCCGTGTGTGTGGGCACCGATTCCAGCAATTGCCCCTTTCTGTATGCTTTTAACCAGACTCCAATTTAATGCAGGGCTCAAACACAGGGCACTTTCGTATTGGGATATTACTTTCCAATGGGTCACTTCTGGTGGCTCCCTCCACCTTCTTTTTATCCTCCAATATGAATCCAAGCGCTCCCACTCCGCTTTATCTCTTCAGTGATGTCTTCTGCCCCAGAGATCCAGAAGTGTATAATCCTACATCTCAGGCTGATTTCATGGGTGTTCAGAGTGTTCTGGTAGATATTTAGCTCTGTTCAGGGGACCAGTTGAAACAGGGTCTCCTACTTCTCCACCATCTTGCCCGGAGTCCATCATTAATTTTTGATGTAGTGTTCCATTGTTTGCATATAACACCCACTGCTCCATGTGAGAGTGAGGGAGAGTGCACGTGAGAGAAAATGAACTGTGGAGCGGAGGTAGAGGGAGAAGCAGACTCCCCAATGAGCAGGGAGCCAGACATGGGGCTTGATCCCAGGACCCTGGGGTTGCAACCTGAGCTGAAAGCAGACACTTGATCGGCTGAGCCACCCAGGTGCCCTGGAAAACTTGTTTCTGAAAGTAATGTGGGATTTCAAGGAATACCAAATAGAAAAACCTTGAGAAGGAAGAACAAAACTAGAAAATTTACATTTCCCAATTTTACTGCAAAGCTACAGTAATCAAAAAACAATGTGGTACTGGCATAAGGATAGACATATAGACTAATGGAATATAACTGAGAATCTGGAAATGAACTCATATGTCTGTAGTCAGATGGTTTTTAAAAAGGATGACAAGGCTATTCAATGGGAAAAGGTAGTGTCTTCAACAAGTGAGATTGGAACAACTGGACATCCACAAGAGAAGGAATGAAGTTGGACCCTAACCTAACAACATATACAAAATTAACTAAAAATGAAAGAGAGATCTAAACAGAAGACCTAAGATGATAAACTCTTAAAACATAGGTGTACATTTTCATGACCTTGTATTTGGCAATGATTTCTTAACTATGATACAAAAAACACAAGCACAGAAAGAAACAATAGATTAAACTAAACTTTATCAAAATTAAAAACTTTTATCATTAAGGATGCTATCAAGAAAATGAGAATGCAACCTACAGAATTGGAGAAAGTATTTGAAAATCATATTATCTCATAAGGGTCTGATATCTAGAACATATAAAAAACTATTAACAACTCATGAAAAAGACAACCCAATTTAAGATTTTATTTATTTATTTGACAGAGAGAGACACAGTGAGAGAGGGAACACAAGCAAGAGGGATGGGAAGGAGAGAAGCAGGCTTCCCCGCCAAGCAGGGAGCCCGATGCAGGGCTCGATGCAGGGCTCCATCCCAGGACTCTGGGATCATGACCTGAGCCAAAGGCAGACATTTAATGATGGAGCCAGCCAGGGGCCTTAACAACCCAATTTAAAAATTGGCTAAGGACTTGAATGTACATTTGTAGAATTGGATATACAAATGGCCAGGGAGTGTGTGAATATACATTCAGTGTCTTTAATCATTAGGAAAATGCAAATAAAAACCACTTCAATCCCACTAGGATGGCCAAATAATAACTTTTAAAAGGAAAATAACAGTTCTATAAAGATATTGAAGTGCTGTGTAGTGCTGGAGGGAATGTAAAATGGTACAGCTGCTTTAGAAAAGAGTTGATGGTTCCTCAAAAAATTAAAAAATAGAGGGCGCCTGGGTGGCTCAGTGGTTTAAAGCCTCTGCCTTCGGTTCAGGTCATGATCCCAGGGTCCTGGGATCGAGCCCTGCATCGGGCTCTCTGCTCAGTGGGGAGCTGCTTCCCTTCCTTTCTCTCTGCCTGCCTCTCTGCCTACTTGCGATCTCTGTTTGTCAAATAAATAAATAAAATCTTTAAAAAAATTAAAAATAGAATTATCATATGATTCAAAAAAAATTGAAAGTGGATGTTTAAACAAAAACATGCACAGAGTTTACAGCAATACTTTTCAATAGCCCAAAGGTGGAAATAACTCAAATGTTCATCAGTGGATGAACAAAATGTGTTATATCCACACAGTAGAATCTTATTCAGCCAAAAAAGAAATGGAAGTGCAGAACCAGGCTACAGCATGAATGAGCCTTGGAAACATTATATTCAGTGAAAGAAGCCAGACACAAATGAGCATATATTGTGTTATTCCACTTATATTAAATCTTTAGAACAGGTAAATCCATACAGATAGAAAGTAGATTTGTGGTTTCCAGGGAGAGGAAAGAATGGAGAGTGACTGCTTAATGGGTATGGGGTTTCTATTTAAGGTAATGAAAATGGTCTGGAAGTCATGGTGGTGGTGGTACAACAAGGTAAATGTACTTAATGCTGCTGAGTTGCACACTTTAAAATGGCCAAAATTATGAATTTTATGCTATGCGCATTTTTAAATACACACAAGAATGTGCAATAAAAGCTCTCAGTAAGTTAGCAATAAGGAGGAATTACCTTAACTTAATAGAGAGTATCTATAGCTACCAGACTATTGAACGGTGAAAGCCTGAGTGCTTTCTCCCTAAGACTGGGAACAAGGCGAGGATGGCCATCTCATTCTTATTCAACATAGCACTGGAACTTCTAGTCATTGAATACAGCAAGAAGTAGAAATAAAAGGAATACAGCAGAAAGGAGGAAATAAATCTGCCCACATTTGCAGATGGCATGTTTGTCTACATAGAAAGAGTCAAGGAATCTACAAAAATCTTTTAGAATTAATATGTGAGCTCAGAAAGATATAAGATATGACATCAATTCATAAAAATCAATCACATCTCTGTATACTAACAATGAAAATACATTAGCCCAAATTTAAAACAATATAATTTATAGTCATTTGAATAAAAATGATGTACTTAAGACACACTTAACAAAAAATTACAGAATTGTTATATTGAGAATTATAGAATGCTGATGAAAGAATTAAAAAAAACATTAAGTAGAGAGAGACATGTTTATGGATTGTAAGACTCAACATAATAAAGATATCAAATGCCCCCAGATTGTTCTATAAATGTGATGCAATTTCCACCCAAATCCTAGCAACACTTTTTGTAGACCGACTTATTCTAAAAGGCATATGGAAACTTGTAAGTGGAGTAATTACCCCATATTGAGACTTACTATATAGTTATAATAATCAAGAAAGTGTAGAGAAAAAGGAAGAACAAACAAAATTCAAACCCAGCAAAAGGAAGGAAATAATAGATTAGAACAGAAATAAATGATAGAGAGACTTAAAAAAACAGTAGAACAGATCAGCGAAACCAGGAGCTGGCTCTTTGAAAAGATCAACAGAATTGATAAACCTCTAGGCAGATTCATAAAGAGAGAGAGAGAGAGAGAACCCAAATAAAATCACTAATGAAAGAGAGGAGAAATGACAACCAATACCACAAAAATACAAACAATTGTGACAATATTATGAAAGCCTATTTGCCAACAAATTGGACAACTTAGCAGAAATGGATAAATTCTTAGAAACATATAACCTACCAAAAATGAAGCAGGAAGAAATAGAAAACCTAAGGAGACCAATTACCAGCAATGAAGTTGAATCAGTAATCAAAAAACTCCCAAAAAACAAAAGTCCAGGACTAGATGGCTTTAAAAGTTAATTCTAGGGTGCCTGGGTGGCTCACTTGGTTAAGCACCTGCCTTCAGCTCAGGTCATGATCCTGGAGTCCCGGGATCGAGTCCCGCATTGGGCTCCCAGCTCAGTGGGGAGTCTGCTTCTCCCTCTGACCCTCTCCCCTCTCATACTCTCTCTCTCATTCTCTCTTTCAAATAAATAAATAAAATCCCTTAAAAAAAAGTTAAATCTACCAAACATTTAAAGAACAGTTAATACCTATTCTTCTCAAACCATTTCAAAAAATAGAATAAGAAAGAAAACTTCCAAATTCATTCTATAGAGTCAGAATCACCCTCATACCAAAACCAGATAAAGACACCACCAATATAGATGCAAAATCCTCAATAAAATAATAGCAAACCAAATCCAACAATAATTTAAAACAAACATGGGGGCACCTGGGTGGCTTAGTTGGTTAAGCACCTGCCTTAAGCTCAGGTTACAATCCTGGGGTCCTGGGATCAAGCCCTGCATTGAGCTCCTTGCTCATTGGGGAGTCTGCTTCTCTCTCTGCCTCTCCCCCCTTGCTCATGCTCTCTCTCACTCTCTCGCTCACACACATTCTCTCTCTCAAATAAATAAATAAAATTTTTAAAAAAATCATACACCATGATCAAGTGGGATTTATTCCCAGGATGCAAATGTGTTCTATATTTGCAAAACAATCAGCACGATACATCACATGAATAAGAGAAAGGATAAAAACCATATGATCATTTCAATAGATGCAAAAAAAGCATTTGGCAAAGTACAATATCCATTCATGATAAAAAACCCTCTGCAAAATAGATCTAGAGGGAACATACCTCAAGATAATAAAGGCCTTATATGAAAAGCCAACAGACAACATTGTTTTCAATGGTGAAAACCTGATAGCTTTTCTACTAAGGTCAGAAACAAGACAAGGATGTCTTGTGCACCACTTTTATTCCACATAGAACTGGTTGTCCTAGCCACAGCAATTAGACAACGTAAAGAAATGAAAGGCATCCAAATTGGTGAGGAAGAAGTAAAACTCCCACTACTTGTGGATGACATGATACTATATATAGAAAACCCAAGGCGCGCCTGGGTGGCTCAGTGGGTTAAAGCCTCTGCCTTTGGCTCAGGTCATGATCCCAGGGTCCTGGGATAGCCTTGCATGGCTCTCTGCTCAGCAGGGAGCCTGCTTCCCTTCTCTCTCTGCCAGCCTCTCTGCCTACTTGTGATATCTCTCTCTCTCTGTCAAATAAATAAATAAAATCTTTAAAAAAAAAACCCAAAAGATTCCATCAAAAATTACTAGAACTGATAAATGAATTCAGTAAAGTTGCAGGATACAAAATCAATGTACAGAAATCTTTTGCATTCCTACATGCTAATAATGAAGCAGCAGTAAGTGAAAGTAAGAAAATAATCCCATTTAAAATTGCACCAAAATAAATAATAATAATAACCTAGGAATAAACTTAACCAAAGAGGTGAAAGACCTGTAGTCTGAAAAATAACACTGATGAAAGAAATTCAAGATCATGCACAGAAGTGGAAAGACATTCCATACTTGTGGGTTGGAAGAACAGATATTGTTAAAATGTCTGTTCTACCCAAAGCAATCTACAGATTCAGTGCAATCCCTATCAAAATACCACCAACATTTTTCACAGAACTAGAACAACCGACCTTACAATTTGTATGGAATCACAAAAGACCTTAAATAGCCAAAGCAATCTTGAGAAGGAAAAACAAAACTGCAGCCATCACAAATCTAGACTTCAAGTTATATTAGAAAGCTGTAGTAATCAAAACAGCATAGTACTGGCCTAAAAACAGACACATAGGTCAATGAAGTAGAATAGAAAACCCAGAAATAAATCCACAACTATACAATCAATCTTTGATGAAGGAGAAATGAATATCCAGTGGGAAAAAGACAGTCTCTTCAACAAATGTTGTTGGGAAAACTGGACACAGGCAAAAGAATGAAACTAGGCCACTTTCTCAGAGCTTCAGCAAAAATAAACTTGAAATGGATTGAAGACCTAAATGTGAGACTTGAAGCCATAAAATCCTTGGGGAGCACTGGCGATAATTTGTGACATCAGCTATAGGAACATTTTTCTAGACATGTCTACTGAGGCAAGGGAAATAAAAGCAAAAATAAACTTTTGGGATTACATCAAAAGTAATTTCTTCTTCTTTTTAAAAAAGATTTTATTTATTTATTTGAGAGAGAGAGAGAGCGAGCGAGCGTGAGAGGGGAGAAAGTCAGAGGGAGAAGCAGACTTCTCGAGGAGCTGGGAGCCTGATGCAGGATTTGATCCCGGGACTCCGGGATCATGACCTGAGCTGAAGGCAGTGGCTTAACCAACTGAACCACCCAGGAGCCATTTTTAAAAAAGATTTTATTTATTTATTTGAGAGAGAGGGAGTGAGAGAGTATATCAAAATAATTTCTGCATAGTGAAGGAAACAATCGACAAAACTAATAGGCAACTTACTGAATGGGGGCAGATATTTGCAAAATGACATATCTGATAAATGGCTAGTATCCAAATTATATAAAGAATTGATACAACTCAATATCCGAGAAAACAAATAATCTAATCAGAAAATGGGCAGAAGACATGAACAGAGATTTCTCCAAAGAAGTCTTACAGGTGGCCAACACATGCATGAAAAGATGTACAACATTACTCATCATCAGAGAAATACAAATCAAAACTACAATGAGAGGTGCCTGGGTGGCTCAGTCCATTAAGCATCTGACTCTTGATTTGGCTCAGATCATGATCTCAGAGTTGTGGGATCAAACCCTGTGTCCAGCTCCACACTCACCAGGGAGTCTGCCTCTCTCTCTTGCTCTGCCCTTTCCCTGCTAGCACTCTCTCTCTAAAATAAGTAAAGAAATCTTTTTAAAAAACTACAATGAGATATAGCATGTATAGCATGTGATTGTAATTAATGATACTGTATTATATACTTGATGTGTTCTTAACCACACACACAGAAAAGGTGGCAGTTATATTGGTTAACTCAGCTGTGGTACTCAGGTCACAAGGTATACATATATTAAATCATCGCATATGGTATACGTTTAGAAAACACCATAATGTTGTACAACCTGAACGTGACATCAGTCATACCTGGATAAAGTTGGAAAAATTATGCTCAATATTATTAGCTATTAGGAAAAAGCAAATTAAATTGGCAATAAGGGGCACCTGGATGGCACAGTCAGTTGAATGTCTGACTCTCGATTTTGGCTCAGGTCATGATATCAGGCTCCTGGGATTGAGCCTCAAGTGGGGCTCTGAGCTCAGGGTGGAGTCTGTTGGAGCTTCTCTGTCCCTCACCCTCTCCCCCACTCACTCACTCTCTCTCTAAATAAATAAAATCTTTTTAAAAATCAGCAACGAGGGGCACCTGGGTGGCTTAGTGGGTTAAAGCCTCTGCCTTTTAGCTCAGGTCATGGTCCCAGGATCCTGGGATCTAGCCCCGCATTGGGCTCCCTGCTCAGCGGGGAGCCTGCTTCCTCCTCTCTCTCTCTCTCTGCCTGCCTCTCTGCCTACTTGTGATCTCTGTCTGTCAAATAAATAAATAAAATCTTTTTTAAAAATTGGCAATGAGATATCATTATACAGCAACAGAATGGCTAAAATAAATAAAAAAAAAAAAAGTAGTAACAGCACCAAATGCTAGGGAAGATGCATAAAAACTTGATCACTCGGGCAACCCTATCGGGACCCCTTTCGCTATTGACAGCTTTTCCTGCGTCCTTCCTTAATAAACTTCTATTGCTTTACTCACAAACAAACAAACAAACAAACAAACTTCATCACTCATACTGTCCTGGTAGGAATGTAAGATGGTACAGCTACTCTGGAAGACAGTTTCCCACTTTCTTGAAAAACTATCATGCAGCTACCATATGACCCATTGTTGAGAACGTAACAGTCATGCACAGTTGAGTATGACTGAAATGGGGCCATGGAGCAAGATTGGTAGGTTGTATTGGGGTTGATATCTTGGCTGTGATATTGTACGACGGTTTTGCACACTGTTAGCACTGAGAGCACCTGGGCGGAATGTGTATGGGATCCCTCTGTATTCTTTCTTAAGCTTTACATGCTAACCTACCATGATCTCATGAAACATTTCAATCTGAACAATGTGTGATGTTGAGTTTGCAAATTGCATAGAGATCGTGCTTGCCAGATTTCTGCCCTTTCATCCTTTCGTAGCTTTCAAAAGTTAAACAAACTTTCTTTGAATATGTTTCTGTTTATTTTTTTCCCCCAGTTTTCTTTCCCTTTCATGAATTCTATTTTTGCCTTTTCTATTTCCATCATGAAGTTGATCTGAACTTACTCTCGAAGGTCAAATGCAGGGACCAGTGAACTGTGGCCCACAGGCTGAATCTGGCCCACCCTCTGTTTTGTAAAGTTTTACTGTACTTCTGTTTGTTCATTAATTTCCATATTCTCCACAGTTGCTTCTGTGTTGCAATAGTGGAACTGAATGGCTGCAACAAAGACCCTATGGTTCATGTAGCCTAAAATGTTTGTTCTCTGGCTCTTTCCAGAAAAAGCACACTTATCCCCTGACCTAAGGGATTAAAGAACAAAATCCAATTTTATTTGAAACATACAATACAGTGTTTCCACCAATAGAGTAAATTAAAGAAAATATTTAAAAATTAAAATGTATTTTGCATATTTTTAATTGCTTCTAAATACTTCCAATTACTGCTTAAATGAAAAAGAAAATAAGTAATAATTAGTGAATATCCAAGTTTTGTTTTTTTAATTTTTTAAAAACTTTTAAATATTTTTATTATGTTATTTAAGTCGCCATAAAATACATAATTAGTTTTTGATGCAGTGTTCCAAGATGCATTGTTTATGCACCACACCTAGTGCTCCATGCAATACATGCCCTCCTTAATACCTACCACCAGGCTCACCCATCCCCCACCACCACCCCTCTGAAACCCTCAGTTTGTTTCTCAGAGTCAGTTTGTTTCTCACAGTCTATCATGGTTCATCTCCCCCTCCGATTTACCCAACCTCACTTTTCCTTTCTTTCTCCTAATGTCCTCCATGTTATTCCTTATGCTCCACAAGTAAGTGAAACCATATGATAATGGACTTTCTCTGCTTGACTTATTTCACTCAGCATAATCTCCTCCAGTCCCACCCATGTTGATGCAAAAGTTGGATATTCATTCTTTCTGATGGCTGAGTAATATTCCATTGTATACATGGACCACATCTTCTTTATCTAATTGTCTGTTGAAGGGCATCTTGGTTCTTTCCACAGTTTGGCGACTGTGGCCATTGCTGCTATGAACATTGGGGTACAGATGGCCCTTCTTTTCACTACATCTGTATCTTTGGGGTAAATGCCCAGTAGTGCAATTGGGGTAAATGCCCAGTAGTGCAATTGCTAGGTCATAGTGTAGCTCTATTTTTAACTTTTTGAGGAATCTCCACACTGTTCTCCAAAGTGGCTGCACCAACTTGCATTCCCACCAACAGTGTAAGAGGGTTCCCCTTTCTCCATATCCTCTCCAACACACATTGATTCCTGTCCTGTTAATTTTGGCCATTCTAATTGGAGTAAGGTGATATCTCAATGTGGTTTTGATTTGAATTTCCCTGATGGCTAATGATGAGAAACTTTTTTTTATGTATCTGCTAGCCATTTGTATGTCTTCTTTGGAAAAGTGTCTGTTCATGTGTTCTGCCCATTTTTTGGACATGATTATCTGGATTTTGGGTGTTGAGTTTAAGAAGTTCTTTATACATCTTGGATATCAGCTTTTTGTCTGTGGGGTCATTTGCAAATATCTTCTCCCACTCCGTGTGTTTCCTATTTGTTTTGTTGACTGTTTCCTTTGCTGTGCAGAAGCTTTTTATCTTGATGAGAAGCTCATTTTCATCATTAGTTTTTAATGCAGTGTTCCAAGATTCGTTGTTTGTGTACAACACCCAGTGGTCCATGCGATGCGTGCCCAAAAGTGAAAAGTTCATTTTTGCTTTTGTTTCCCTTGCCTTTGGAGACGTGTCTTAAAAGAAGTTGCTGTGGCCTATGAAGAAGAAGTTACTATCTATGTTCCCCTCCAGGATTTTGATGGATTCCTGTGTCAGGTTGAGGTCTTTCATGTATTTTGAGTTTATCTTTATGTATTGTGTAAGAGAATGTTCGAGTTTCATTCTTCTATACATAGCTGTCCAATTTTCCCAGCACCATTTACTGAAAAGACTGTCTTTTTTCCACTGGATATTTTTTCCTGCTTTGTCGAAGATTAGTTGACCATGGAGTTGAGGATCCATATCCGGGCTCTCTATTCTGTTCCATTGATCTATGTGTCTGTTTTTGTGGCAGTAACACAATGTATTGGTGATCACAACTTTGTAATAAAGCTGGAAATCAGGCAATGTGATGCCCTAGCTCTGTTTTTCTTTTTCAACATTTCCTTGGCAATTAAGTGTCTTTTCCCTTAATTTGTTCCATACAAATTTTAGGGTTGTTTGCTCCAGCACACTGAAAATGCCATTGGTATTTTGATTAGGATGGCATTGAAAGTACAGATCGCTCTGGGCAGTATAGACATTTTAACAATGTTTATTCTTCTGATCCATGAGCATGGAATGCTTTACCATCTTTCTGTGTCCTCTTCAATTTCTTTCATGAGTGTTCTGTAGTTCCTCGAGTATAGATCCTTTACCTCTTTGGTTAGGTTTATTCCAAGGTATGATTTCTTGTGCTATTGTAAATGGAATTAGTTCTCTAATTGCCCTTACTACAGTTTCATTGTTAGTGGATAAGAAAGCAACTGATTTCTGCGCACTGACTTTGTATCCTGCCACATTACTGAATTGCTGTATGAGTTCTCGTAGTTTGGGGGAGGAGTGGTTTGGGTTTTCCACATAGAGTATCATGTCATCTGTGAAGAGAGAGAGTTTGACTTCTCCCTTGCCAATGTGAATACCTCTTATTTCTCTTTGTTTGATTGCTGTTGCTGGGACTTCTAGTACTACGTTGAACAACAGTGGTGAGAGTGGGCATCCTTGTCCTGTTCCTGATCTCAAAGGGAAGGCTGTCAGTTTTTCCCCATTGAGAATGATATTCATGTGGGTTTTTCATTGATGGATTTTATGAAGTTGAAGAATGTTCCCTCTATCCCTATACTTTGAAGAGTTTTAATCAGGAAAGGATGCTGTATTTTTGTCAAATGCTTTTTCTGCATCAGTTGAGAGGACCATGTGGTTCTTCTCTCTTCTCTTATTGATTTGTTCTTTCCCATTGATTGATTTGTGAATGTTGAACCACCCTTGCATCCCAGGGATAAATCCCAGCTGGTCATGGCGGATAATCTTTTTAATGTACTGTTGGATCCTATTAGCTAGGATCTTGTTGAGAATCTTGGCATCCATATTCATTGGGGATATTGGTCTGAAATTCTCCTTTTTGATGGGGTCTTTGCCTGCTTTGGGGATGAAGGTAATGCTGGCTTCATAGAAAGAGTCTGGAAGTTTTCTTTCTGTTTCTATTTTTTGAACCATCTTCAGGAGAATAGGTATTATTTCTTCTTTGAATGTTTAGTAGAATTCCCCAGGGAATCCGTCAGGTCCTGGGCTTTGTTTTTTGGGAGGTTTTTGATGACTGCTTCTATCTCGTTACTACATATTGATCTATTCAGGTTGTCAAGTCTTCCTGTTTCAGTCTTGGAAGTTTATACGTTTCCAGGAATGCATCCATTTCTTTTAGGTTGCTTAACTTATTGGCATATAGCTGTTGATGATAATTCCTATGATTGTTTCTATTTCCTTGGTATTAGTCATGATCTCACCCCTTTCATTCATAATTTTATTAATTTGGGTCCTTCCTCTTTTATTTTGGGTTAGTTTGGCCAGCAGTTTATCAATCTTATAAATTCTTTCAAAGAACCAGAACTTCTAGTTTCATTGACATATTCTACTATATCTCTAGTTTCTGTCTCATCGATCTCTGATCTAATCTTAATTCCCTTCTCGTGTGTGGGGTTGGCTTAATTTGTTGTTGATTCTCTAGTTCTATACAGTGTAAAAGAGTTGGTGTATTCGGGATTTTTCAACTTTTTGAGTGAGGCTTGGATGGCTATGTATTTCCCCCTTAGGACCACCTTCACCGTATCCCGTAGGTTTTGGGCCAATGTGTCTTCATTCTCATTGTTTTCCATGAATTGTTTAAGTTCTTCTTTGATTTCCTGGTTGACCCAAACATTCTTGAGCAGGTTGGTCTTCAGCTTCCACTTGTTTGAATTCCTTCCCAAATTTTTCTTGTGGTTGAGTTCCAGTTTCAAAACATTATGGTCTGAGAATATACAGGGAATAATCTCAGTCTTTTGATGTCAGTGGAGACCTGATTTGTGACCCAGTATGTGGTCTATTCTGGAGAAAATTCCATGTGTGCTCGAGAAGAATGAGTATTCTCTTGTTTTAGGTGGAATGTTCTGTATATATCTATGAGGTCCATCTGGTCCAAAATGTCATTCAAAGCTCTTTTGTTTCTTTATTGATTTTCTGCTTAGATGATCTGTCTGTTACTGAGAGTGGTGTGTTAAGATCCCCTACAATTAACATATTCATATCAATATGACTCTTTATTTTGTTTAATAGTTGGCTGCTCCCATGTGGGGCATAAATATGTACAGTTATTAGATCTTTGGTGGATAGACCCTTTAAGAATGATGTAGTAGTGTCCTTCTGCATCTCTGATTACAGTCTTTAGCTTAAAATCTAACTTATCTGATATGAGAATTGCTACTCCAGCTTTCTTTTGAGGCCCATTGGCATGAAAGATGTTTCTCCGTCCCTTCACTTTCAGTCTGGGTATATCTTTAGGTTCCAGATGTGTCTCTTGTAGACAGCATATGGACAGGTCCTGTCGTTTTATCCAGTCTGCAACCCTGTGCCGTTTTATGGGAGCATTTAGGCCATTCACATTGAGAGTGATTATTGAAAGATAATTTTTTATTGTCATCATATTGCCTGTGAAGTCCTTGTTTCTATAGACTGTCTCTGTGAATTTCTGTTCTATGTCACTCTTGGGGTCTTGCTTCTTTTATAGAACCCCCCTTAATAATTCTTGTAGTGCCGGCTTGATGGTCACATAATCTTTTCGACTTTGCGGGTCTTGGAAGCTCTTTATCTCTCCATCTATTCTGAATGTCAGCCTTGCGGGATTCTTGGTTGCATGTTCTTCCCATTCAGTGCCCTGGATATGTCTTGCCAGCCCTTTCTGACTTACCAAGTTTCTGTGGACAGGTCTGACGTTATTCTGATGGTCCTTCCTCTGTACATAAGGAATCTCTTCCCCCTAGCTGCCCTTAAGACATGTTCTCTGAATTTACGATTTGTGAATTTCACAATCATGTGCCTAGGGGTCTTTCTACCCTCGATGATCTTGGGGGGTGTCCTCCCTGACTCTAGGACACAAACACTTGTTTCATTCCCCATATTAGGGAAATTTTCATCCAGCATTTGTTCAACTATGTCTTCTAGCCTTTTCTCTCTCTCCACCCCTTCAGGGGTCCCAATAATTCTGACATTGGAACATTTCATGGCATCATTTATTTCCCTAATTCTCTTTTCATGGCTTCTAAGCTGTTTGTTCCAGGCCTCCTCCTGATCCTTCTTTTCTATCAGTTTGTCTTCTAGATCACTAATTCAATCTTCTGCCTCAGTTACCTAGCTGTTAGTGTACTTAGAATTGATCGGATCTCATTGATAGCATTTTAAAATATTGCCAGATCAGCCCTCACTTCCACCCTTAGAGATTCTGTGTTGCCACTAAGCGTCTTCTCCAACCTAGCCATTGTCTGGATAATTGTTACCCTGAATTCTATTTCCAACATACTGTTTATGTCCATATCCAACTGTTTTGTGGCAGAGGTCACAGTCTCTGAATTTTTCCTCTGTTGGGTGTTCCTCTTCCTAGTCATTTTGGAGAGAGGTGGTTGAGGGGATGTGTAGCTGAATATATCAACCACAGTCCAGGCAAGGTGCACTCTGGAAAGTTTCAGAGCAATCAGAAGTCACCACCAAAGTAAAAAAGGAAAAAAGAGAGAGAAAGAGAAGAAAAGAAAAAAACCAGCCAAAATGAGCCCCCAAAGTAAGATTTATAAGTTATATAAACAAAAATGAAGAAAAAGACCAACAAAAGTAAAAGCCAAAAAAAGAAAGAAAGAGAGAAAGAAAGACCCAGCCAAAATGAACCCCAAGAATAAGCTTTATATAGTACAAAACCAAAAACAAACACTCAGAGACACTAACAGAAGATTAAGGTGGGAAGGTGGTTATAAACCCTCGATTTGGGTGAGGAAGGTTATTTCAGTTCTTCCTGGGTATGTCTTGTTATCCTTGTTAAAGGACTCAACTTTCCAGAGATACAGGGAAATTAAAACTGGCATATATATATATTATATATACATATACATATATAATATGCATATATATGTATATATATACACACATACATATACATATATAACATATGTATAATATAACATAATAGTAATATATATAAACATATATATGTGAAATTGAATAAGAAAAAAGGACTATCTTGAATCTAATTTCTCTCTCTCTATATATATACAAGAAACAAAAGAAACAAAGGTATATATATGAAAAAAGTTCAAGTTAAGAAGTTTTTATGGAATACATTGTATTAAACATCTAGTTGAAATGGTAGGTAGGTAAAAACAATAAAAGAACAATAATCATGAGAACAAATAAAAAAAGGGGGAGAGAAAAGTTGTATCTACAAAATACACAGGTTTTGGGGCAACGTGGGGAGCTTAATACATTGTTTTTCTCTGATGTTGGTGTTTTGCAGTTTTGTGGGGACCTTGTGGTTCCATCCTCTTGTTCTTCGCGCTTGTCTTCTGGGGGCGGGGCCTGCCGCGTGGTTTTTCAGTCAGGCGTGCTTGGGCTGAGTCGCTCTGCCCCCTACCAAGGGGCTGGGCTCTGTGGAGTTTTTCAGGCTTTTGTTCTCTGGAGGTTTTGTTCTTTGGTGATGTTTTGTGCTTTTTCAGATGTTCAGAGCAAAGTACACTGTCTGTACCCAGACATCGCCCCAGAGAGAAGCCTCAGTCTGCTCCCCTCTGAATAGTCGAGAACACACAGACTCCCTCTCTGCAAACTCCGTTGAAGACCGCAACCTCCCACAGGCGGTGTGCGCTCCCAGTCACCGTCTCCACGGTCCCCTGAGGCCCCTACTTGTCCCTGTACCCTCTTCCACAAAAACCAGGAGAGAGAGCGGGCCTGGCAGCTACGGTTCCTGGCACTGTCATCTGGAGCCCACACCCACGCTGGGGCACTGAGCCCTTACGGCGGTGCAGGCAGTGGATGTCTGTGGACCCAGGGACCACTGACTGAAGCCCGTGCTGGGCCATCTCAGGCGTGGGTGGGCACCAGCTGTGGCCGTCCCGGGACTGCGGGCTCACATCCGTGCCTGTGGCCGCCCAATCCCAGCAATCGCCCCTTAAGTCCCTTTGTCCTTCTTAAGCGCTGTTAAGCAGAGTCCAAGTTGATGCCAGTCCCCGAGCACAGGGCACTTTCACATTGGGGTACTACTTTCCAGTGGGTCCCTTCCGGTGGCTCCCTCCCCCTTCTTCTTATCCTCAGGTACCAGTCCGCACACTCCAGCACCTCCGCACCTCTCCACGAACGATCATCTGCCCCGCAGAGATCTGGAAGTGTGTAATCTCACGTCTCAGGCTGATTTCATGGGTGTTCAGAGTGCCCTGGTAGATATTTAGCTCTGCTCAGGGGACCGGTTGAAACAGGGTCTCCTACTTCTCCGCCATCTTGCCCCCCCAAATATCCATGTTTTATATTATAGAAAAATTATTTAAATCACACTGTTTTATTCACTAGTGCCACTTGAGATTCTAAGTATTATTAAACATTTTATACAGATCTCATGATGGGAAATCTAGAGTTGGCTCTCAGGGTGAGGAATCAGTATTATGCTTCAGCCTTGTGACATCTGGTCTTACGCATATAGAAATTTGAGTCGTAATAACTGAGGGGCGCCTGGGTGGCTCCGTCTTTTAAGCGTCGACTCGAGGTTTCGGCTCAGGTCATGATCTCGGGGCTGTGGGATGGAGCCCCACGTTGGGGTCCACGTGCAGCATGGAGTCTGCTTGAAATTTCTCTCCTTCTCCCTCTGTCTCTATCCCGCTCTGCAATGTCTCCATCTCTGTCTCTCTACAGTAAATATTTTTTAAAAAGAGTAATAATAACTGTATTGTTGCAAAATGCTCCTCTGTTGCCACATGCACGAGGCTGTGAGCCCTTCTCTGACTTGTGAGTGCATTGGGAGTCAGGAGTTGGAACAGCGAGACCAATGAGATGTTGGAGGCCCAGCTCTGGGAAACAATTCTGCATTATACAGGACGCTATTGAATTGACGCCGTGTTAAGAGGTCAGCGTCCCAAGCGTGCCCACCACCCAGAGCTTTCCCATTCTCTGTGTTCACGGCAGGTGTGTCCTGCTGGTGTATCACAGCCACAGCCATTATCGTGTTCAGAAGCTAGACTATTGTCCTGAGGTCCCAGGAAAAGGGGTGTGGAGAAGCGGGTCCCTGGGGCCTGGGGGGTGTGTTCCGAGAGGATGGGGGGTGTTACGGAACCTGGGCTGGATCATGGCCAAAGAACCAAGCGGCACTTGTGGACCTCGGAGGACTGGAGGTTTATTCCACACCGGTGAGCCTAGATGAGAGTCATCTTTCAAGGTCTGAGCCGTGAGCAGACAAAGGGGGTGGTTTACACACTTTTCCTTCCGTGTCTGTGCCACTCTTGCCGCCACGGCTGGTGGGGCAGGGGAAAGCCTGGGATGGCCTTGGGGCGGGACTGGGACTCCCCGCTGGACTGGTCAATCTCAGAACACAGATTTCCTTATCATCCCCCCCCTTGATGCCTCTTCAAACACTGGCTTAGAGGGTGTCATCGCTATTATTTACGGGTGACAGTGAGAGAGGAGTCCCTGGAGCCTGTTCCTGGCAATGTGGGCGGTGACAAACCTCGTGAGGGCCCTGAAAACACAAGGACCAAATGCCCTGTGAGGAGGAGCATGGGGGCGCCGAGGAGGGGGCAGACCAAGCGGACCCTTGTGAGGGGGAATCCCGCAGAGTCGCCTGCTGGGGTGCCTCCCGCCGGCGATTTATTTGTTCTGCCGTCGGTTTGAGCTCACCCCCGGCTCGTTAGTGTGGAAACCACATTTCTCCTGGTGGAAGCGGCGGGGCCCCTTGTGCGACTGTGAGTAAGTTGAGTTTGCCCTCATTTCGGAGGACCATGGAGGCCAGCGGACCGAGCTGGCGCTGCGGGGCCAGGGCTGAGTGAGGGCGGGAAGATCTGCCGGGAGCCGTTGGGCTACCCCTGGTACTGAACCCGTGACATTTCCCGATGCAGCCCGCGGGCTCATAAGGGGAATGGCTATGGGGAGCTTGGGGGGCGGCTAGGAGGTTTTCCTATGAGCGGAGCGTCACTGCCGGCGGGGACTGAGAGATCGGGGATGAGACGGACAGGCGTGGGCGACTGATTGTGGGGGTGTCCTCTGGGTCAGGCAACCTGAAGGCCATGAGGAGGAACGACACCGTGGGTAGCAGAAGACCAGCACTGACCAGGGTCAGGAAAAGCATAGTGGAACGCGCTGAGGAGCAGACAGCAGCGGGCCGATAATGGTGGGGTCCACAGACACAGCCAGAGGGGCCATCATGGCAGTCCGGCGGCAGATAAAACCTGTGGACAAGTAAGGGCAGGAAAACACCCTCGGGTCACCCTGTAAACAACATTGGCAAGTCTCTGGGGAAAGCCCCGCCAGAAGGGGCAACAGTGTGGAGTCCGACCCCGAGGAGGAGGGACATGGTGCCAGTGGGGACTCGGGGCCACGGTGCACAGGTGTCCGTCCATTGTGGGTCTCGTCGGAGGCGACGCCGGAGCAGGGCTGCGGGGTTTGGCTGGACCTTCCACTGGTGCGGCTTCTCATCCGGGTGATGGGCTTTTCCACTCTGGAGTGGTGGACGCACGGGGGGACCCCAGAGACCGCGAGGGCAGAAGGTGCAGTTAGAACAACGGAGTGTGGCCCTGTCCACAGTGGGGTGAGGGGTCCCTTGTCCAGTCTTTGACCCGGCCTGGTCTCCAGCCTGGAACGAGTGCCCCTGGGACCCTGAGGACACTGGGGCCTCTCAGTAGTCACCTTTGTCATTTAATCAGGGTGGCCCAGCGCCTGAGGTGGTCTCTCTCTCTTTATCCCCAGTCCGATGTATGTTTCCTGGAAGGCTCCCAGGCACGGGGGAGGCCGTCCACACACTGACTTGAAAGGGAGTAACGGAGCGTCCCGGGGCTGCAGCGGCCCGCGGGAGGCGGGGGCAGAGACTGGCCGCGGAGGCGAGTCTCCTGACACAGCTTTGCCACGGCTCCCCCGAGGGTGCGATTCCTTCGCTGTACCTTCCCGGAGCGTCGGGGCCGGTGGGCGGCGGGCGTGGAGCCCCCAGCTGATGCCGAGAGACTGGGTCAGGACGGTGCGTTCTGCTGCGGAGGCGCGCCCGTCGTCACTGGCAGCGTTAATGGCAGGTCGAACCGGGGCATGGTCTCCTGCAAGAGGACTTGGGCTCCCTCCCGGCTTCTCCCCGTCCTGGTTGGGAAGGCCTGGACCCGTACACAGTCTGTGCATGTTATTGCCGGGAGATCTCTGAGCCCCCCGCTCGGCTGCACGTCTCTGAGGTCTGTTTCTAGATCTTCGAGGGGGGCCACTCCCCACTCTGGGCACCCGCCGGGGCCGTGGGGTGGGCCGAGCGTTACTTTAGCGCGTGTTCCGTGTTGCTCACTGGTGGCTCGGCACGGTGCTGGTAGCAGGCTGGCGCAGCCGTGCCCCTGGACAAGGCCTCTACCGCGTTTTTTCCCAGGTGGGTGGTGTTTCTTGACTAGATGCCCTCTGGCATCGTGCCCATCTGGCATCGCCCACCATTTCTAGTCAGGGTGGCCACCATGGCCCATTGTTTTAGTATCACCGGGCAGAAGGACTTCTTCCGGGGCTGTCAGGGCCATGGTGAGGGAAGGGGCTCTGTCCGCATCCTCACTGGCTGTGGTCTTGGCCGCCTCACCTGCAAGACGATTTCCCGTGCTATGGGGTCGTCTCCTTTCTGGGGTCCCTTACCCTGCAGGATTGCCACTTTCTCTGGAAGCCAGACAGCTCTGAGGCTTTCAGTGTCTCTTCTTTGTTTGGGAGGAGGCCCCTCTCCTTGTAGACGGCGCCCTGGACGGGCCCAGGAGCAAAGGTGGCCCGGGCGTCAGTGTGGACGCTGACCCGCTGGCCTTCACTGAGGGCTCGGGCTCAGACAAAGGCGTGTAGTTCAGTCCGTTGTGCTGACCGTCCGGCCGCTAATGCCTTGGCCTCTCGGACTCCCGTGATTGTGGTCACTGCACAGCCCGCTTTCCGGGTACCCTCTTGTAGGTAACCGCTGCCGGTGCTGAGCAGTGTGAGCTCTGCGCTCTTTACGGCTGGACCCCGTAGGTCTGTGCGGCTCGCGTGGACTTTATTAATTACTTTGGTGCAGTTACAGTCTGGTTCCCCCTCTTCCGTGGGGAGAACGGTGGCCGGCTTTATTGTCCTTGCTGTTTCAAGGGTGACCCACAGGTTCTTGCAGAGGAGTCCTTGGTACTGTGCAGGCTAAGAGCCGGGCAGGAAGCGGTGCCCCGTGTGTTCGTGAGGGACACCACTGCAGAGGGACCTTGTGGTTACGCTCTTGTCCCAGTGTGAGCTTGTCTGCCACCTGAGTGGGCCCGTGGAGGTAGCGGCCCGAGGCACGGTGGCCATCCTGCTGCCACCAGGTGCAGTCCCGCTGACGGATATGCGGCTGGCCGTTGTCAGGCCCAACAGTCTGGGTGAGAACCCCGAGCACCGTCTTTTTTCATGTACAAAGAGATGGAAAGGCTTTTCTGTTTGGCAGGTCCGGGGCTGGAGCCCTCCCCAGGGCAGCCTTGATCTCTGAAGGCGGCTTCAGCTTTCTCGACTCGGTCCCCCGAGAGCTCATCAGGGGCGTCTTGTGTTGCTGAGAACCCAGCAACCCAGATGCAGCAGAATCCTGCAGGAACCCCCAGGAATTCTCATACGCCCCTTTTCGTCCGGGGCTTATGGCAAGGAGATGATAACTTGTTTTTCCTACAACCCTAGTTTTCTTTTTCGGGGGGTGGTGGTGAGGAGGAAAACAGGATATCGGACCTGTTGTTGGCAGGTTTGGGCCTTTTCCCATGACAGTCGGTATCTGAGTCTGCCAGGAGCTGCCCGAGGGCCTCTGTGCCTTTTGTGCAGTCTTGTGTGTCGCTGGCGAGGGGGAGGTCCTCCTCAGACTGGAGGACGGTGCACGGATTTGGGACCACTGGGTGCAGGGGGATGGATCCCTATTGGTGGCCGGCAGGTCTTGGACTGGTTGATACCCCCCTCCTGGCTTCTTCACCGGCAGGAGTAGGGTATTGCCTTTGTCTCTGGGGTTGGGCTCCCGGGATAAGTTCAATGACAGGGGCCCAGTGGCTGGTCCAGGTGGGTTGTCTTCAGCTCACACTGAAGGGAAGGTGAGCCTGCGCTCTGGCGGGCTTGGGTGGGGAATAGCCTCCATTCTGTTCCTTGGTGTGGTCATTGCGGGTACCAGAGACCTGTCCTCTGTGGCCCTGGTTCAGTTGGAGGCTGGTGTGCCCAGCGGGCTTAGAGGTTATCTGAGCCCCCAGGCTTAGAGAGTATGTCTCGGCCCAGGAGGGGATGCGGTAATCGGGTAGATAAAGGAACTCACGTCGGACCTCATGGCCCCCAAGTTTACACTGACGAGCCTGGCCGAAGGGCTGTCGTATGGCCTGCGTCCTGATAGCCCCAAGGATGGCCACAGTCCTTTCGCTGAAAGGGACATTGGGGAGGTGACAACAGAGTGTTTGGCCCCAGGATCAATCACGGAAGTCACTGGTTTGCCTCCTATTTTCATTCTGGCCATGGGCTCATGGGAGCCGAGAAGAAGAGAGCCCGGTCTATTTCTGCAAGGCCTATGAGGTCCCCTTCTTGGGGTTTTGTTGTAGGGGCTGGGCTCCTGAGCCTTTCCGCAATTGGGACATATGTTTTTTTAATTCCCCGTTTCTTTGCAGTAGGCACATTGATTCCTGGCCACGGGGGTCTGGGTTTCCCCCTTTTGATGGTGGGGGCCTCTCTGCCCTATAGACCTGCCAACAGGGCCACCCTGGAAACCCTTTCCCAGAACGAACAGGTGGGCTCCTGGGTGCAGTTGTGGGGTGGAAAAGGGTTGATAATAAGCATGGAACGGCCGGGCTAGACTGTCCAGTGTTTACCGCGCCTCTCGGGTTCCCGCATCTCTCATACTGGCATTTGGAGGGCGCTTGGCCAGGCCTGGGGCACAGCCTAGTGGCTGGTCCCTGAGAAAGAGGATCCTCCGGGCCTGGGGTGCCAGGGAGACTGATGGCGGTTGAGTGTCTGGAACCTTGGGGGAGCCGGGTGTAGACGGCCTTGGGGGCAGGACAGAGGGGGCAGGATTGGTTTAGACTCGAGGTCTCTGGCTGGGATCTGTGGAGGTGGGGGCTTCTGTGGGTCTCTTTGGGCTGCTGGGACGAGGCGATTAGGACCGTGCCCTATCGCTGCCTGTTGCAAGCGGATCGCACTCCGGGGGGAGGGTCTGGGCACTTCCTAAGCAGGAGTCACTGTGCGGAAACTGGTTGGGGTGTCCTGGTTCTCCTGTTACAACTTGTCACACCCTATGATCTGTTGGGACATCCAGCGTCCCCCCTGAAGCCCGCCCGACATTAAAGGTTGTGCTGTTCTAACTCACAGAGGGCTCTCAGTTGGCCGGGATGCATCTTAACTCCATGGTCTTCTGAAAACCCCTTCGTGAAATGTTGACCCTACAGTCTAGGACCGTAGGTTTACTCTGTCCTGATCCCACCGTGATGTCCCCGTGTGCGGTGGCGCAGAGATGGACAAAGGTGGGCGTCCCTCCAGAGGAGAGCAGTCAGATGCCCGCCTGTCCGCCCTCCCGGAGGAGCCTGGGGCCTCTTGGCCATGGTGAGTCCATATAAACCCCAGACTGGTGCCCCGAAGCGCTCGCCATAGACCCTATGAGGTCACCAGGGAAGCAGGTTGGGGCCCCCTCGGACTCTGTAGTCTCAAGACCGCGGAGCTGCAGAATCAGCCGGCCTGACCAGCCAGGCCAGCCTGCACGGGCACTCGCACAGTCACACCGAAGTTACTACAGTTCCCCCCCGGGAGGCCCTGACCTGTGGAATCCCGTTCGGAAATTCCTTTCTGCCCCCCTTTTAGGGGGTTCCTGACCTGAGGGACTTCCCTCACAGGAAAGTCCTACCTGTGAAAGCTTGGAGGTCTCCAGGAGGTGGGCTGTCTCCCCTTCCACCCTGATGGGTGGGTCTGACCGGTCCCGGGGCCCCAGGCCTCCCTGGAATCCGATGTCGGGACCGGGTCCTCCCCTGCCAGGTCTCCTCGAGTCCGGGGTGAACAGCGGGGCGGGGCCGGTCCGAGGTGACAGGGTGGGAGATGCCGATGATTAGGCAGGGCGCACCTTCTCCGTTACGACCCCTTGTTCTGTCATGCCCGCTGTGGTCCCCAAACCGCTGCCAACCACGGGCCAGCGTGGTTGTGTTTGCTGGTGTGGGAACCAAGTGTTATGGAACCTGGGCTGGATCCTGTTCAAAGAACTAAGCGGCACTTGGAGACCTCGGAGGACCGGAGGTTTATTCCACACCGGCAGGCCCAGACGAGAGTCGTCTCTCAAGGTCTGAGCCCCGAGCACAGACAAAGGGGGTGGTTTACACACTTTTCCTTCCGTGTCTGTGCCACTCTCGCAGCTGCGGCTGGTGAGGCAGGGAAAGGCCTGGGATGGCCTTGGGGCTGGGACTGGGATTCCCCACTGGATTGGTCAATCTCAGAACACAGATTTCCTTACTGGGGGGGTGGGGGCTCTCCCAGGACACCGGGTGCAGGCAGGTCCCAAGTGACTGAGATAAATACGTGTGTGTGTGTGTGTGTGTGTCCAGGGAAAGGGACTCTCTTGCCTGCGTCCAGCAACGACACAGTGACCCAGGCAGGGTGAGGCTCCCGGATGGAGCCCTGACGCTGGGCAATGGGGCTCTCAGACTCTTCTGTGGTGTCAGCAGGGGCCAGGCTCCAACAGCGACAGGACGTGACGGGACTGTGGCTCCAGTGAGCGTACCTGGTTTGGGGACAGGGTCCCCGTCCTTCCCTGAGAGAGAGGCAGGCTGGGGTCTGCGCCTTGTAGTTTCCAGGACTGATGCTTTGAGCGCTGGGCCCAAGCTGGTTGCCGGGAGGTTGGCAGGAGGCCACCTCCCCTTCTAGAACACCAGCTGGCAGCAATCTGTCCTGGACGGTCAACCCCGACCCCTCGGGCACGAGTCGCCCGGGAGCGTGGGGGAACAGGATCTCCAGGAGCATGAGGGCCCCCCTGAAGTGGCTGACCGTGGCCTGTTTCTGTTGGGGGGCCGGAAGCATGTTGGCCAGAAGGAGGGTGGGCAGGAAGCCTGCAAGGAGCCGGTGGGGAGCAGTGCGCAGACCTCTGCCCTCAGGAAGTGGGGGCTCGGGGGAGGGGTGGGGAGCGGTTCTCAGAGCAAGGCGCCTTTGCTGTTCAGGCCAGAGCGAGAGGATGTGGCACAGAAAACACCCCCTTCTACAGAGCCACAGGGGCCCCTTGCTCCTCCCGGTGAGCAGGAGGGAGCAGGGAAGGCCCAGAGGAGAGCAGATGAAGGGGGGGGTGTGCACGAACGTGACCAGAGGACCGGCGGTGGGGGGGATTGGCAGATGGGCGGGGGGCTGAGCCAGCCAGACGCCGTGGAGATGCCTGCCCAGGTCCAGGGGCGGGAGGCTTTTGAGGTTCTGAGTGTGGGGCGGGGCTGTCTCGTGACCCCCGTGGGTGTAGGCAAGGAGGCCAGGAGAGGGGACAAAGGCATGAGCAACCCTGGGAGATTGAAGCGTGCAGAGGGAGCCACAGGTGCAAAGAGGGGGCCTGAAGCCTGTATGGGAGCCTCCAGGGGGCCGCCGGAGAGGTGAACGCAGGCCGCAGGGTTGGGATCCTGCTGCTCTGCCTCCCGTTCCTGGAGGTCGATGTGGGGCTGAAGCGGAAACAGGATGCCTGGAACCGCTGGGGCTTGGCTTCCCCGACTAGTGGGATCTACCCTCACGGTCCCAGATCCCTCTTCCCGAGGCTTCACCTGCAGAAAGTTCCATCGTGCCCGGCTGCTCACAGGGCGGAGCTTAGTCTTAGCGCGTGAGCCCCTAGTCCTGGGCCCCCCAACTTTCAGATTTGGCTTTCAGTCTCCTTCTTGTGATCTTCCACCTTCCCTGTTTTTACCTTGGCGTTTCCTTTCTTCCCTGACCGTCCGCAAATAAAATCTGACCCCGCCACATCAGCACAGCTTGTTGGAACTGAGAGAGACCCTGGAGACTTTGCTGGTAAAGCCCCCAGTTTGGCCCTTAGCAGGACGGCAGGAGGAAGTCAGTGGCGCATCGGACGCCTGGGCGGCTCTGCGGTTAAGCCTCTGCCTTCGGCTCAGGTCCTGATCCTGGGGTCCTGGGATCGAGCCCCGCATCGTGCCCCCTGCTCAGCAGGGAGCCTGCTTCCCCCTCCCCCTGGCCCTCCCTCCAGCTCATGCATGCCCCCCCCGTCATAAATAAAATCTTAAAATAATAATAATAATAATAAGACAGTGGCATATTCCCACTCACTGGGGATTCTCAGCGATAGAGGCCATGTGATGCAGACCTCCTGGTGGTGAAGGGGGCGTTCGGGGACCCCAGGACCGCAGGCTGCAGCAGAACCTGGCTGAAACGGGCAACTTCGTTCCATTAGCTCCACAAGGTCCTTGAAAATGCCTTCCCGAGAGGTGGCCTCCCTCCGAGCTTCCCAACCAAACCCTGGCACTGTTCAGACCATCTATGCCTGCCCATGACTGTCCCTGTTAACTTGTCACCTGGCTGTGTTTCCCTAGCCAAGGGGACTCCCTCCATGTGTGTCCAGTGTCCGTCTAGTCCACACCCGTGGACGGAGGCGGGAATTTGGCTGTGGTTTGGCTGTGGGAACGACAGCAGATAACTCCTTAGTCACGTAGCGACAGACCCACCTGGGTGAGGATCCGTCAGAACAGACGAAAGTCCTAAGTGACAGAGGAAGGCTCATTTGTGACTGCCAGAGCCTGTCACCTCATTTCCTGGAGCTTGGGTTCTACTAGAATAACTAGACGGGAGAGCACTGTGGTTTCAGGAACTTCCCGTCTTCACCACTGGCGCATATCCACGGCCACATGCTGTGCCTCGATGGGGCCTCCCGTGGAACAAAGTTGTGCCGGGCGGGGGCAGGAGCAGGCAGCTCAGGCATGGGACCCCTTGGGGATGAGGGCTCTGTGGGGTCAGGACTTCGGTTTGCCCACGGGAAATGCTTGCATTCTAGAATTATTCTGTGCAAACCTGATACGTCGAGGGCTGCTTTGGACCACACGAGCCACTCATTTTTTTTTTTTTCTTTTTTAAATCAACCTCAGATGTAGACTGGATTCACCCTAATCCTTGCTTCGTGGCCTATTCTCATCATTGAGCCATGCACAGGCCTCGTTTGTTCCTCCCTCCCCCCTCCCTTTGATTTCAGGGCCCCGGTAAGCAGCCATGGGAATCTCTGTGGCGTTAGTTACCAGGAAGTGTTGGGGGTAACCGATGTCCCCACCGGTGTTGTTGATGCGGTTTATTGACTCAGGCGCCGTTTCTTGGGGGTGACAAGGCCATGGTTACAGTACAGGCTCTAGAGGATGCCTGTCTGGGGTCGGATCTAGGTGGTACCCTGCAGGCAGGCCAATCTCTTCACCTCTCTGGGCCTCAGTTTTTCACTTGTCAAGACGGGGTTATGCCAGGTGAGGCCTCTGAACACATTCAGGGAGATAATCCATGATAAAAGCACTTGGACGGTGCCGTGGTACTCCCTGCTGCGGGACGCAGGCCTCTCGCTTGCTGTTGTTTGCGACGCGTGAATTTGCGACAACACACCCAGCGAGGAGGTCAGAAATGCCTCTGTGGCTCAGAGCTACGACCTCCCTGTGATCCAGCAGGATCCTGCATCAGCCTGGAGAGTCGGGGAGCACAGCTTCTCCTCTGCGGTCATCCTGTTACCCAGTGGATGGTTCTTTTGGTTCAGAACTTTCCCTTGACCTTTTCCCAGGGTCCTTTCCTGCTGGCTCTCGAACTTGATGTTACACCAGAACCACCTGGAGGATTGGTTCAAACACATGTCACCAGGCCCGTTTTTGATTCAGGAGGTTGGAGGAAGGGGGGAGACGTTGTGTCTCTCACAGGTTCTCAGGTGGTGCTGCTGCTGCTGGTCTGGGGACCACACTTTGAGAAACTCTAGTCCAGGAAATTAACTATGGTGGGGGATGCAGGGCAGTCAGAGGAGGCTTCCTGGAGGCGAAGGCCTTTAAAGTGAACCTTCTTGTAGCAGATGAAGAGACAGCGGCGGGAACAAGGACATAGAGGGGCCAGTGTGAGCTGGGGAGGCGGGGGCAGGCACGGGGAAGCGAAGCTGCCAGGCCCCCAGGCACGAGAGGGGCAGGACGGCCAAAGCCAGGTGGTTAGTCTGGGCTCCACTCTGGTGACCTCTGGATGTCTGGGATGGCTCTGGAACCTGGGACCCATGTGCAGCAGGGTGAAGGGTGGTTTAGGGAGAGGGAGCAGCTGTGGGACGAGAGAGCCTGGGCTCGCTCCTCAGTCCAGGGTCGTGGCATCCTTTAAAATCTGGAGGAGTCCTTCCATGATCTTATTTTCAGTGTAGGGACCGAGATCCATGATTCCCAAAGGTGCCAGATGAGATAGTGGCTGTAGTCACGTTTAAAAAAAAATTAGAAGATAATGGAATTAAAAAAGGGACCTCACTGCACCTCACAAGGGTATGCAGTCAAACCTGCTTTGGGCTTGTGGTTTGCAGGGGCACCGCATCGAGACGTGTGGGGGAAAGGTGTGTGCGGTCATGGGGTGTGCTGGACCCTCTGAATGGCCTCCCCCAGGCCCAGGGCATCGAGCCCAGGGCCTTACCTGTGGGACAGTTGGGAAGATGAGGTCTAAGGTCCCCCAGAACAGGAAGGGCTACGAGGAGGCCTCCAGGAGGGGTCAGCATGAAATGAGGCGTGCAGGGGCGGCTTTCTGGAGGTGGCTGAGTCTGACCTTGGAGGTGGCTCAGATCCTGACCCCAGGGCCTTTTGGGGAGAGGGGAGAGAGTCTGCCGACCAACAAGGAGTTGCCAAGACACACCAGGAGTGGGGTACAGGGTGTGAGGAGACAAAAAAGGTGTAAAGAAATCCAAGTCTCAACATACAGAATCGAAATAGAAGCTTGACGGGCCTTATGTAGTATGAGCCATGTTCAAGTTGCCGCAGAGGGCATGGAGGACCGCCGGCCTAGCCCGTCCCCCCCAGGACATTGACTTTGAAGGCTACTATTCCCGTGCTCCTCTGGGCCAGGCCATCTCCAAATGCTGGCGCAGGCTAAACTCCAACTTGCATCCGTCAGAGTTGAGTGAGTGCTTTGGGTAGGACAGTAGCTCGAGACCCCATGACCCTGCCCTAGCTCCCCTCCCCCAGCTGGGTGAGAAAAGCTGGGGCTGAACTAGGACTTGGATCACCAACCCACTCTCTTTGGTCCGTCCCAATATGGCAGCCAATCCGTGGCAAGAATTTCTAGGGCACTAACTGGGACTGAGTTTGTAAAACATTAAGTGACTTTCTCTTGTGTGTGGACCACTGTCTATCCAGTTCTTACTTCCCACTGGCTTTGGGCCACACTCCCCACCCGAGCCAAGCTGGTGTACACCGGGCTCACAGCCTGATGTCTTCAGCCCTTGCTGTGTTCAGAAAGCCTCATTTTACACATTAAGAAATGGTTCCAGAAAGGCTACAATTCGGGGTCACTATGAATGGAAGGCCCAGGGCAGGTGTGGGGCCCCCCGACTCCTGGTCCAAGCTCCTTATTGGAAGCTTCCAGTAGCTTTGAACTTGCGCAGGGGCCGGTGAGGGACTGTCTTTGAGGATGCGATTTCCTATCCAATAAATAGTCCTATTCTACTGAAAGGAAACTACCCAACATCCAAGAAATCGCTCCTAAACTTACAGGAAGAAACGACGGGAGCTTAAGAAGAGAACGTGAGAGCCCACGTCACTTCTATTGCCATTTTCTTCCCGCAGGTTGACTTGGTGCTGCGGAAGCCTAGTCGGGTCTCTGGCGTGGATCCAAGCTCCCGAGATGGTCTCAGGCACCTGCCACCGCAGAGCCCAGTCCCGTGCCGCGCGGCTTCTTATGCCACAAACGTATGTCACATCAACAGTCACATCTGGTTTCCTCTCCTCCACCTTGATTGAGGCAGGAGCAGGATAAACAGGGAACGCTGTTGTGAATTTCCATCCCAAATGGTAATTATTGCATCATTATATCCGCTACTTTTCTTGTCATGTACCATTAGGAGGGTAGCACGATCACTGTCAGTCAAAGGCCGTGGAGATAATTAGAGCGTCTATAGGTTAGCAGGAAATCACATGGGTGCCAGTCCCCATCAGTGCCGGGATGCTGAACGCAATTAGAGACGGTAGAGATGCAGAGAGCCCCAGGGACGGACGGGAGAGCCTGAGTCCCCTGGGCACCGACACCGCAGGTGGGCGGGGCACAGCCTGCAGGGAGCGGGAGGCAGCAAGGTCGGCCGGGCTCCCGCATCCAGGCGGCCGCAGAGTTTGGGGGGCGGGGGCAGGATCCCGAGAATGGTCCGATTTGGGAAATCAGTGTTTGTCATATTTTCCAATCCTCTCATTGTTCTTCCGGTTAAATTCTCCAGTCCGGGAGGTGGGCTTTAGCAGGCGAGCAGAGCCGAGGGAGTGGATCTCTATGGCTCTGCCTGCCGTTGCCTGTCCAGGCCTGCAAGCCCGGGTCCCTTGACTGGCGTGGTCTTCCTGTGCCTCCCACCCCTTCCTGAACACCCCCAGTCCCCACTGTGGGGGAGTCCACAGCACTCCCCGGCCACGAACTGCGTCTCAGCCCCAGACAGCAGCCGCCTGCATCCCGCTAACCTGGGCTGCTCCCGCGCCTTCCCAGAAAGAGAACAAACACCAGTCCAAATAAGTATCGTCCGAACAATTTCATGAGGCCGACACGAGAAAAAATTAACAGTTTTTTACATCTTGAAAAAAACAAAACAGGAATTTAGAGGACGGAAGAGGGGAAACATCTGTGAAGGGAGGGGGAGAGGCCGGGTCGTTCAATGAGACACAGAGGAGTCGAGACAGGAAGGAAATACAAGGAAGGTCTGGAAAGTCACATACAAGCCACCGAGTCCACAGACTGAAATGCCAGGGAACGCGCGAGCAGAGACTGTCGTGAAAGGCCCCGAAGTCAGCTCTGTCACCGGCGCGGGTGACACCACCACGGAGCTCCGAGCTGGGCCTGGGGTGCCCCCCGACCCACCACCTGCGCCATCCGCCGGTCCCTTCCCAAGACCGAACAGTGTTTTGCCTGGACCGTCCCGGAAATGAAAAGAATGAAAAACGAAAAGAACGTGAGATCCACACGTTGCGGTGCGGGCCGCCAAGGTTTACAGAAGCTGATCGGCGGGTGGCCGAGTGCGTCAGGGAGGGCGACCGGCCCCTGCGGGTCAGCCTGGCATCCTCGCTTGGGCTGGATTCGAGGCCTTTCTCCGCGAGAGCCCGGTCTTGCACGTGTGGCTTCTTCCCTAGGGGAACGATGGCCGTCTCACACACACAAGCACCTGGAGGCTTGGTTCACATTTTTTAATAACATGGCACAGTTTACATTACACAAGAAGGCTCCATCGATGGGAACATGCTGAAGAGTCAGTCGGTTTTCATGGGTCTTTTCACATAGGGTCTAGGAAGGACTTTATTACATACAGGATAAACAGCAAAAAGGTCTGTATAGAACAATCTCTTTACAAGACTGAAAGCTACCACTACAGTTCCAGTGTTCATATCCCTCGGATTTTTTTTTTTTTTAAGTTGTTGCTAAACAAAACAAAACAAAACAAAAAAAACAAAACAAAACTAAAAAACCAAAAAAAAAAAACAAACCCCAAAACAAAAAAACCCAACCAAAAAAAACCCACTGCACAACAGCTGGAGTTCACAAAATCTGAAACTCACCACTAAACCTTCAGTTTACTACTAAAATAGATCTCTCTGCTTATTAGAAACAATGGTCTGTAGTTAACTTTTTTTCTTTTTTGCAAAAACAGGATAACAACATCAGATAGCACTTTAATATACTAGAAGACCCAATGGCACTAGTTTTATTTCATACATATAATTTACAGTCCGGTAGACAAGATATAGTGTATTTCTCTGCTAGTAAAGTCATATTCTCTCCAAATATGTAGACAAGAGGCTTAATGTATTATAAAAGTATTATGAAGACAAGTTAAGGTCGATGCGAACTCAAAACCACACGCACACACAGGACTTGGTCTCTGCCACTGTTCACCCTCTGTGCCTCTCCAGGGCGGGGCCGGCCCCACCTGTTCCGGCTCCTTCCAGACCCACGGGAGCGCCGCGAGTCACGGGGGGCAGACGCGCCCCTTCGGTTCCCCGGCTACCATGTACAGTGAAACATATCCATCATCTGAGAAAACGCGAAGCTTTCTTTCAGGATTTGTTTGGGTGGGATCCCACCTCATCTGCAAACGAGGAGGCTGTGTACAGAGAGGAACTGGGACACGCTAAAAAAAAAAACCAAACGCGTGGCTCCCACAGGAGGGGGTGTGAAATCATGTGACTGATGATGACGAGATGCTGGCGGCCTGTCCGTGTCCCCTGATTTTGGCATCTGACAACTCCCATCCTCCCCTGGCACCGGCTGCGCTGCCCTCGCTCTCCCCGCCCCCCCCCTCCCGCGCCCCCACCGCCACGGCCCACAGGCCACCACTTCGGAAGCCACGTTTTTGGCCTGGGGTCCAATCCGCAAAACAGGAGGTTTCTCCGTTTGAAAAAACAAGCAAGGAAAACAGAGTCCTATCACGTGAGCGCTTGTTCAGGGAAAATATGACCTTAAGGATGTTGTAAATGGGTTTGAAAAGGCTCCTTTGAGTCAAGAGGGCTTTCGAGAGAAGCCCCGACATTCATTGCATAGTTGAAGGGTTTAGTTGTCTCTAACAACACGTGGGAACGCGGCCGCAGCCGACCGCGCTCGCGGGTAGTAAGTCTGCAAATAGCACGTTTGAAGAAGTAGTAATGTATTAGGTTACTTACTCTGTATCTATTTACATTTGTACAAAGTAAAGCTTTCATCTTACCCTTTGCATATATGAACCACGAGCTCCCGAAGCAATGTTTCTTTACAGGACTATGTACACGGCCTCCCCTTCTCATCTGCGGGAGCTCCGCGCGCCGGACCGCGGGCGCCGCTGCCGCCTCCCCCCCAGTCACCACCGCGCCGGGTGTGTTGGCCATCTTCGCTGTTTTGGTTCAAATCAACAGTTTTATACGAGAAACCAAAAGAGTTAGGGACGTGAGAACATCGGACTTGGCTAAAAGATCTGAAAAATTTCAACATAGAATATACAAAAACCATTTCAAAATCTGCACGGAGTCTATACATTTTTTACAAGGGGAGAGGGCGGGGCCCGTGGCCCCCAGTCCGTGGCAGCGGTCCGTCCTGTCTCGCTCTCCCTCCCTCCCTCAAGTCTTGCGTCGTGTGGGTGTGGGGCTTCTCCTTCCTCGCTCGGGCCTGCTCTCCTTACCGAGCTTCGATGTCCTTCAGAGTGTGGGAAGGGGGCCTCTCCCTCATCTCTGCCGACAGAGGAGTAGTCCTGCGGGGCGAGACGGGGCGGCCCCCCAGCGCGGAGATGAGCGGCGGGGGCGCGCTGAGCGCGGCCGTCGGAGGGGTCTTGTTGAGCAGTCCGTTCTGGTGGCCCGCCGTGGGGCTGATCCGGGGGTAGTGCATGCTGGGGAGCCCCGGCGTGATGAGGCTGGGGTGCGGCAGGTGCCCGTCCAGGGAGGCGGGGTGCACCGCGTGCAGCCGCGTGTGCTCGTAGTCCTCGCGGAGCAGGTGCAGGCGCTCCCGCTCGTCCAGCTGCGCCCCGCGCTCGTGTTCCCGCCGAGGGTCCGCGGACAGCGGGGGGTGGTGGTGGTGGTGGTGGTGGTTGTAGTCGTGAGGCTCCCTGTCCCGGAAGGAGCGGTCGGCTTCGTACAGCCGGGGGGTCGAGAGACGGTGGAGGGGGTCGTTCCTCAGCAGGAAGTCCCTGCCCAGCGGGTCTCTGCGGTGAATGTCAAGTTCTCGGTAGGGATCCCTCAGCGGGTCCCGTATGGGGTCCCAGTGGAAAGAAGGGTACGGGAGCCGCTCTCCGCCCGGGATGGGACTGATGCCCACGAAGGGAGTCATCATGCGCGTCCTGTCCAGGCTGCTGATGCTGTTCATGGGGTGGATGCCCGCCACCCCCACCGTCATGGGCAGGGACGCCAGGGGCCCCGGGTGCATGCCGGACGAGGAGCTCGGAGGCGGTGGCTCCGACGGCCTGTGGGTCTGCGGGGCCTCTGAAGGCAGGTCGTGGTCCTCCTTGCGCTCCTCCTTCACCTTGACCTCCGAGCCCTTCTTGGGGTTCTCGTAGGCCGGCTCGCCCTTGCGCGGCTCGGCCTCGCGGCTCGAGGTGCTGTTGGGCCTGGTGCTCTCCAGCACGGGGGTCCGCGCGTAGGGTGACGGCACCCGGGCCAGCTGCTTGGCCTCTTCGCCTACGGCTCGCCCCTCGTGGCCGTGGCCGTCCTTCTCGGGCAGGTGGCCCTCCTTCGCCTTGTGCTCGTCGGCGGCCAGGTCCTTGCGGGACTCCGAGTGGTCTCTCTCCCTCTCTTTGGATTTGTCTTTCTCACGCGCCTCAGTGTTCAAATGACCCCTGATCTGTTCAGCGGAGCTACGGTTAGGTCCCAGGGCGCTCGCCGGGAGGACGGGTGCTGGTGAAGGGTGGCTGGAGTGTCTCTTCTCAACGCTGTCCCTGAGGAAGAGAGAGGCAAACAGAAGCAGATGAAGCGGGCCTGCCGGCCTGGCGAGGGGCTGCCGATGAGATGGTGGTGTGAGGACAGGCTCGGGTCTGGTGCCCGCGGTCACCGGGTGTGCCCTGTGCCCGGCAGAGCCGGCCATCCTGACCCTACTCACTGAGGCAGCAGAGAACACTTTAGAGGGCAAAGTGCTGGGCATGAGGGCGCGTGGGGGCCCGAGGGGGAATAATTCTGTATGTAAGAGTCACATGGCTCCGTCAAGACCACAGAGGAAGGGTTTTCAGCAACTGGAGGTGGACCAATGGGGACGGTAACAGTGATCTGGCGACACAGCCCACCTGTCTCGACTGCTGGGATCATTTAGTGTCAAGCAGAAACGCCTAAGCAGCCCGAACACGAAGACGACCTTTCTGCCACTTCCGTGACACTGAGCCAGACGGAGGAAGCGTCTGACGCGAACGTGACAGGAGCTTCGAACTCTGGACGTGAGGACGAGTGACCCGTCTCAGAGCAAAGGACGCAGGCTCAGAGGCCCTGCGAGATGCAGCTCGGGAGGGGCTCTGAAGGGAAACCATGAGTTCAGGGCTCGTGGGTTGCAAACGGCACTTGTGCCTCAGGAGGGACAAGGCGGAAATCTGGAGAGAAGATGGAGGAAAGCTGGTAGGAAAAGGGGGTCCCCGGCCTCGGGGGACAAGTGGAGAACCATTCTGAGGGCATCTGGGAATGGACATGTGGAAGAATCTTAGGGGTCTGTCTGGGACGGGGGCTGAAGTGTCCGGGGCACGGGATGCCGAGCACAGAAGGACCACGAGGCCAACAGGACGAGGGAAGACCGGACCGGCACGTCGCACGGACAGTCACAAGACAGACGGGGCCGGGGCCAGGGGCAAGGCACCTCGCTGGCTCGGCAGCTCACAAGGCGGAGGGGGGCGAGAGAAGGAAGGGGGGGGTTCCCCTATAAATGCGGTTTCTAGCCAACACGGAGGCCAGGAAGAGGGGCATCTTCAAAAGGTAAGAATAAACAAGCGTGTTTTATCACGTTTCTGGACTTGAATCCAAAGGCCGTTTGGACTCCATCAAGAAAGATGCGAGATTTGCTGCCCCACCGTCTTCTCGTCACTGACAGACGGCCCCAAGAGAGTGCCTGGTCCAGGCCCTGGTGGTTCGCACCTGAGAGCTGACCACCCCAAGTGGTCCTCCCGCTGTCTAAGAACTCGAACACACTGTCTTGAAGGAAAAATGTGTCTTTTTCTTTTCTAAGACAGCATCAGCGAGAATGAGGAGGCCGTGCTAATCTGATACCCTTAGGGTCTGTGAAACTGAATCCTTTTAAATCACTAGTGGGCGTGAATGCACACACACACGCCCCACACACAGTAAGGAAAATTAAAGATCTGGATCCTGTGTGAGACCCAAGTACCCAAGGGAGAGCGCTGGTAGGGATTTTCCTTCGAACGTATCTGGTCTTCCCCTGCTTCGCAGTCTGAGCAGGAGGAAAACCACCTACAGCAAGAAAACAGAGGGACGCTTGCTTGAGAATGCCCCAGGACATCCTTGAGCGAAAATACCCCAAGACCTTTCCCTCCTTAAGGCGATTGCTGTTACAGGCGTGGGTTACCAAGTCCAGAGCTGAAAACACGGTTAGTCAAAGTAGCTTCCCCTCTGGCAAAGCAAAACCCACACCGGGAACGCGTGCGGACGGTCCTCGGCATCTAGGTTAGCAAACTTCTACTCGTCCTCTGTGAGCCCGGGACTGGGGTTTGAACAAAACTTGAGAAAAATATGATGAGACGATGCAAATGTGACTTTCTAAAAGCAAACAAAAAGAAAGAGAGGGAAAGAGACAGAGGAAAAAAAAAAAAAACACCTATGGATGATTTAATGGACTGCACGAACTTGAAAGTAAATATGGTGTTGATTCATGCTGTGTGTGTTGGGTCCAGAGCTCCAGCTCGCTGTCTCGGAGAGAGAGAGTTCTGCTGGGGCACACTAGCGCTCGCGGGGACCTCGGAGGTTCTCGGGGTGGGTCTGTGTCTGAGTCGGGGGGCTCTCGCTGCGCTGTAGTCATAGCCTACGGGGCGGTGCTCTAGGGGGCCGAGGGGGTGCGCTCGGGGACTGTGGGGCTGGCCCGGGGCCGAGCCCGGAGCGGGGGCCACACGGCCCGCCAGAGCATGAGGCTGGGAAGGGGCAGGGGCGCGGCCGTCCTGGGCGCACAGCGGGCTCCCCCAGTGGGACTCGAGAGCGGGTTCTTTCCGTACCTTTCTTTGTCATCTTTACTAACGGAGGAGTCTCGTTTATCTACATCTCTATCTCTGTCATGAGCTGCAGCGGACGCGCTACGCTCCAGCTCCCCTGGCTTCAGCCAGGGCGGAGGGGTCGGGAACGACGGAGGCGTGCGGTGGAGCCGGTTCCAGGGTTCGTGAGGATTGCTAAAGTTCTGCACACTGGGGCCATCCTTGTGGCCGAACATTGAGTTGGGTGCTGAAATGGTGAAGTGGAAAACAAAAAGGTTTAAGAGAAATCATATAATCCGCTGTAATGAAGGTACTTACCCCAAAACTTCTAACAGCACTCAGAGTTAAAATGAATACATATTATGGGGAGCTGGAAAAGGAAAGGAGATCAACAGATTCATTAGAGGGACGCTCGCCCTACCCTGGAGAGGCAGCTCAAGGCTCTCGCTCTCTAACCCAAGCCGACGGGGCAGGACGGGGAGGACTCAGGAGGAAAGGGGCCGGACAGGTGCCAAGAGCGCCCGATCGAACACGTCTGGTGCATGCAGGAGCCCCCGGCATGCAGAAGGGGGTCCTCTCGTGAACAACACCCACCGCAGAGGTGCCTTCCGGCTCCTCCCTGCCCCACAGCCCCGCCAATGGGACTGCCGCTATCCCCACAGCGTTAGCAGACGGAAACGGGTTGTCAAGCCCGGACGGGAGTGGCCCCAGACAGACACGTAAGGTCTCCGTGTGGGCACCCTCAGGGCTGCATTTCAGGCCGTGACAAACGGACGACACCAAAGACGGACTGAGCCTTCGGTGACTCGAAAATGAGCCCGTGTTACGCCTCTTTCCCCACTCGAGATACTTTTTGGTAGAAAATGACATGATCCTCCCAGATGACAGAGTACAAAATGCTGCCCACGCTGGGCTAGCCTCAGCCCGGGGCGGTTTTCCTGCCATTTTTGGTAGAGTTTTCTCAGTGCCACTAGTGCCAAAGGTGAGGCGGAGGAAGAGTGGTTTCCCTGTGCACCGGGAGCCGCAGCTAAAGTCCCGGAGAGTAGGGATGGAGCGTGGAGCAGACTGAGCTTAAGTGACTGTATGGGTTTCCATCAGTGACACCGCCTCTCCTGAACACAAAGGAACAGCGGGCTTCCCCTGAAACCATCCCCCGAAACCCGAAACCCCTGCACCTTCCCCCCAACTTCGCTGCCGAGGCCTGCTTCTCCGGATATGACCTCGTCTGTTTCCCACGAGGACAGTTTCCTTCTAGCTAGAAAGGTCTTGAGCCATAGACAGATCAAAGGAGACACACAGTCTGAGGCAGATTTTTAAAAAGCTAGAGGTACTCACTAACTGAAGGGTTTCCAAGTCCCCCGAAGGCATTGCCTCCAACCGCTGCGAGGCCAGTGAACGTAGACGGACGGTTAAAAGGCTCTGCGGACAGATCGGGAAGAAGGAAACAGTTGCAGGACCAGGGTGAGTGGGCAGGGCGAGAGCTTTCCGGGCGTGGGAAGGTGATGTGGGGCCCCTGCCCTCTCTACACTCGGACCCGATCCATCCCTGATTGGGCAGAGTCTCACTGCGTTTGGGTCTGGGCACGGTGTCCTAGGACGCCCTCCTGCCCTGTCCTCCCTCCTCGGGGAAAGTACTCTGTGGGCTCTAGGAGTAAGTCTCCCAGTGACGAAATCGTGCAGGAGCATCTGTGGAGACACCCCGTTGTCGCGTGCCACCGCCTATACGCCTGCCTGCACACGCACAGGAAATATTCAGAAAACAGAGGCCACACTAGAGCATGCACCCTTACTAGGAAAAGACAGATGTGCGGTGAAACCTGAGGGAACTAGGAAACAGCACGTAACACCTCCTCGTTACATCGTCTTGCCTTTTCTTCCTCCTCCCAGAGGTGGACAGGCAGAGGGAGTTCACCATCTCGCCCCAGTGGGCAGGACCGGGCTACCGTACACACGGATCGCCAGGCGCACAGGGGCACGGCTCCTTCCCACTGCTCTACCCGTCGCCTCACACGGCATCACGACCGAGCACACAGCCCCTACTTTAAGACTGTGGTGTCAGAGGTACTGAAATCCTGAGGATGGAGGGCCGGAGGTCAAACTTCTCCACGAACCCAACACGGCCCTACGTAGTCACCGGGGTGTCTAGAACCACGGCCAACCTGCCAAGAAGTGCGGCAGGAGCGCGGCAAACCAAGGTTTTGGTGAGACATGTGTCGCTTCGCATTGCCGATGGCAGCTTACCCAGGTGAGCGGCCGGGGTAAGGAAGTTGCTGTGGTGGGGGGGCGGCCCAAAAGGGGTCCCGGTTGGGTGTGCAGCACCTGGAAAGTCAAACGCGACAGATCAGATTTCCCAGAAAGCCAGCTCCTACACGCTCCCAGCTGCCGAAGGGCCCCATGAGAAAACGGGGGTGAATATGTTGAAACAAGGACATGGCCGAAGTCCACCCAGGCAACGCGCTGGGGGACGACATGTTTTATGTTAGCTGGAGAAGAGAAGTCATGCCCTCCTTCCAAGCTGGGCTGGCCGCCGCCCAAAGAAGGCGTTCCTTTGAGAAGACATGGGCACACAGCATTAGAAGCATGGAGAGACAGCACGGGGGGGCGGGGGGGGGGGGGCGGTTCCATAACCAAGCAAGCTGGGGTCAAACGCCAAGGCACGAAGTGTTCTTCCTGAGAGAACTCCGGAGCCATCAGTACGTTCCCGGGCTCACTCGTCCCCTGAAAGGGGGACATCTGGCCACGGGATACTTTCTTCACAGACAGAGCATGTTGGGGGGCAAGTCTTTCACTCTGGGAAACTTGTTCTAGAAACTGTATTTTCTAATTCTTGGCTCAGGAGCAGCGTGTCTGGGTGGCACAGAGCCCCTTGCCCGAGGAGCGTGCCGGTGGTCACGGCACCCTCTGGAAGGCCTGGGCCTGTGGGACCCGGGCCCGTGAGCTGCATCAGGTACAGGCGATGAAGTCCTCCAGGAGGCTCCCAGCTTCGGGGCCAGAAAAAGCCACTCTCTTCCCACATTTGTGGGCACCAGCAACCTGCTAACGGACTCTATCTGCCCGATGGGGACCTCAGTTCAAGGTCAGTGGTCTTCTTTGGTTTCCCCGTCCTCCAGCGTTTGATAGTCTGCCTTAAACAACACGTGCTTAGGGAGCTGCACCATCCTTGTCCCGGAGGAAGGTGGGCAAGGGGAGCCGGTGCGCACCTGGGAAGCAGGACGACGCTCGCACGAGCCGAGGGCACCCCACCGGCTTGTTAACGGGGCAGCCGGGAGCCGGGGAGACACACTGGCGGGGCGGCAGGCTCGGCTCCGGAGACCTGGCCGGCCGGGCTCTGCTGACATCACCTCTCTCGACCGGATGTCGGCATGACTTCCCAACAGAAGCGGAAGAGTGGCCCAACTGAACCCGTGTGCGTGAATTACACACACCGGCTGCAAGTTTCCCCAAAATGCCGTTTGGGCGCAAAATCCAATATTGCTTAGACTGAAAGAGGACCTTCCCGATGGATATATACGCGGGGCCTCAATGAACGGCCTAAAAACTACTCCACGGTGTCTTGCATGTTGGCTAAGTTTCTATAAACAAGTGTAAGTTTCCCTGGGAAAGCAGATTACATGCAGGCGTGGGGTGGTCCCTCCCCACACCCTAGGAACTCGCTTTATGTTCTGGATTGCTGTCCCCTGCACCGCTGTGGGGCCTCGGGTGTGAAGGAAGCCACAGGGCGCGGGAGGGTTATCGGTCACAGAACCGGAAGGCACGGGAGGAGCTCTGTGCCCGGCCTAGACGCTGGTTTGGCCTCCGTGGGGGTACTACGTGCCCAAGGTGTGTCATCAGGTGGTAACAATGCCGCAGGCTGAATACGAATCTGGCCGACTGTCTCTGTGTAGTATACGCTAATTAACGCTTCGATGAAGATGGGAGCTTCGCTCAGCCCGGGGCCTCCGGGGGGGCCTGGCAGTTCCAGAATTATTGAAGCAAAAGAAGCCAATTCATCACTTGGCTCCAACGGAAGGCAGGGAGAAATCTATTTTTCTCCAAAAATTGCTCTTCCCGGAGCTCCGTCTCAGAGTCTAGGTGCCATGGTAACAAAGCCTTCAAATATGTCCCCAGACAGAACTGACAGAGGAAAACCTGAGACCTTAGCAAATTCCATCCAGCCTCAAGGGTGATTCACTTGCTTTGGCAGCAAGGCCCATTATCATGATGATTTCCTGCGCTGGGGAGTCTCCCTCTTTGTGAATGCAAGAACCTCAGGTCAGCCAAGGAGTCCTGGATAAAAGCCTGGGAAGGCAGCAGGCAGGATGGATGTGAAACTTGTTCCCGAAAGGACCAGAAATGGAGCCCAGTGAATATTTATGTCCAGAAGAAGAAATTCGACTTAGCCCAGTGGGTGTGCAGTTCTGCAGGTCAGCCCCAGGCCAAGCTCTGTGGCCATGGGCAAGGACTCCCGAGCGGAGCTCTCTGCCCGGCTCTGCGCGGCCCAAAGGCTTGAGGCCTGAAGGACAGGAAACCTCTGATACCAAGAGGAGTGAGTGCTCTCGATTCCTGAGAGTCCTTATGGCCACTGCCCCTCCCTCGTGTGTATGCACCTGGATGGGGAAAGGGGTGACTTCCGGCCCCACCGCCCCCGCTCTGGCATATCCCTGGGGCGTTCAAGAAAGTGTAATCTCGGCCGTGAACCAACAGACCACGCAGGTGCGTATGCCCCATCCTGCAAGCTTTCTGCATTGGTACAAACACGCAGGCAATGGCACTACGTTCCACAGCCATAAACACCGGCCACCCGCGGGCTGACCCCCCTGCACTGCAGACACACCAGCGGCAACTGTCTTACTCTGCTTTCCCCGCCCTCCGACTCTCGGGAAAACAGTGCCACGGAGCCCCGCGGAGCAGAGAGTAACTGAGCGCTGTGGGCACCAAGCGCAAGGACAGCCACATCCGTATACAGCTCCCGGCACTGCCTGTCGATGTGCCCTTGTAAGCTTTCTTATCTTTCTCGATCAGATCACGAGTTATTCTGGTTTAACACAGAAGCAAAAAATGAGCCAAAGCAGTCTGAGTCCCCTAAGAGAACGAGGATCCTTTCTCCTTCCTTAATGAGAGAGGGCGCGTCAGTGAAGGGCCCGTCTCCCTGATGCACTGGGGTTGCCCTGCGAGCCGGCACAAGCGGCATTTTCATAAGGGAGGGACGAGGCGGCGGCGCAGAGCACAAACAGGCACCTGCGAACTCACATCTCTGTTCTCCCCCCGTGCTTGGAACTCACCAGCGGCAGAGAACAAAGTTGAAGGCCGGGCCAGGTCATGGGGGTGGTGGATGGCTCCAAAGAGGCTGGGGCCCGGGGGGCGGCTCAGGAACTCGGGTTTCAATCCAAAGTCCAGCTTATGTGGGTCTGACTGCATCTGTTTCTGAAGCAGCAAGGGGAAGAGGAAAACATGAGACCCCGGGAGGAAAGGCAGGAAAGAAAGAGGTGGACGAAGCGGCAGAGGCCGTGAGAAGAGACAGAATGGTGCGCTCGGACGCGGTGCTCAAGCCGGGCTCAAGCTTACAAGCGCGGTGGGAAGAGTGACCCACACAGTCTCACCCACACACGCCCAGAACAGCAGGTCAGCCCCTGGGGGCCGACGGGGCCTGCGAGCGGTCTTCGAGGTCGTGCGGCTCGAGGAATGAAACCGTATCCTACTTACTCGGAACGAGTTCATTATTTGCTGTCAAGGCTCCACTTTGGCAAGTTTTTAAATGACAGTGTTTTAAAGCTCATTTTATTAGGAATTCTGTATGAATAATCTGCTGTGTAAATTAATTGTTAATGGCTCTTTGCTGTCCTCTAACAGGTCACAGTACGTTAGTAACTGGAAGTGATGAGGAAATATTTCCATGCCTATGAGCTAGTTTTCAAATGATCACTGTTGTATCTTAAAAACAGAACACCCCAAATAAACAGAAACAAAGTAGGGATGTTCACTTAACGCACGGGGTGGGGCTTTCCCCTGCCGTTGCCGACACAACCCGAGGAAGAGGTCATCGGCCCAGCCCAGTGAACCGTCGAGAACTTCTCTTGCTCTGAACCCTTGGCAGCAGCAGCCATGGCTCTGTTTTCGCTCATTTCTCTCCCCTTGAGCTCCTTCCAGTTCCCTTCCCTCGAAGGCCGTAGAGACGAGCTCATCATTTCCTCCCTCCTTTACCCTGGTGTCATTCTTGAACATGGACGCCCCAGGTTCACACTCAGCCAACTGCTCTCCGACTCTCACGCCTCCCCGCACTAGCTGCCCGCCCCTGCCGGCTCCCATCCCTACGGCCCTGCGCCTGCTTCCGACTCTCTCCTCCAATCCGTCCGCCTGGACTGATGCTCGCAGACTGCTGGGGCCCGCGCCCCCTCAGACTCCCTCACGTCCGCCCTAAACACGTCCCTCTCCCACGCTGTGTACCAGGGAGTCAGCGGCGAGGCAGCCGAGCGAGCCTGTGCTAGCATCAGAGACAAGAGAAGGCCGCCATCCCGCTCGGCCGCAGGCCCCGTTCAAAACAAAACCGTGGCCTGATCGCTCGGGGCTGCGAGCGAAACCCTGAGGAAAGACGGTGCGTTCCTATCCGCATGCGGAAATCCCCCCCCCCCCGCCCGAGCCACTGCAGAGGGGTGCCCTCGACCCTGGTACAGGGCGTCTGCAGGTGGTAGGCTCCTTCCGAACACGCTTGGGGGAGGGGCACTAAAAGGGGGAGGAAAGGAACAGTCCCAAGAAAGGGGACAATGCAATTTCTGCTCAAATCCACAGGGAGCACGCTCGTTCCAGCTCCGCTGGAAAGTAGCAGCCCACCCCAAACCAGAGCTTCTGATTCACTATAGATCTACAAAACTCTTTTGCGTGCCTCCTTTAACTCGGCCGCCTCGTTATTTAGTGCTAATAGCGCACGGTACACAGCACGGTTCCATTAACCACAACTCAGGTCCATGAAGCAAAGTGGAGCCTGGGGATCCCCAGGAGTTTGCTGGGAAGGCGGGAGGAGCAGCCTCCCCACGGGCACGAGGTCTTCCTAACAGAACCGAGATAAGGAAACTCGGTCACCGCGGACGGCTTCACGGAGGAGAAGTTGCTGAAGCGGCAGAGACAACATCCTTCGCCGCTTGTGAGCAAAGGAGCTACAGGGAGGACGTGTCTTACCTACCGCTCCGCCAGCCACAAGGTCCAGAACAAACAGCGAGTTGAACTGAGCATCAACACCTCGTCGCCCTCCGAGTGCACCGTCTGCCCGCGAAGCTGCCACACGTCTCTGACTAAACCTCGCCGGACGGTGATGCGGGAGTGAGCAAAACTCACTGACGGGAGCTTAGGGGAGGGACCAGGTACGTGGCACCAAATGCGAGTATCTTAGTGACCTCGTTTACTAGCTTTTTAACTTTTCACTAGGTTGGTTTTTATTGTTTTTTACGAGAGAGAGAGAGTAAGAGAGCACGAGTGTGGGGAGGGGCAGAGGGAGAAGCAGGCTCCCCGCCGAGCAGAGAGCCCGATGTGGGGCTCGATCCCAGGACCCCGAGATCATGACCTGAGCTGAAGGCAGACACTTGACTGACTGAGCCCCCCAGGCGCCCCTAACTAGGATGGCTTTTTTTTTTTTTTAATCGTTAAAAAAGCCAAACATTCTGGGATGAGCAGCTCTCCTTTACTTAGCGGTCTCTTTTCTTAAGCTCATGCAGGTTCCCCCAAATGCTGTTAGCTTCTGGGTAACTGTGCCAAGAAAAATGGGAGAAAACAACCAGTCGAGTAATTCCAAGCATTCAGTGCTAAGTGCCCACACAGTAAAATCCAGACTCGTCCGTTACTTTGGTCCCCAAGTCAGCCAGCAAGGCCTAGTCTGGTTACCTGTAGGAGGCTCTTGACCTAGTCCCCATTATGTCACAAATGCCTGGAAAACACGACCGTATTCATCTGTACGATGAAAATACCGAAGTTTAGGCAAAATATTCTGCAGCCAGCCAGGGTAATGGGTCAGAGTGGTACTGAGCGAACGCTAACCTCTGTCCCTGGTCACGGAGATGACTACCAGGCGTGTTGCATGGCAGTGTGGATTGTGACGCTACTTCTAGAAGAGACTTCTCTGTGCTACGCATTGCTGATGGAAGTTCAGCAGCGTCACAGAGGATCCGCTTTTCAAAGTCACGCGGAGCAAAGAACGCACCCAAAGTTACAGAAATCACCACTTTGCATATGTAGCTCCTCCCAGATACTAAGCATTTTCCATATAAACCACGCTTGGTTGCTATAATTAGATTATCAAAACCTTTTGTTTCCCTGCCCCAGGACTTAATCTGTGTTTAAGCTCATTGGGTGGATACGATGACAAAATCATCTAGAAAGATAAAACACCAGGGAGTTACCAGTTTGTTTTGTCATTTTTGTCATAAGGTTTCCCTACTTCATAGTAAGGTTCCCCAATGGTGTTTCCATGAGACTCCATCCTTCCTGCCCGCAGGTCATTAGACGCTGTCGGAAATGCCTCCTCTGTCAGGGGGTCGCACACCGGCAGGGCCCCCTTCGCCTCTGCCCCCCTGCCCCATCCCCCACCGGACGAGGCCCACGAGACTGACCTTGACCTTCTGTTGGTGGTGGTAGATCTGCCAGGCGATGTGAACGTGCATAGCACACCACTTCCCTGGTTTCTGGAACAAGAAGGAACAAGGTGGTCAGAAGGACCCGCAGAGAACCGCCTCCGACTCCGCCAAAGCTTTCCGGCGGCTCTGGGCGGCAGAGGCTCTTTCTCAGGGAACAGGAAGGCTCTGTGCCCCCCAAGCCTCTCTCAGCCCCGCGGCGTGCGGAGCCCCAGCCGGCGGCCACTGCTCCCCAGACCCTACTCGACGGGGACCTCCCCGGTTACCAGGGACAAGATGGCAAAAGCCCGAGCCCCACTTTGTGTCTCTTCTTTCTTTTCCGGTGCCAGCTGGCAGACCTGCGAGAGTGGGAAGCCCTACTTAACGATTTGCTGCGATGCAAATCGGCTGCTCAGAGGAGCTAATTAGCGAGTGGCTGTGAATCCCTCCGCACAAGGAGGCGACAGAAGACCCTGGGTAACCTCCCCCCAGCGCTGCTGCGTCCTCACCCGGGGCGGAACAAAGAAATGCACATTTGTCCTGGAGCCCAGTTCCCACCAGTTCTCCGCTAGGAGTCCACGGCCCAGTCGTGTGGTGGGCGCTGTTCGTCCCCGAGCGAGAAGAGAACAAGAGAGCGCGCGTTCCTGCCGGTGCTCTGGGCCTCTGCAGTTGTCCCGTCTGCCAGAGGGTCGCCCCGCGTCTCTCGCGATCTGCTCGCGTCTTGCTCTCCGAGCAGAGCCGTAACCGAGTGCACCATCTTACCACCCGGACTGGGGGGACCACCTCTTGCCCGTCCGTTTGGATTCTTGCGATAACCTATTCGTCCGCTCCAAACACGGGCTCAGGGACTCTAAGGGGTGCGGGAAGAAACTGCCCAGTCCTACATCGGCCAGAGGTGGACGCTTCTAGTGTCTACATTAAGGAGCTGTTTGTGAAACGTAGACTCAAGTCCAAGTCTGGGTCAGTTCTCCCGCAGTGAAACGACGGGTCATCTGAAATCAGCTACGTGATGACACAGTCCTCTGATTCTCTTCGGAGAAACTGGATTATCTGATTACGTGCGCCAGAAACGGGCTGAGGACAGCAGGAAATCTCTCCATCCATCTTCCAACCGACCTTCCACCCTTCACCCCCGCCCCACCCCCACCCAAGTCAGTCTGCGTCTATTCGAGGTCATCCCTTGGCCACCCTCCAGGCCACGCAGGACGCAAACGAGCGAACGCCTGCGGTAGCCCCCTTCTGCGCCAGGGGAGCGGGTCGGGTGGCTGTGAAGGTCCACGCTACCTCCTGCAGAATGAGGCAACCGCCGGCCGAGGTGGAGGGACCCACACTAGGTACAGAGTGCGGACGCCGAGGAGACAGGAGGACATGCTGGAACCCTAACTTCAGCCCGGAGCTTCAGTCCTCCGCCATGTGCCCCCTCCTCGTCCTGCCCAACAAGACTCCCAGCAGCAACGCCAACCACAGACTCTCGCCCAGGGGAACGTTTCCTCCGTTTGCTCTCCCTCAGTGACCTGGCTTCCTGCAGCGCTCCAGGCCACGCAGTTTTGGCCATTTTCAATCACACGACCTGAAGGACCCAGCCACTGTCATCCCAACATTGGATGCCAGGGTTTCTGGGGCTTGTTTCCTGGTAATGGATTTGTATTTTTAACCCGCAGGGAGTCAAACAGAGGTTGCAAAACAGTTCTAGAAGAAGCTTTCTTACCCTTAACATAGGTCTGAAAGGATCTGTCAACTGTGAAGAGAAAATGACAACTTGGTTACATGCCTGTCACTCAAACAATTGCTCTAATTAACAAATTTGTAGTGCTTCATTAGGAGGGGAAATTAAAATGTTAGAATTTTACTTTTAAATGAAGCCCTTTTAGAGAATAATTAACCCATTTTCACACTATCAGAAGTGCCAAGTGTCCCCTCCCCCACTGCACAAGCCTGGGTACATCCACACTGACGAGCCCCCGACCAAGTTCAATCAATAGCAATTTGCCCTCTGGCAACACGATTTGCTCACATTACACATCCGAGGAGCTCCACGGTCTCCAGCAGCCCTGCCCACCCCCGCCGCACGGGTTCCAGGGGAGAACGGCCTCCAGACCGTGGGCCTGTAAGGCCGGGCACTCACAGGGACCTGGGAGCCCGAGGCTGTCTCAGCCAACACGCTTCATGTGATGACGGCCCATTACGGAGAGGTCAGGAGGTACTTTTTGGAAGTTCGCTGACCGTCACATAGATGCGTACATCGTTGAGTCATTCTAAACTTTAACTCTGCTCCTCAATTCCTGACTGCCCTTACCCAGGGAACACGACAGTACTGTCCCAAGTGATCATCTGTCCGAATTTACTACAAAGGGGAACGGAAAGATCATTCCACCCGACCGGACTGTCTGTTGAGCTTCCAGTTCCTCCCCAAAGCCTGTGCACTACGAACGGGCAGAAGGAAGCAAAGCATAAGGGGCGTCTTGCTTGGACCCGCATTGAAGGCGGAGGGCCAGGAGCGCTGTGTGGGGCAGTGACCTCCTGACCGCAGGACAGCAGCCAGAGGGTCCTGGGACTTCCAGGGAGAAAAGCGCTTACAGCTTCTTCTGTGTGACAGAAATTTAAGGCGACAAGGACAGACCAGATCGGTGGAACGAGTTACACAAACTAAGAGTGTCCGCCTCCTGACCTTGGACCACAGGACATTGGTCTTCTCTGCCACCAGTGTTACCTGCCACTGACCCTGACTTTCTACGTACCCTCGGGTCCTTCTGGAGCAGAGTGTGTGGGACTGTCCCAGGTCGAGCAGCTACATCGATAGGGTTGGATGTCTGCAAAGTAATCAGACCACAGCTTAGGAGTCACGCAACACATATAGCGAGAAAGCAAGATGTTGCCGGCGTTCTAGATTACTGAAGTCAAAGGTGGATGTTGTTTCATTCTGGAAATACCAGGGTTGACAGGGCGTTTCCCCCAGTGACCGCATGTGCTCCTCAGGAGGCCCTGTTCCCCAGGCTCTCAGGGGACGCGGACCAGGGTTTGGCCTGTCTAGGAAGGGTGTCAGAAAGCAGAGAGGGGGACCGTGCCACATGTCACTGCGATCAAAAGCAAAGGATGGAAAAAAGAAGGGGAAGAACATGCAGGACAGTGCCCCCGGGTCCCCATCTCCCTCCGAGTCATGGATGGCCCTGGCACGGCGCTCCCGCCCGGTCCCCAAGCATTCGGGGAGACGCCCGAGGGACCCTCGCAGCACTGTGCTGCGTCAGGTGCGTCTCGTCAGAACAACCGGGCGTGTTGTGCAGACATTAAGCGAACTCTGAATTTTAACCGGCAGACAATAACAGGAAATTACGCTCCGTAATTACTCATTAGCAGTGGTGGAAATGGGACAAGAGGACCTAATTTAGGGACTGCACAGACCTACTATTAAATGATTTCGACAGCGATGTGGCCTCATGCGTCCTAGGCCGCCACCATTCTTACATGTCACTCATAACAATAACCTTATCTACGGGCTTTTGTCCTTCGAATTGGCAGCAACAGGAGGCCTACTTCCCCCGCCAGCAGCTCTCACTCTCCAGGGGCTGAAAGGGTTCAGAACGTTTTTCACCGGGTATTTTATTTAAGAAATCCCAACTACTGTTGACTCCCCGCGCCCCGGGAAGTTCACGCGTGTGGGAAAAGAGCTCAAGTTTAGGCACAAGGCTAGCCTAGAAGAAGGATTGGGGGGGGTGGAGAATGGAAGAAAGAAAAGCAATCAGCTGCTGTACAACTAACAATTAAGCTGGAGTTGTTAACAGCCTGATTTGCATACTTATGAAGAACTCGGCTAATGAACCGCAATCTACATATTCAATCAGGAAGATGGCCTGGAAAGGCCCATTTCAACACCGAGAGAGACACTTTCCTGCCCAGATGTAGATTTCTGTGTGATTGGATAATAGTGAGTGAGGGAAATAGTCTAATTTATTAAATGACCTGGCAGTCTGTTTGGGGAGGCGCTGGAGATTGGGTGAAACCCAGAGGGGACAGACCGGGGTGGGAGGGAGTAGTGAGCAGCGGCATCGGACCGAAGGAAAGGGGTTGAAAAATCACCAGGGTTCATCCCCTAGATAGGAGGGGGTTGCCCGTGGCCATCATTAAAGCTGCAGGTAGAGGTAACCTGGCCTATAAGCAGGGAAATGCCATTTCTAAGGTGTAGCTGGTCCCACCCCAAGGCTTTCAAATCTCTTTTCCTATTTCCAGCTTTGAGGCAGGATGCCTTTAGAAATGCAAAACATGCTTAGCCTGGGTGCCTCTGGCCCCAAACTGGTGTTTTCTCTTAGAAATGAGATTGGGAGGGGGGGGAGACGACAAAAAACCAAAGAAAACCCAAATCCCACAGAGCAAAATTTCCTCCTTTTAAAAATCTGAGAACGGATACTAACGTAACCCACATTTTGCTTCTGTATAAAAATACAGTAAGGGCTATAACAAAGTCACGTAAAGGGAAGGTGTTTCGAGAATCACTCCTCGGTATTGACCTTTGGAGACAACTCTAGCCCAAGCCGGGTAGAAGAACCCTGACTAGGTAGAAAGGATTTAGTTACTGTGAAGGGCAAAAGGTTAACTTCACATTAGGCTGTAAGTCTTGACCTTGGCAAGTGTGACCATGGCTGAGGGAGGGCTGAGGCAGGCCAGAGGGGGAACAGGGGTGCATGAGAGGGTGGGTGGTGGCCCTCCACCTGCGGGCAGACCCCCATCTGCAGACACACGGGGCTACGGAGCAGAATGGGGGAGACAGCGGGGCCACTTCCCTCCCACAACCGGAAGGATGAAATTCTAGCTCGCAACGCTGCTAGGCCTCGTCGTTCACACCAGTAAAGGCTCAGCTACGCGTCTTTGCTAATAACATATACCTCAGGGACAAGCTGGTGTGCACGAACCCAACGTTTCATGCATCTCCTGGCCAGAAGCTTATGTCCACTATACTGGTGGAAAAAAATACGGACACGTCTTCTGTGTGTCTCAAAGACTACAGGAGATCCGAGCTCAGCAGAGTTGACGTGGGTAGTACCGACTGAAAATTAAATTCCGGCTGAGGTAAAATTTACAACTCAAGGGGCTAGCAAAAAAATAAAATTCTCCCTCTAACCCTGATGGTCACTTCAGACTGGAAAAATGAGTCACTGGCCAGTGGCTGTGGACCACCCCCCCCCCACCTCGCCTGAGGCTCTGCTTGTAAAAGTGCTGGCGTGCATTCACCCTCAGGTTGCTTACCTTGGGCTGAAATGCTCCTTGTAGTGAACCGAACGGGCCAGTGGGTGGAATCATAGGGGGGATGCCCGACACCGCGGGAGGGTAGGAATGGAAGAGCTGCGGCCAGACACGGAGAGGGGAGACAAAGGTGTTAGTAAGAGGCGAACGCCGTGTTCCAGTTCCCTTCCCATCGAACGACATCCACATTAGCAAGCCAGGTAATGCCCGTCTGACGCTATTAGTGAAGGAGCCATGATGAAATGATCACACAGATGTGCCATGAATGCTTAACTTAAAAAGTTAGAAGTAGTTCAGAATCAATCAGCCAACAAATGATGTCCCAGATGAGGACATCATTAGAAAGGGAGCTTTTCTAATTATTAATTGTTAAATCAGATAGAAGACCTAAATGGCTTAAGATTTTAATGCGCATCAAAAACAGGAGGGGCTGCTGAGCCAAATAAAGATGCCCAGGAAATTACAAGTTAATTAGAAAAAGAAAAAAAAGAAAAAGAAAAATTAAGAAAAAAAGAAGAAAAAGAAGCAAGTCTTTATGAGTTCCAGGATTTTATACCATTAAAACTCAATTAGTACTTTTAGATTTTTAATAGTTTGAGGAAATGAGAAAATATTCACAATCCTTGCTTCATTAGGTTGTTCCAGGAGTGGTGGTTTCCGAGGACAATGTAATTGTCTCGTCTCAAATGATGACAAATGTTTGTGGGAGGGTAAGATAAAAGGACCTCGTCTACACTCACAACGAAACCGTTTTTTCTGCGAGATGGACAAACTCACTGGGGGCTGTTCAAGCCAAGCCCTTGACGGGTCTGACCACTCCGCAAAGAGAGGAGAATGATTCTGAATTAAGAATATGAACTTTCTGGAATTAACTAGTTTACAGAGGACACGATGGAGGAAAGAAATCCACGGCCATCCTGAGGACAGGGCAAACACCGCTCTTCCTTCCCCTAACGCTGGCGTATCTCTGAGATCCCGCTGCTCCGGTTCCATTCACTCTGATCCAACCTCCGATCGGACACTAGGTCACGTCCTGCCTTTATCGTTCCGTAGCGCCTCACACACACGGTAATAACTCGAGCTTCTCTGTGTAACGACGCTACGTTAGCTGTTTTCTAGGTAAGGACTGAAATGCCCATTTCATAGTCTGGCTTCCAGGGCACGTCTTTTCCCGCTGGTCTGTATTTCATTCTGCTCCCTTCAGTGATGCAGCAAAGTTTTTCAGACTAATTGATATTGAACTAAATCCACTTAAACAGTGATTGCAAGCCAAGAGCCCTCATTTAAAACTACTTTTAAGTCTAAAATTGTGTTTTGGATACTTGAGTGCACTGCATCGTAATTCCCCTTATAACGTCCTAATCCCCAAAGAGGAGAGCCTAAGTACTTCATATATTATCCACCATAACTAATAAAACGAGGTAACTCTCCTGCAGTTGTACGAGGCAGAGTAATTAAATACACGCCGCGCTAGGACGCACTCGGGCTTCTAGTACTCTGCCTCCAGGTGGGTAATACTTCCTTTAAGTTTTCAACAAAAAATGAGGTATTTTCACCATTTTCCTTTTGCTAGAGTCCATTACTGACCCTCTGGAATGCAGCTGATTATCCCCCCACCCACGTGATGAAAAACGATCAGTAGCTAAGGAATAAAAAATGAATGTGGCAAAAATTCAGGCCCCACGGCTCATTCTCCATCTCACATCCAGGACCCTCTGTGGGGCCGCGGATTTTGTCTGAGGGAGTACGTCTGAGCCACCTGCAGAGCACGCTGGGCTTTCTCTGAGTGACTTTGGTAGCTGGTCCTGATTTAAATCAGCGAGTGCCGCCAAGGGGCAGGAATCGGATGATCCTCACGGATGGTACCCTTCCCGGGACAGCCCTAAAGAGGAGACCCGTGGGGTCCTCTTGGATTCGGCAATCCATTAAAAATGCTTTTGGGGGGCGCCGGGGTGGCTCCATCAGTTAAATGTCCGACTCTTGGTTTCAGCTCAGGTCACGATCTCGGGGTCCCGGGATCCAGCCCTGCATTGGACTCCACGCTCAGCAGGGAGTCTGCCTGTCTCCCTCTCCCTCTGCGCCTCCCACTGCTCTCTTTCTCTCAAATAAATAAAATATTTAAAAAACGAATGAAATAAACAAAAAACGCTTTTGTGTCGCAGTGCTGAGCAGACAGTGTCAGAACACGTGGGGCTCAGGTGCCTGGACAGACTTCCCTCTTCGTGAGGGAGCTTCCTCACGTTATGTCTGTGTGTCTCCGGGGGAGCTCACTCTTCGGTGATCTCTAGAATTTTGTGGTCCTGACTTCTCAGCTAGTCGTGACCCTGGACTAGGACCGTGTCTCACAGTCTGGTTCAGAGCAGGAATGAATTCACAGGCTCTGCTGACCTGAGGAGCCCTTCTTTTGAGTTGAGTGCGGTGGACCGACATGGCTACAGGCAATGACTCATCGTTCTTTCCTTCTGGTGTCATTTAAAGAAATAAAAATAAACCACTGAGCGAAGAGACTTGCAAAGGTTCAGGTAAACATGATGCAGTATCGCTCCGTAATCAAAATATCATGGTAAGATGCTCAAGGTGTCTGTATTTTAACAAAAGTCCTCTGTTGTCCCTATTGAATAAAGGACGTAGGCTGGTACCAATTTAAGTTCGAGAACTGAACTCTTTAGGATGGGACAAGGTGAGTACTTTTTTACCTAAAGAATGAGTTTAAAGTGGGGGGGAAATCACAGATTTCCACTGCAAGCCCTTTTATTTAAATGACATCTTTGTTTTTACTTGTAACAAGCTCAGGAGGACAATACCAGCCACGTGGGAGGACATGAGAACCTGCTCTGTTAAGCCACGGAGGAGTCAGAAAGATGAGGGACATTGTATTTGGAAGAAATCATTCAAGTTCAATTCTGGGAATATGGCGTTAATGACACTGGGGTCGATGACCGCACAACCGGATCTCAGACTCCTGCAGCCAGGGTGACTGTGCTGCAGACCCCCGCTCCGCGGCCAGACGCCGGTGCCCAGGGACGTCCACCGGGCCTCTCAGGGCCGGGCATGCTAATGATCTTTTGGTTCGGGAGACGATACTGCATCGTGAGCAGAAGCGAGCGCCACAGAAGCAAGCATCTGAGGTGACAAGGAGCAATGGGAGCTCTCGGAGACGGTTAAAGGCCGCCGGCCGCCGCCTGGTCTGCGGCAAGAGCACAGAGATGGAAACGCGGTCACATCGGATGGTAGCATGGTAGCCAGACTCACGCTGTGCCGGTAGAATGGGTCAACTTTTGTAGGGTATTTGTCAAACTGTAAAGGGATCAAAGCAGAAGCCAGTTACTCAGAGCGCCTACATTTCTGTTCACTGCTCCGGTGGAGGCAGCCCTAGGCCAGCTGCTCTGTCACTGGGCCGTCACCCGACTCCACAGCCTCACTGTACTAGCACGGGCCCCTTCTCGACTCGGCGCTGCTCCGACAAGAAATGGAAAAGCAGAGCGAGAACCCACCCGGCACGCTTAGGCCCTGGTCGCGCACGAGCGCCTTTCCCTCTGGTCCGTGTTCAGAGACTGGCACAAGCCAGACATCTACACTGGAGAGGAGAGGGATTATTCAGGTCAGCCAGAGAGGAGTGAGCGTTTGGTGTCATTCACAGAGATTCCCTGTTCTCCTCTTCCCTTGGGCAGAAGAACCGCACATGGGGCCACCTGCCAAGACGCACCACACCCAAGCGGAAAGGTGTCTGGGCGAGGTCTTACAACTTCTCTCTCTCTCTCCCTTGTTTTTTTTTTTTTACAACTTCTCTTTTGAGCGGAAAAGACTATATGTCTCTGTTTCCTCTAAATAACATCAGGTCCTGGTGCTGTCCGCAACCCCCTGTCTCAGTTAGATTTCTTTGTGTTACTGCTCACACCCGCTGCCGGAAACTCTTCCAAAATAATAGGCCCTTAAAAACATTAATCGTTGAGACGTCTAACTCTTCCAGAAAAAACACGCAGGATTTGTTACAGGAAAAAAATTTTGGTTCCAAGGTCTCATTTCTAGTATTCTCCTCTGAAAATTTAGAAAGTAAACTTTAAAATCTTGATTTATTTTAAAAAAAGTTGAACAAAATAGGGAGGGGGAGGGAGGAGGGGATGCAAAGCTCAGTGCAGGGCGCACCTCCTGAAATGACAGAATTCAAGTCTGCTCTCCCCAGGCCCACCCTAAATCAAGTATTTCCTTAAATGCTAAAAAGGAAGTAAAACACCCTAACACTCACGGTGGCAGACAGGGCTCTATCTCAGGATACTTAGCACCCTAATATGGCACGATTCCTTAGTTAATCCTAACTGGTTCCCCTGGCATGTGCTGGACCCAGTCAAGACCCAGACCATGTCCTTGTCAGCAGCGCCTTCTACCACAAGGCCAAGTTCTGCCCCTGGGGGCGCGTGGCTCCCCAAACACTTGCTGACAGGGCAGGACACCAGCCTGGGGCACCGTCTTATGAAACACAAGAAACAGCACCTCCCCTCAACGAAACGGGCTTCGGGGCACCACCAGAAAGTGCAGGGGGTCACGGACACGGCCCAGGTCTCTGGACGGGCCGCCTGACTCCCAGGATCCTACGAGCATTTATCTGCTGTGACAGGCGTGGAGTGTGGACAGGTACCTTTCTGTAAGTGGCGGCGATCTCCCAGGATGCCTGAGACAAAATTACCCTTTGGGAAGTTAACTTCCAACACTGCTTGGGACGAAACATCGGGAATATGCCCGCCCCCCCCCCCCGCACCCCAACAGCCACCCATGCACACGCCTAGTGCTAGACAGAACCATCTAGATAGTGCCTACCTGAGGCCCCGGGTTAGCACCGCCTGGAGCAGGGCACGTCCCCTTCTCCCCAGCACAGACCGACAAGGCCGGAGGAGCCCCCGAGTGGCTACCGCCCCCATCCATCTCCTGCGCCCCGACAGCCCCATCCGCCCAGCGTGCTGCGTCAGAAGAGACCGCGCTCTACTTATCCTCACATTTCTGCCTGGGGTACGCACCATGGGAGGTGCTGGCGTCGGCATGATGGCGGTGGGCGGGATGGCGTGGGGGAACGGCGTGAAGGTGTGCTGGTGCGTGTGCTGGTGCGTGTGCTGGTGCTGGTGCTGGTGCTGGTGGAACTCGGTCCGCAGGTAGGGCGGAGGGCCCAGGGAAGCCCCGCGGTCAGCACTCTGAGACGCCAGAAAACGCGTGTTCAGTTCCTGCCGCAAGATGTCTTGCTCTGCAAGGGAAGGGGAGGGACAGGATGACGCTTTCTGCCACATCTGTCATATCCTTCGGAGCGGGACGTCCGCGGCCCTGACCAGAGCGGGGACAGGGCCAAGGGGACCCCTGAAAGCCCCTGTGCCCCCAGACAGAAGGAGAGCACCGACCCAGAGGATCCTGACACCAGCCACAACCGGACTCTGTTCTTGGAGGCTGAGGCGCCAGAGGTCAATTTTCGGCTCTGGTGGTGGCAGCTCGGGGAGCCGGGGCACGGGCAGTCACCCATCGGGGGCTCGGTTCCCTCCACCACAGGGGACAGTAATATCGTCCACACTGTGGGCTGTTTGAGGGCTTCGAGGAATTCGTATATTTAAGTGCTTAAGAACAGCGACTGCACCCCAATCTCTGGTACCAGGGCCACGTGCTCGTGCCTCCCTCTTCAAGGGGAAATCCTGCAGCAGGGCTGACCACGGCTACGATGGACCCAGACTCGGGATCCTGGCCTGACCGATACCGGGGAGGAGAAGGGGAGTCCACAGCCAAAGCCCGATTTCGGGACCACTTAACAGGAAGTGCCATCTTCCCCTCGGAAGAAAGGAGAAGGCCTTCCTCGTTGACAACCAGCCCCTTACACCAGGACGGAGTTCTCAAGAGCCCGGCAAGGAGCAGTCTCGGCCTGGCAACGTGTCTGTCCCTCTCATGGGCGCCAGGTGACCGGGCACTGCAACCCGTGCTTTCCCCAGAGTGGGCAAACCCATTTGGAGGGTTTCTGACGACTGCCCCCCATCCTCCCCTGGCAGGGTCCGGGGTGTCGCAGTGTAGGTACACATGTGGGCCGAACCTCAGCCCACGAGGAGGCTCGACCCTCCTACCTGAGTAAGTGCTTCCGGCCGGGTGTCCCGGGACCTGCAGACTCCCTGAAGTCAGCGGCGGTGGGGGAGGCAAAGCCGTGGGAGGGGCAAACATATTGGGGTGATGTGAGTGTGCGGGGGGCTGGAGGGTGGGCGTGAAGCTGTGCAGGGGGCTGTGGTTGGGCAGTGAGAGGGGGAACGGGGAGGCCGAGGGGTGGTGAGAGATGTGAGGAGGGGCGGGCTGAGTCTTCGCTGGGGTGCTGCTTCTGCTACTGCTGTGGGAGCGACCACCGGAAAAAAAAAAAAGGGAGGAAGAAAGGAAAAGAGAGGTAAGCAATTTATTTTCTTAAAAAGTCCTATCTCTCTGCCCAAAGCCATTCAACACTTGCTCCTGCTCCTTCCTCTTTAGAGACCCTCCTCTGGGAAGCACAAGAAACTTCTGCCACAGTTGTAACCCCGACTGCACGACAGGAGCTGAGGCCCCAGAGCTACCAGCACTCGGGGTCCGGGCAGTGGCTTTGGCCCCAAACCCAGGTCCGCTCCCCTCTGCAGCCAAGTTCTCATCTCTGCCCTAGGAGCCCCGTGCCCTCCCAGCCTCCACTAGGCACACGTCCTACAGTTTCGGGAGAGGAACAAAATCAATGACCTGAGCTCAGCCTGTCTGAGACCCATTCGATGAAGGAGCACAGGCGGGAGGAGACCCGGGAACCCCGGGCCACTGCTCTGCTCTGGGGGCCACACGCATGAACCCGGGGGCAGAACCCTGGCTAAGCAGTTTCCTTCGCGTGCCCTAGACAGGAAGATCCCCCCAGGTACCAGGTTGTCACGAGGCAAACAAAGGCACAGGAGTCCCAGGAGGTCAGAATTACAACCCCGGGGGCAGGCAAGGATGGGGCACGCTTGGCACCACGCCCTGGGGTTTCTGTCTCCCTTGCCCGGGCGGTCCTGCTCTGTGCCACACCGCAGACTTCGCCGTGCGGTTCCGCAAAGCTGAGGCGGGAGAGAGCCTGCGTCTCCGCCCAGGAGCGCCTTTTCCTCCGGACGCAGCTTGCTTCTCGGCCTCTCTGAAGGCCAAGGCTGGAGGTCCGCGGTGATGCAAACCCTCACCGAGAGTCCTCCCTGGTCCCCATCTTCCTGACTCTGGAGTCGCAGGGCGATGGAGCATCCTCGTGCCGTCCTCCCTCGGAGGCACATGGCCTCCCTTCTAAGAACCCCCAACCCTGGTGCCCCCCAGGTTTCCACACTGGTTCTCCCGCGCCGCCCCTTCCCTGGGCCTCCCCTCTCGGCCTCCCTCTGCACGGGGCGACCGTGTCTGCAACGCTCCCACGGAAAGAGGACGGCAGAAGTCAGGCCGCTGCGAGAGCGGCGAGAGCAGGCGGGCTCACCTTAGGCTGTTGAGGCTTAAGCTGCTGCTGTTGTAGGCAGACAAGGGCTGGGAGAGGCTCTGGGACGAGGGGTGCGCCTGCACGGCCGGGAGGCTCTGGTGCAGCAGCTGGGCCGGGGAATGTGGCCGCGGCGGCCTCTGCACTGCAGGCTGAGGGGGGGGCTGAGGCTGGGCCTCTGGGGGCGCCTGTGGCGGCTGTGTGCTTGGACGTGGGGGCTGAGGGGGCGCCTCCGTGCGCTGCACCAGGTTGGGGTCTGGAGAAGGAGCTCGGGGCTGGGGCTCCGCCTGGGCCTGGGGCAGTGGCTGAGGGACCTGAGGGCAGGGGTCTTTCAGCACCACGGGCTCAAAGATCGGCTCTTTGCAACAGTCCTGGCTCTTCTCCTGGCTTCTCTCTAGACCCGATATCTTGGGGACAATTGGCCCCGCATCCTGGCTGTCATGGTCTGGGAGGGCGCCAACCCCTAAGTCCGGATCTGCATGGGGAAGAGCAAAGACAAAATCACAGGCAACGACACGTGAGTGTGAAATAAATACGCAGCAGAAAGCCGAGTCCAAGCCCAGCCCCCACAGTCCCACCAACACAGCACATGGCCTAGTGCCACGTCCCGGCTTCCTGTCCTGACATGCAAACGTGCGGGACAGGAGCACACGGCGACCAGGGCCCATGGGAGATGGGCAGAGGTGAGCGGCTGCAGGAGGCTGCATTCCAGAAAGACGTCCCCAGGGTCTCAAAATGCGCGTTGACTTTAATTCTGACAAAGCCTTTTATGCAGCAAAATTAAGAAACAAGAGCCAACGAGTTGATTTTTTTCCCTTTTAAAATCCATACAGCTCTTGAATATACAAAAGAGCGGTGTTTCCAAACAGCGAGCGAAGCAAATGTTATTTAACCACACACAGATGTTTCTTCTTGGCCTGGCCTCTTCCCCTTTCCATTCTGACTGATGAGACGCACTTGACATTTACAGAAACAATTTTGTGTTTGGCAAGTGCTAAACTCTGGTCAAACGTCGGGCCTCCGCACGCTCACGGACGGATCCTAGCAACGTTGGAGCTCCACGGTGCAAATACGAATTCCAATCAACCTACAGCCACCTACACACGCCAGGCATTGTAAAGGGTCCGCCGCCCCTCTGGACCACTGGGTGTGATGCTGAATGCCGAGGCTAAGCCTGGAGGTGTAATTTAAGTGAAATTCCACAACCAAGGAAGAAATGTGGCAAGTACACACTCCTGTTATGAATTTAAAAGATAGGCTTCTCAGGGCACCTGGGTCGCACTGTCAGTTAAGCGTGGAATTGGCTCATGCTCGCAGGGTTGTGGGATCGAGCCCTGTGTCGGGCTCGGCTCAGCACAGAGTCTCCTTGCAAATCTCTCTCCCTCACCCTCTCTCCCTCCCCATCCTGTGCGTGTGTGTGCGCAGTCTCTAAAATAAAATAAGTAATATCTTAAAGAAATAGTAAAAAAAGCTATGTAATAGTAAAAAACAGTAATAGTAAAAAAGCTATGTAATAGTAAGAAGTACTATACTAATAGTAAGTGCTAACAGTAAGAAAAGCTACGCCTTTCTCCGAAGCTCCTGGCCACATCAGAGCGGTTTCTGATTAGCCCCTAAGTCCGAGCCCATCAAATCGTCCAAGAGAAGAATGAAAGACAGAAATGGCATTAAATAGGAAGAAATCCCTCTACTGACCAGTCAGTGCTTCTGCACACATCTGCGGGCCGGGGGATGACCTTTCTCACAACTTGGTGCCACAAAAAGCCATCCTTTTGTCATCGCACAGCTCAGAGATAGGAGAGAACAGATCACAACACCGCACTACACTCTCGGCAGTGAGGGTGGGTCCGGGCACCCCTCAGGAAACTACTTCGGGCACGATCTTTCCCTTCCAGTCTCACTGTGCCCCGTGTGAGAAGTGTGCGCCCTTCTCCCCGGAACCCCCCATTTCTGCTGACGCCCTCTTGGGTGCACGCGCTTCCCACTTTCCTTCCCTGGAACCTGCATCAGAGCAACCCGTTCTTTTCACTGTTGTTTTGGTAAAAGAGATCAGACGCGTGACGTGCCCCAGAGCAGAAACGAACGGGTTTACCAACAAAGCACATTTTTGGCTAAAGTGACCTTGGCTGAGAGCAGCCCGGCACAAATGCACCGACAGCATGCGAAGACAGTCCCTTCTTCGCACGTTTCGACTCCAAAGAGAAAACCTCCCACAAGGCCCTGGTGGAAAGTAACGCTAGACTCCTGGCATCCCACTGGCGCGTATTCCCACCCCGTGCTGTCCGTCTGAGCCTTTCCAGGAAGATTGCTGCTTGTGATACGAGGAGGCCTCATGAATTCCCAAAACCTTAGTTTCTAACTCAAGGGCTGAGAACAGCAAGATTCCTGATGTGGACGGACCCCAAGCAGCCAAAGTCCTAAATCACGGACGACGACCCTGTATCCGCAGGGGGTCTGGCCCGGCTCCCCCTTCCACCGTCTTTGCCGTCACTCCCACCAGGTCGCCGTCGCAAGCACGTACACGAGCTCAGAGACAGGCTTCCCACAACGCGAGAGGGCCAGTTAGGTCTGGGGCAGAAGCACTAACACTCACACATCCCAGCCGCACAAAATACACAAGATTCTCCGCAGGGAGAGGTTCTCCGTGCGTAAGCAGGACGCCCCCCGCTCGGGCACTCGGACGGCTGAGGATGCGCGCACTGTAATGGCAGGACCCGTCTCTGCCCTCCTGAAGCGCTTTGTTCTCTCCAGACTGGGGTAATGAAGAATAAATACATAAATATTTCCCATCTCGCTACATTCAAATGCATGGTCTCCCTCCAAGAATCAATGTCCAAAGTCTCTCTCGGACATAAAAGAAAGTTTCCTCTGCCAAGGGACACCACCCAGAGGCCATCAACTTAGATTTTCTTATGCTGGGAAGGAAGCACATTAGGCACACACAGGTAAGTGCTTCGCTTATGTAGCTCGACTAAATTTATCTCCTTGTTCTTTATTTAATGGGCTTCCAGAATGTGGACGAGTCAGCCAGGTAAGTTTGCCGGGGGCACGATGCAGGCTTGGGCTCGCTTCCCGAGGCTCTGTAAAGGCAAACAGGGCTGGCTTTCACGTCTCCTCTGCTGTTCCCGGGTCCCTGGGGGTCAGCACCAACCTAGACGCAGCCAGGATGAGGGGAGCAGCACCCGGACTGGGGATTGCCATCCTGGACAATCCGTGTGCAACCCCTCCAGCGAGCCCTGTCAATTTCTAGGGGTCGTCTGGGATGAATGACTCAGAGGACCCAGAAACAGGATTTTGGCACAAGATCCGAATCTGGGAAACCATCCCGGCACTTCTCAAACTTTAAAATGTGTACAAAGCGGCACCTGGGTGGCTCAGATGGTTAAGCCTCTGCTTTTGGCTCAGGTCATGACCCCAGAATCCTGGGATCGAGTCCCGCATTGGGCTCCCTGCTCAGTGGGGAGCCTGCTTCTCCCTCTCCCTCTGCTGCTCCCCCTGCTTGTGCTCTCTCTTTCTCTGTCAAATAAGTAAATAAAATCTTTAAAAAAATAATAAAATGCGTACAAAGGACCTGGATTGGACATCTGATGAAAATGCGCAGCAGGACTTGGGAATTCGGGCGGCAGGGGCTCCAGAGTCTACCTTGCTGACCGCTTCCCAGGTGAGTGGCAAGGAACTTCTCCAATCGTCTCTGACTGGAGGGGAAGAGCCCAGAGAAGGGAAGCGACTTGCTCGCTGGAGGTTCCCTGGCTACTTAATCAGATGACTTGCGTTCCGGTCCCAACTCTTGCCACCAATCACTGCTTTTTCTCTGATTTACATTTTGCTGCCCCCTCCAACCCAAAAATCCTAAAGCAAAGAAGGAATCCATTAAAATATCCGGTGCAATGAGACAGTGCGACGGGTCAGTTAGGAAAGCTGGGAAGACGGGCCGGAAGAGCGCGCCTCAGCCGACCCTGCGAACTATCATCGACCCACCGACCCCTCGTTGTTGTGACACCTACGCGCGAGGCCGCGGAAGGCCGGCGGGAACTTTGGGGCTGAGACAGTTTTACGACTCCCCGTTTACACGAGTCTCTCCAGGCACAGCTTAGGCGTCAGGCGTTTTTGTGGCTAATCGGTAATGCATTTCCTCTTCCTTTCAATTATTCAATAAATGTATCTTCCCAGTTAAGCTTTTCCATCTTAGACAGTCAATTTGTCTTACTGTGCTTCTCCAGAATTGGCAAGAACACATTTAAAAAAAAAATCATTTTGTATTGCTCTGTGTGCTCCGAGTTTGCCAAAGGATGAAATTTGCTGAGGTTGGAAGTAAGAATGTGCAAACTGACGAGTCTTATTTACAAGTTTTACTCATTACATTTTGGGGTTTTAAAAGCTCTCTTCTGTGATTATAAAAATAACACATCATGCTTCTAATAAAATACATGCAAATTGAAATCACCCTGCGTAGTGTACTGTCTAAGGGGTGAATTTGCTACATGTAAATTCTATCTCGATAACCTTGACTCAAACACAATACATTGTTTAAAAAGGTAAGGGCAGATTATGAAAAATGTGTTTACTGTTGATCCAAATGTGATACAAGTTCCCTGGGGAGAAATGGGGCTGCTCTACTTTACTAGAAAAACCTACAACTTCTGAGGAGGGCAGTTTCGCAACATTCAGCCAAGAAACTGAAGCAGCTCGGGAAGGATTTCGTCCACAGACACGATAAAACAATATTGTGCTTTGAACTGCAGGTTTGGAAAGAACTAAAATGTATCCATTTGGGAACTGGTTACATGGAAATCTGATACATGCCGGGGTGCCAGGGGGACTCAGTTGTTAAGTGTCTGCCTTACGCTCAGGTCATGATCCCGGGGTCCTGGGATCGAGCTCTGCATTGGGCTCCTTGCTCAGCAGGAAGCCTGCTTCTCCCTCTCCCACTCCCCCTGCTTGTGTTGCCTCGCTCGCTGTCTCTCTCCCTGTCAAATAATAAATAAGGTCTTAAAAAAAAAAAAAAAAAAAGAAATCTGATACATGCAGACAGTGGAAGATGTTACAGCCTGAAAAGGAATGAGGAACTCTGTGCATACAAGCTATGGCATATTGCTGGCTTCTGTGAAAAACGCTAGAGAAATAATATATATCCGTTTTTACTTTATGCATAAAGACGCTCTAGAAGAGTGTCTAAGACACCAGTAGCAGTGGTCCTGCTTGGGGGCTCAGGCAGGAGAACCAGACAGATAGGGAGCTGTAGAAGGGGGGATATTTGACTGTACACATACAGACATAGTTAAATTTTTCAACCATGCGATCGTGTTACCTATTAAAATTCTTAAAAGAAAACTGGACCTACACTTAATAACGGTTTGAGCAAGAAAAAGAAAAAAGCACAGCAAGCAAAACTGAGAATCTGAATAGTGGTAGGGGCATAGACACGGAGACTGTACGTTATTATCAAGTAAGACAATAGAATGCACACGTTTATAATAATAAACTTGAAAATAAAGTGGGTTTTATGAAAAGATACCAATCACTAAAACTGACTCAAAAACACATAAACCTGAGCACAGACGTAAACTGGAAAGGACCAAATGATAGACACCTTCCCCTCAACCCAGAAATATGTCCCAGTCTATTCAGTGTTACAGACCATGTGGACTGAACCTGCCAGAAACAAACCATCCCATCACTTAAATTACAAAACCAACCGCAACACGACAAAAGGAAGAAGCAAAATGACTATTTACAAAAAATATAATTATCTACCTAGAAAACCCAGTCTGCTGCAAAATATATGCGAATAAGAGAACTCAGCAAAATACTCAAGTTAAAAACAAACCACAAACACCAGTAGCTTTTCTACACACCAGCAATAGTGAATAGAAAGTTCAATTAAAAAAAAGGATCCCTTTTATAGTAACGGAAGTCATACAATACTTGGAAACAAATCTAACAGGAAAATGACTGGGCCCATAAGGTCTCAGAAACGTACCCTCCAATATGCTCTGAGAAGTCTATGTTCAAGGGTATTTAATGATGAGAGAGACGGACGGAAGTCAAAGCCACTTGAGACGTGGTTCTCTTAGAAGCTACTGCCCCTAGGGGGAGATTTCACACTGTCGGGGAGTGTGTTCAGTTGTCCCAGTGGCTGGAGGGCCCTGGTGGCTCTCAGGGACCTTAGATGTACTTGAATATGAAGGACAATGCCACGCAACATCTCCGTTAATGTCCTAAAATCCCATTGGACATTTGTGCACCTGGAAGCCCAACATCTAGAACCCGACTCTGTCTTCACATATAAACACAAAGTCATTTTCTGTATCGTTGTAAGACACACTGGATTTTCCAGGAACACGACTGTTGTATGCCGCTATGTCTGCTACGTCTCGGTGTTATGAACCACCAAGGGCTGGTTGCTCACCATTTAGGAAAATCATGACACCAATGGGATGCCTGCTCCAGGCATTTTAATTACTGCGTCGCATGTACCGGTATGAATCCTCTTTCGTACCCACCATATTTACGTACCATTCCACGGAGAGATTCACGCATCTGACCATGTCATTGTCTTCCAATACAAATAAATATTTACGTATTTAAAAACGTATTATGTCATTACAAATTACTTGCTGCTTGTTTTTCCTTTACTTTTCATTAGGGCTTTATAGGCATTTTAAAATTCCATGTATAGACAGGCATCTAACCATATATTTTGTTCCAGAAAGTAAAGAACAAAAGTGTGTTATAAAACATTTTTTATATTACACAAAAAGGGCATTGGGTGCGCTCGGGTTGATTTGAGATGTGCTGTGTTATGTCCCTACGATGAACTCTGATGTTTCTGGAAGCCCAGAATCCTACGGCAAAGACATAGTAAGTACTCCAAGGGGTTGTGGTGGAAATTAAGTTCTTTCTACAAGGCAGAGCACAAAAAAAACAATCAGTGTTCCCAAAACTACTGCAGAAAATAGTTTCATGACAAAATTACTACCAAGTAACATAAAGTACACTTCGACCAGCTAGTGTTCAAGACTGAAAATGATCCCCGTAAACAAGCAGATGCACACACAGAGAAAAGAGGAGGAAGACGGACGTCAGAATGTTCACTGAATCCCACCATCCAGAGATAAGCACAGACTTTCATTTTTCAACTTGAGTTTTTTACCTTTCCAAGTTTTCTCTAGGAACTATGTGCTATTATTGTAAACGAAAAACGACATTGCAGCTGAGCCCTGAAAAGGGCAGGCGTGAGGTGGGCAGGCAGGTGCACATACAGGTACATTTTTTTGATCAATATAGTACAAGACCCTGACTTTCCCTTCCCCTTCCTTATAATCTGCTTAGTAACATCTTCTTCTGACTTATTTTCAGAATACAGTATCTAATACGTGTATAAAAATACGTGTCAAACAACTGTTTGTCACTGGTGAGGCTTCTCGTCAACAGTCGGCGGGCTATTAGTAAAGTCTGGGGGAGTCCTAAGTTAGGCGGGGATTTTTGGCTGCGCGAGAGGGGGTGTCAGGGTTCCTAGCCTCCAGGTCCGAAGGCCAACCGCGTATTTTAAAAGGAGTTCCTTCATGGACGGGATAACCTCCAACACGACAGAAGTCAACTCAGAAAGGGACTGGTCTCGTCGAACTGCTTTACCTACTAGACAGAATTTTTTAGAAAGTTCTTTACCCAGGGGACAGAAAAATATTTACCTTTCAGAAACGAGGCTAGGATATGGCCTTCTGTCCACTCTACAACATGTCCAACTGGCTCTGCCTGGGTGTCTGGACAAAGAGGAGCTGGCGAACACGGACGATGAAGGAGGAGACAGAGAGAACTGGAAGAACCCTCGGACGGCACATTTCTGTCCTTCCGCGTCTTTACACGAGGTTGCAAAGCCCGATGGCGTCTTACTCACGACAAGGTCATTACGGCAGCAAACACAAACAAGCCTTCAAGACATCAAGAAGGCTCTGTGGGGCCCCGGCCATCAGGTAGTGAACCCACGCATCTTTCTGAAATGCCTGACCCAGAGCATCCAGTAATGGGTATGTTCTGTCTTTACGTTACTCTGTCTTCTCGTTCGCTTCTCTACTTCTCCGTCCAAACGACGGAGCCACAAAGACCTCACCACAAAGAAGGAACGAAGACTAAGAAGCCAAATAAGGGTTGGCGGGGTGGCGGGGGGTGCAAGGAACCCAGGCTTTAAATTAAGGCAAAGTGGGACTATTAATAAATGACGAGATGCTCTATATTAAAAAGCCCAGAAACACAGGAAAGTGTCACAGTTCTGTGAATCAACACAATAATTTCAAGCTACTGGCCATATCCATTCTTTAAACACCTTCTCCTCTCTTCTTGTGCCTCCAACAAAACCTCCTTTTTGGCAAAGACCTTATTTTGTACATACTTACTAAAGCAAAAATTGCGCTACTGAATTTATCCACTCTGACCTCTCCCAAGTTTTAGATTCTGTCGCTAGAGCTCCACATTCCACTGGCGTTTTGCAGAAAAAGTTACCGCCTCCAACATGCACTCACAATCCTCTTCCCCCTCTTTTCCTCCAATCGTGAAACAGAGATCCGTCTGTTCCGCGGGCAGATTCAATTACCCGAATGAACGGAAGGCTGACACTCAGCCTCGCAGCTCTTCTTCTCGGTCACTGAAACTGTACAAATAAATTGAGGAAAACCCACTGTTTGTTCAAGGCAAATTAATTTTCAAACCCTGCAAGACTGGGAGATCAGGGGTATGGTGGCTGCTTGGTAGGACTCAGAGAGATTCCATTCTGTGCTTGTCGTTTTGTGTAAACATTAATTACCATCTGGGAGGCTAAGCCCTGGGCTGAAGTCTGTCCTGCAAACCCCCGAGGGCTCCAGGGTTCCTAGTAAAAGCAAGATCCCAAACAGGAAAAAAAATAGTCGCTGCATCTGGCGAACGGCCAGCCGGCCCGCTGGGAAAGGTGTGCGGGGACCAGCAGGTGAGGCGCTGCCGCCGCCGCCGCCGAAGCCAGTCTGGCTATTGCCTAGTTTGCAGGACGAACCTGTGATGGGCACTGAAGCAAAATCAAGATTGCAGGGGTGTGTCCTTAAAGCTCTTCCACGTTTATCCCACCTTAAGCCTCGCCCCACAAAATCATCCACCCTTCCGTGTGTGCCCGAGTTTCTGATGCCTTAAGGCCAAAGATCTGCCTTCAAGGGGAGGATCGGACTTGAAGATGCGGACTGCAGACCCCCCAACCCCGATGGCCTCTTCCTGTGGAACGTGGGCCATGAAGGTCGACCTGGGCTTGCGCTGTATTTCTCCTGAGGCTTCTAGCGAATCAGAGCAACGGAGGACGGTGCCGGTGAAGGACCTGAATGAGAAGCAGAAAAGTGGACTGCGATCTACTGGGGGGGTCGACGGAGGGGGCATAAAAAAGTCTTGACCAAACCTAAGAGTGTCAACATCCGAGCTGTAACGGGGGTTTTCACTTCATACAAGGAAAAGGCTGGTGTCCCTTCCCGGGCTAGCCCTGCGCTGGATCCCCAGGGTAGAAGGATGGACAGGAAACTGCCCCAGGCGTCCCGTGGCTGAGAGCGCACGGCGCATCGTGTAGGAAACAACATGGGAAAATCATGGAGACCCGCAGCCTTCCAGTTCGGTCTGTTCCCTGGAGGTTCAGAAATGAGCTCAGCTAATCAGAGCTGACGAAGATACCGATACATTTTATGGATCCTGAGTTATCAACAGCCGGGCACGTTTCCCTATAATGCAGTCCTGCTCAACTGGCCCCGGGGACTGGTCTTGGGCCCAAAGCAACCGACACGAGAGACAAGGCATTGGGAGATCAAATCCCCAGTGACGATAAGAGCACCGGGAAGACCGCAGGTGCTACCCTCAGAGAGAAAGTCCGAGCTGCCCTGCTGGGGCCACGCAGGCATCTCCCGTCGTTTCTGCTTGTGTCCTTCTGCCGGCTTCCCTGTTCACCAGCTGCACGAGATCACCTCCTGTCTGGTCTCCATCCACAGCACCTCTCTGCCTCTGCCTCCCCCTGACCCCGCCACGGCCCCTCCCGCAGGTCTCCGCTCCCTGGCCCGTCCTCTCCGGCCCTGTGTGGCTGCTGACCAAGTTCCCTCAGGACCCTGTGCATGTGTATATGCACAAGCACAGCCACCTTTTCCCCCTCTTTTAAAAAAGATTTTGTTTATTTTTTGACATAAGAGAGAGCAAGAGATCACAAGCAGGCGGGAGGGGCAGAGGGAGAGGGAGAAACAGACTCTGCTGGGCGTGGAGCCCGATGTGGGGCTCGATCCCATGATCATGGGATCATGAGCTGGGCCCATGGCAGACGATTAACCCACTGAGCCCCCCAGGCGCCCTACAACCACCTTTAAAACCAGTGCCCCTTGACACCGAACAAGATACTGCTAGGTCTCTAGGGTGTGACAAGGGGTCTTAACAAGGGAAGGTTCTAGAAGGATTTTCAACCACATGTCTGGATTCATGCAACGTGGCCTCCCTGCTCTGAGGATATGGCAAGTCTAGGGCCAAGGCCATCGCCCCAAAGAAAGCCACAGCACACATTCCTTAGACTTGGAGACAACAAGAAGCCCATTTGCTTATTTTGGAAATTCTCCAAGAGCTGGGACCAAGGCACTGAAAATAAATGATGACTTCAGGTGTTTGGTTTAAAACAAACAAACAAACAAACAAAAAACTTCCTGGTACCCAGCCATCCTCCCTTCCACACTGAGAACAACTGAGGTGGGATATGAATGAGAAGAAAAGAAGGCCACCCTCCTCCAGGCAGCCCTCCCTCTAGTATCGTCATTGCCAAGTGTAAGTGAGGGCTCAAAAGCTTGTGGGCACTCACAGATTCATTTACAGATGGGGACACCTTCCTCCCGATACTGTGGCCTGCTGGTCACTTCTAACAGCTTCACCTGATGGTTTCGTGTCCAGAGCCAGAAGGGGCCAGCAATCGTGACACCAATCTGATTCTGGTCACCTTCCGATGCCAAAATCCTTTGGTGTAATACGTCCTTTCATTTCGTCTCTTACTGGGACAAGCAACCTTTCCTGGGTCTATATATGTCTGTGGCGTCAGGATGTTTATGAGATTATGGGGCTATGGAATGAGGCATCTAGCTGATAACATTTGCACTCTAAGAGATCATCATGCCCATGAAGGTGGGCAAATGATCGGCTCCAGGTGAAACCTTATTTGAATTTTACTTACTCTGAATTTTACCCAAGATTATTTTCTCAAGGACAAAGGTAAAAGCCACCAGCACCAAAGATGTACAGAAATATTATCCATCAGTCACTCTACCTTCCCACTTTGCACACTGTGACCTGTTTTGGCACAGAGCAGAGAGTCACTGGGACGCAGCGAAGAGGCTGCATGGGGGGCATGACGATGGCCCGGCAGAATGTCCATCTTTCTAGCCTATCCTCGACTTTCCCTCGGCTCCCAGGCCCTACATACGTACAGACACTCCCTACCTCCAGGTTTCTTCTCAACCCTCTGCAGGGCGGAGTTATGACATATCGGCTGGTCTTCTGGGGGCCTGAGTTCCCGTCCACACTGGCTCACTCTCTCACTGCTTCGGGGTCTGCAAGAACACGCATACTTTATCCCTCTAAAACGAGAGCATCACCTGGGTCAGGCAACATCCTTGTATCTGCTCCTCCCTCAAAACTCCCTTCTTGTTAGGGTCCAGGTGCCAAAAAGAAGGTCTTAGGTTCGCCTAGTCTGCAGGGGTGAAGCAAATCTTGCTGAGTCCTCCTAGCGGCAACCAAGTCTTTCTACTTTGGACAGAAGGGAGGAAGGAATCACAGACCCGAGGGCACAGGGACTGGTCTAGCCCTGGCCCGCTGCTGCGCCAAGAGAGCTGTGGGCTGGGGGGCTCATCCCCTCAAGCAACGTCAGCGCCCTCAGGCACTTTTCTAGCAAGTTCACACAGCTGTCGCCTGGTGAGTCGGGGAGGACGAGGCTATTCCTTCAAGGCATCAGCAAATATCCTAAAACCAACGTGTTTGCAATGCATGGCGGGACAGCTCCAAGAGCCACTCCTGTCCTGTTCTCAACACGTCACTGTGGGAAGGGGTTTTGCCTTGGGAAAGTTACCATGCTGCGGCAATGGCTGTCCCGTCAGCTTTCAGACACGCCTGCCTGTACTCCTGAGGGCAGATGACAAAACCCCCCGAGTCTGTTCACACAGCCTGCTTCGGCCCATGGGCCCTGGCGCTGCCAAGCGCCTGCAATCTGTCTGAGCAGCGTACGTGTGAGCACCACAGATGCCTCTGGAATGAGTCTCTGAAACTTGCCTTTTCCCCTCGATATCGTAGAGCCTTTGATTCTCCAGTTAAAGGAGAAAGACCAGGGAAAAGAGGACTCCAGCAACTTCTCTAGGTATGTTTCGACCTTTCTGCTCCCAAACCATGGGCCACCCCTACTGGGATTCCAACGCACCCTACGACTTGCTATTCCGAGTGTGGCCAACACACCAGCAACGCTGACATCGTGGGATCTCGATACGGAGTTAAATTCACACCCCCCATCCAGGCGCAAGTGCTAGTTTGCCAAGCACTGTTCTGCAGGCTACCGGGAGTGCTGGAAGGCCTCGGCAAGCCCGCGACTGGGGGGCGCCGCCTTCGGCAAGCCCGCGACTGGGGGGCGCCACCCGCAACGTCGCCAGTCCTTCTGCGTCCCCACCTCCCACGGCCATGGTTGGAAATCACCTCCTTCCTTCCTTCCTGGGTGGGTTCTCTCCCAGGTTGTAAGCTGCTGCAGGGGTGGGGTGGTGGGAGATGGATCGGAAGCCACCTCCAGGACTGGACATAGCCATGAGGGCTAGTGACAATGAGCCCTTATTCCTGGTGATTATTTCCCAGGCTGGCTCCATGCACATCCCCAGATGGCTCAGCATGTAGAACGGGGAGTTACAGAGTCCTGCCTGTCAGCACGGCCATGAGCTGTCTTCAAGGACCTCAAGACCATCACATGGAAGAGGAAGCAGATCCACTGGGAATGACACCACGCGCAGAACAAAGACCAAAGGATGTGTACCGCGGAGCAAACTTTCCACCGGAAACAGCCCGGGCTACCGTGTAGGGAACCAAGCTAATGATGTGTTTTCATCTTCACTGGCAGTGTCGAGAGGACATTCATGTCATGAACGACCAGCACCAAAATTCTGAGGAGGTAGTTGGTCATGCAATGGGACTACAGGACTTCTGTGAGTCCGTGAGTTCCCTAATAAGATGCTGGGGGCACACTCCTCAGAAGAACATCACCGTTTCTCTATTTTCCTCTCCCACTCCGGAGCTCAGTCTTCTCTAGTATTTCACCCAAAGGTTAATGAACACTAACCTCTTGATTTGCACAAATTGACAAATGCCACATCTTAAGTTATAAACTAAGAATCCCAACACCAAGTGACTACAGTTTTCTAAAAATAGAGAGTGTGTGTTGGGGGGGTGGGGGTACTGTGTTGTGTCCTATATTTGAAATACTTTATCTTTTTTAAAGAGCACGTCTACCAATCCTTAAATTGATTTTCTATCAACCACCTATGGAATAAATACTTGGTAGGAAACTAGAATCTGTTGCTATCAGTTCATCACTTGTCATTACTTCATTAGCCTCAAAGTATCACAGAAAAAGGAAGCATGTTCAAATGTCAAGTCTGAAGATCCACATCTAGAAGACAGGGCAGGAAGGCCGGAGGACGGCGGGGGCCTCAGCTGACTAGGAAGTAGCGGTGTGTGGTGCTCCACGGTGTGCCGGGGAGCACCTGGGACTTGGAAACTGCGCGAGTCGCCGCTCAACTCTGAAACGCTAAAATCACTCTCCAGAAAGAAACAGTGGGGAACTGTAACTGTCCCTGGGGTACAGGTGGGACACAGTAAGTCACCAAAAACCACAGCATTGCCTCCCACTTACTTATAATCCTGGAAGGTCAAAGTCCAAAGTGGAGGCTTGGGACATGTACTGTCACGATGACTTCGACTCTCGTGCAAATACCCGAACTTTGTCTTCAGAGAGGTCTTCGAACCCCCGGTAGAAGTGAATACGGCGTTCGTTTTGTGTCTTTTTCAGACGCCTGAGGACCAGGTGCACCTGGCTGTCCCAGCACCAGCCCCCGTTCAACGGGACTGAAGTCGAGCCTACCCGTCCCCCTCCCGCACCGGCTCCCCCACAGCCATCATCGAGGCTCAGAATCGCAGTAGTGATGTATTCACGTAACCCCTCGCGTTACTCAGCTCAGCGGCTCAGGTGTGAATTACTGCTAATGATGCCATTTAACACAAATAAAACAGTGGTTCCAGAATCGGCTGTTCCCCGGCAGCCAGAACGAGCCTCTAAATCAGATCATGCCGTCACGGCAATCCCCTGCCGGAGACTCTCCAGCGGCTTCTCCCCATACATGGAATAACCCCCCACCCCCTCCCCACGGCCCCGTGCTGTGCTCCTGCTCCGCTCCTGACCGCCAGCCAGGAGTGCCGCACTCCTGCTCTCTTCCCCGTACACACAGACGGGGGCCTCTGCCTTTGGCCTTCCCCAGCCCTCGACGACCTTGTAAGTCTTCTCCAGCCCCACAGCCCCTGGCGGCCATCCTAACCCTCTGACGAACTTCCATTCTAGAGACTTGATGCCCGAGGGACGTAGTGGGCATTTAGTAGACATTGTATTGGGATCTTAGCACACATGACTCGTTCGTTGGAGGAGGAGGGGCCTCTTCAGATCTTTGTCTTTATTTCAATCCCAAGCACAGTCTCTTCCACAGTCAGTCCTCGGTAAATACTCCGTTTCTGTAGGCACGTAATAATCAATTTACAAAATCTAAATAAGTTTCTTTATATCTGCATTTCAGAAGGAAAAAGATTGCTATAATGAGAAAAATACTCAATAAACAATTACACATTAAGCCAGAAAAATCATGTCTCTTTGGAGTCATTTCCATAATTGAACATTATGCTGCAATAAAATAATAGTATATAACACAAGCAAATGTAAAATAATTGGAAGCTATTAGGAAGTTTAAGCATCCATTTTTGATATATAATAAAACTAATGCTCTATTTTGAATCATAAAAGATTCTAATAGTTTTGGGGTTTTTTTGTACAAAAAAGGCAATCAAAAGCACATCATGTTCAAGGAGAGAGATCTTAATGATCGAAGGTAGGTAAAGCTCTCGGAATATGCTCACGCTGGATCTGAGTCGTCTACAGACTAAGAGAAGACATAACGCTATTTTATGTGTATTGAAAAAATGAGAAAAGGTACATAAGCTGTGAACCTGGGGTCCAGTCACGGGGAGGGGCCCGTCCGGCCCTCTGCAGTATTTACATTTTCAACAGAAGGCGGAGTTGAAATCCACGAAGGTGATAGGAAGTCAAACCAGTGCCATCGATCTAATGTACTCATTATGAGAAAACCAAAGCAAAAAGATCCTTCCAAAATCAACTAAAGAGAACTGCTAAAAACAAACCAGAACAACGACCCAGCCCCGAAAGACCCAGGAGGAGGAAGTGCTGGAAAGAATGGTACCCACGCGGTAAGGGAGTCCAGCGCACACGGGGTTGGAAGCGGAGGGACGGGAGGGCAGCTCTGAGAGTGCAAAACACGACCGGGAAACACGTGCGCACACATGGCGTAACTCAAGCAGGGGGAGGTCACACAATGAAGGTTTACAGAATAGGAGCTTCTCCAAGAAGGCAGGGGCTGAGAGTTCATCTTTTAAAGCTGCAAAAAGACTGCAAATGGAAGATGTCACAGTCACGTCACCCCCGTCCTGAGGAAGCGCGTCACTGCGACGGCACCCGCAAGACGAGCAGCAGACAGCAGGACGCGCTCCACCCCACCAACGCGACAACACTGGGGAGGGCAGTCCTAGAAGGAAGACTTTGTGTCCCCAGCCTGACCTCGAGGACCGCTTCAGTTCGAGATCTGGGCTGCTCTGTGGAGTCCCGCCCGCAAGGCAGGCACCTGCGCTGAACCAGGACGCAAAGACATCCCTGACCTCGATGGTGGGGCCTCCAGGCTGGCGTTGCTGTTTGCGCTGTCACCATCCCCCGGCTCATCCGGGACACCCAACAAGGGACCGCGCCCCACGTCGCCAGCTACTTGTGTCCCCAGAGGCCAGGCCGGCTCACTAAACTGAAGCGTGCCCTTCTAAAAAATTTCCTCCTTGCTCAGGTGCTACGGAGGGCTTTGGATCAATCCTAAGGCAGAACTGAAGGCCATTCGGAAGTCCTGACCTTGAAGACGGGAGGGGAAAGCCTAGAAAGAGCGAGATACAACCAAGGGCATCCGGCTACTGTGCCCAGACCAGAAACGTGCGTGCCCACAACCTGGTCCTCTCTGCCGGCTGGCTGACAGTCATTCAGCCCAGGAGTCTGTTTTCAACCGCGGACACTGGTTATGTTTCTTTAGGCCTGGATTTGTTCAGATCTATAAATTGCCTTATTCTCACAACCACACTTAGGACAGATGATTCTAGTTGAATTCAGGGTCTTCGAAGCGCTGGGTTTAGAATTCAAGTATCCCCTGAGGAAAGAACACCTACCTCCCAGGTTTAAAATAAAACTTACCTCCCCCACGTGAGAACACTTTAAAAGCGCTCTCGCAACAGCAGGGGCTCAAAACACATTCGTTTCATTCCTCTCCTACAGAAACACGGGGAGGGGGAGACATCATCATTCACCCCACACTTTTAATCATCCCTCCCTGCTCTCATCAAGTGCCCCTTGGAATCTTGGGTTCAATGTCTCATACACTGGAAATGACCACGGCTCCCAGGCCAAGTGGCCAAGGCCGATGGGCCTTGAAGACCACGAATGTCCAGTCAGTCAGTGTTGGGGCCTGGGGGGAGCAGATGTAAACAAAAGGAAACCCATCAACGGGAAAAGAAAGCGTGTCCTGCCTAGAGGCAATGAAATCTTCATCCTCCGTAAAATGTATCACAAATTCCACAAACACAACCAGCGGTGTTTTCCCTTCAAAACTCCAGATCAATTCGCGGCAAATGCTTAAATGTTTCTGAGCACAAAGAAACACAGTTTTCTGTCTGCCCAGCAAAGACGTAATTGTGGAGCGTGTGGTCTGAAGCAGACGCACCTTTGCGGGCTTGGGTGGTACCAGACTGTGTGAAGAAACACTAATAAAACAGTGGGGAGTGTGTTTATGACTAGTGACCGGATCGGTACAATCCCATGAGTACACGGAGAAGCTGAAATCATAGAAGTTCTGTGTATTTTATGTGTGCGTACGCACATATGTACGCAAGTAAGTTCCAGGCTTAGTGCGGAGCCCATTGCGAGCCTGAACTCACGACCCTGAGATCGAGACCTGAGTGGAGGCTGACCGAGCCTCCCAGGCACCCCGACTTAGACTTCTCTCTAAATGAACAGAACTGGGGGCACCTGGGTGGCTCAGTGGGTTAAAGCCTCTGCCTTCGGCTCAGGTCATGATCCCAGCGTCCTGGGATCGAGCCCCGCATCGGGCTCTCTGCTCAGCGGGGATCCTGCTTCCACCTCTCTCTCTGCCTGCCTCTCTGCCTGCTTGTGATCTCTCTCTGTCAAATAAATAAATAAAATCTTTAAAAAAAAATTAAAAAAAAAATAAATGAACAGAACTGGTATCTGCTGTAGGACACAGTGTGGAGAGGCAACATATGAGAGTTCAGTAATTAACTGGATTCGCATTCCGGGTTTGTCCCTAACGAACCAATAACTTCGAGTAAGGCCCTTCGCCTATCAGAGCCTCCATTTCCTCATCTAAGAGGAGCCTGGGCCTCCTGATTTCTGGGATTCTTTCTAGTTCTGACAGTCTCTGTTTACACTGGCACACTGGCCTATTTTCAGGTAAGGCCCCCGACATGTCACATCTGTGTAAAGGACAGAAGGTGAAATTTCATTTTTAAATGAGAAACCGGGTGGGTAAAACCCAAGTCTGTCCTCTACGCTGTTCCTCGAGAAACCAAGTCTTGAACGGACCGACTGAAAAGGAAGCCATTCAAACTCCACCTCCCAAATTTTAGAGAAATCTGCCACTGCCACAAGGGACCAGACTTAGAAAATTACTCTTTTGGCGGGAGGGGACTTTGGGAAGTGGCAGGAGGAGCCCAGTCTGTCTCTAACGTTTGTTGTCATGCCTCCCGATGAAGGTCAACTAGTCTCTAAGAACTTCCGGATGGGGGCGGCATCACAGTGTGGGGCGTTACGCTCCCGGGGCCGGGAACACCCGAAGAACACGAGATGTTCCCGCGTGAGTGAGAAACAGGACGGACGGTGGCGGCTCGACCCCTTGCTCTGAAACAGGAACGTGTCCCACTGAGAACGCTGGGCCTCCCTGCGTGCATCCCCCCCTTCTGCGAGGGGCACTGGGTGAACGTGGAGACCCGCGGCGGGCTGAGCCAAGCGCAGGGAACTCGCGGACTGTGCACACTTCGCACACCTGCCGGCGACCCGGGCTCACAGTCCACACCCGGAGTCGCAACTTTCCACTCCCCTCACGGGGACTCACGAGCCGCAACCCTTCCAACATCCTCTTCTACAGGCCGCCTTCGGGCCTTTCTCAAGGTAAGCGCCACGTTTACTGTCGCACTTGCGTATTTCTGAACTATTTTTTTTTTTAAAGATTTTATTTATTTATCTGACAGAGACCACAAGGAGGCAGAGAGGCAGACGGAGAGAGGGGGAAGCAGGCTCCCCACTGAGCAGAGAGCCCGATCCCAGGACCCTGAGACCATGACCTAAGCTGAAGGCAGAGGCTTTAACCCACTGAGCCACCCAGACGCCCCTCTGAACCATTTTTAAAAAAGATTTTATTTATGTGTGAGAGAGAGAGAGAGCGAGAGTGAGCATGAGCGAACATGAGCAGGGGCGAGGCAGAGGGGAAGGGACAGGCAGACTCCCCACTGAGCAGGGAGCCTGATGTGGGGCTCCCAGGACCCTGAGCTGAAGGTAGACCGGCTGAGCCACCCAGGCGCCCCATTTCTTTCTTTCTTTTTCTTTTTTTAAGATTTTATCTATTTATTTGTGAGATGGAACGAGAGGAGAGAGCACGAGAGGGGAGAGGTCAGAGAGAGAAGCAGATCCCCCTGCCGAGCAGGGAGCCCGATGTGGGACTCGATCCCGGGACTCCAGGATCATGACCTGAGCTGAAGGCAGTTGCTTAACCAACAGAGCCACCCAGGCGCCCCAGGAGCCCATTTTTTACCTGCATTTAACACGGTAAAACTAAGTCACTATTTTTGTAAGGTTCCTACCTTTAAAAGACAAAACCCAAAACAACCACCCAACTGGGAGTGAAGCAATTTTTATATTCCTCACCCATTTCCCCCTTAGCCCTCTGGCCACAATTCTCCTGCTGTGCAAGCCACACGATGATTTTCACGAATGTGTACGCCGCGTCACGGCCGAGCTGACTGCACGATTCCGGGAACTCATGACACTGAGAACCTTGTCCTGCGGGGAACGCATCAGCCGTCCATCCCGGGAAAGTGGCCAGTGGGGCTGCGGAAGGCATCCGGCAGTGTCCTCTGCGACGCACTTACTGATTAACTCACTTACGGGCATGCAGAGGCTGAGAGAGGATAGTTTTGACTCAGTCACTCCACAGAGCCACAGGAAGCTTACCGACTCTGAGCTAAGTGCGGGAGAGAAGGGAGAGACGCTGAGAGGTGCGATTCCTATCCTGGCGGGACTCGAATCTGAATGGAGCAAAGACGTAAGCAGCTACGATGCGACGCGGCAGGAGCTCTAATGCATCGCAAAGTCCTCTGCGGTCTGGGAGAAAGGAAGGACGAACTCCCAATGACAGAAATGCGAATCCCCAAAGCTTAACAAGCCGAAATAAATGACGGGTTCAAAGACGAACAGAGAGGGACTACCACGGGACGCACTGTTAAGTGTGTACTTAAAACCGTCAGGACTTCTGAAAACCTGTGACCGCTACGCCTCGCCTCTCCCGTGTCTGAGAAGGGCTGGTGCTCCATTCACTTCGCAGGCAGCTCAAATCGGCCCGAAGCAATCCTAACGCGCGCTCTGGCGGTCTTAAGAGAAACGGGTAACCGAGCACAGGAGGCTCGGCAAACCTTCCTTGACCGGGCCCTGGATGGGCCGGAATGAATTCAAAGGACGGTGAACAGCATCAAAGCCCTGTCTTCTCCGCAGTGGCCGCAGGGAGGGGGCGGGAGGAGGGCGGGAGACCCTGCTGTCTTGTGGGATCTGGAGGGCGGGACGAGGAGGGAGGCTGGTATGGCACGGCTCCAAGGGGGAACCGCGACTTGGGAAACAGACTTGGGCCCAACAGAAATGAGACTTTTCTAAGCAAGAACAGAGCTCTTGGGATGGTGTCCCAGGGGTGTTCAAGGACAGGCTCTGTGAAGACCTGGCAAGGAGACGACAGACAGACGAAAGGCCGAGTCCAGAGTCATCTTTCACAGAGCTCCCCGGTCAAAAGATTCTGTGATTCCCCTTATTAAAAATGAGCTTTGTGGGGCGCCTGGGTGGCTCAGTGAGTTAAGCCTCTGCCTTCGGCTCAGGTCATGGTCTCAGGGTCCTGGGATCGAGCCCCGCATCAGGCTCTCTGCTCAGCGGGGAGCCTACTTCCCCCTCTCTCTCTCTGTCTGCCTCTCTGCCTACTTGTGATCTCTCTCTCTCTGTAAAATAAATAAAATCTTAAAAAAAAAATGAGCTTTGTGATCGTAAGGCAGGCCACCATTCTCCGTCTCTCAACTTCAGAGCCGGACACATCACTGAAACCGTGCTGCCGGGCTCTTTCTGACAGATAAAGTATCTATAAAATAAAGAAGAACAAAGAGCATAAGGACGAGGTCAGGAAGGGAACCCACAGGTGACCCATCAATTATCTTACACCCGTACGACGCTCCCACCAACCATGGACCTGCCACCAGAACCACGAGCGATCGCCTCACACAGGTCAGATCAGCTCCGGTCAAAACCACAAGAAACAACAAGCGTTGGCGAGAACGTGGGGAGAAGGGAAGCCTCGCGCACCGTGGGTGCGGACGTACACCGGCGCGGCCGCTGGGGCAGACGGCCGGGAAGGTGTTCAAGGACAATTCGTTCTAACTCGGGGCGAGCGGCTGGTGAGGGCGGGTCTAGACTTGCTTCTGGATCAGAGGTTTCTGGTGTGGGTGCTGCAGCCCTCGCCTTGGTGAGAGGCGTCCAGGGCCGGCGTGTGGGGGAGAGAGAAGATCCGCCTGGGGCACCTCTGTTTCCAGCGGCATCCGAGGACCCGTGATCCTGCCAGGTACCAGGCTGCTGGGAGTTTCTCCACGACTGGCCAGCCACGGCAGGGTGGGAAAGGCTTCGGACCCTTGTCCGACCCTTGTCCAGAGCACATTGGAACTCCCCGGGGGAGGGGGACTCCCCGAGTTGGGGCAGGGAGGTGGACCTCGAGTCCCGTGCTTCTCCACGGGTCAAGACAACGAGCGCGCGCTCCAGCGTCTTCAGGACTTCAGCGACCAGAAAACCCACCCGACTGCAGTTCTACGATCGTTCCTGGCTGACGGTGAGAGACGCGGAAGGTAACCCCTAAGGCGCCCGAGGCCACCCACCTCTGCCCCCTGGACTGTCCCCGCGGCTCCCGGGGATGTGGCCTGGGACCCTGCCCCGTGCACCGCAGACCAGCCAGCGTCACCTCCCGGGTAGGGGCAGGGGGCTGCACGCTGGTTCTCCTCGCCTGCCTCACAGCGACACGGCTTTGCACACGTAGTTACGTCACACAACCCCCCAAACTGAAAATAACGCAGCACTTCCGTATGTGCCAACAAAACAAAACAAAAAACAACCCAAAAAACCACTAGTCTCTGTAAGCGCTTCTATGGAATCTTCTCATTTGTTCCTACAGCGACACCTGTCGCTCCAAGAAGACGTGACCACCCTAAGGGTCATGGGCTCCAGCACCAGGATAAAAAAGCAGCGAAAGAACCATCATGTGTAGTAGAGCTGGGGCATCACTACGTTACCCACCTGAAACTAATGTAACAGTGTGCTAACCGTACCTCCACTAACAACAAAAAAAGGCAGTGAGAACGGTCCTGGGTTCCCTTCCCCGCCATCTCCCCACAGAGAGAAAGGCACGAGAACGTTCGCACATTCACGACCCGATGTCCGGGGCTTCCCTCGAGGACACTGGGACATGGACGACCTCACTTCTGAGTTCTTGCACAAGTCTGCGGAAGGGCCCCCAACGCTGCGAAGCCTCCTAACCACACACCCGGGGGTCTGACCGTACCTCGGCCACAGCCTTCATCTCAGCCTACGGCTTATGGACTCAGTCTGTCCAAGTTCGTTCACAAATGTCTTCGGCAGAGGCGGTCAGTAGGGATCTTTGTTAACTGCCTCTGCCTAATTTTTAAAACCTAATTAATTTGTCTATCAAAATGCTTCTGTTTATTGCTAATTGGCTGCAGCGTAATACTGGCTGTATTATAATATTTTACTGTTCATCACAACATCAATAAAAGGGGCAATGACTTTTTCTCTCTTCAAGGTTACCTACAGAGCCTGGGGCTCCGAAACAGATGAAGGAGAACTTCTTCTGGGGACCCCTCCTGGCTACTGCTCTTCTCTCGGGACTTGTGCCCTCCTCGATAACAAGGCACGAAGTAGCAGACCAGTAGAGCGAAATGGGGTCCGCTCTGGCAACTCTCCCTTCCTCCAAAAGTCACGTATGAATGAGATGGAACTGGACATCAAAGGTTAGGATGGGGGCACCTGGGTGGCTCAGTTGGTTAAGCGGCTGCCTTCGGCTCAGGTCATGATCCCAGGGTCCTGGGATCGAGTCCCACATCGGGCTCCCTGCTCAGCGGGGAGTCTGCTTCTCCCTCTCCCTCTGCCTACTGCTCTGCATACTTGTACTCTCTATCTCTCTGTCAAATAAATAAATTAAATCTTAAAAAAAAAAAAAAAAAAAGGTTAGGATGATTTGATCCCCCACCACAAATGTCAGAGCAAACTGGGCCTCAAAAATGAATTCCCAGGACTCAGAACCAGAAACATGACCTTCTGATTCCATTCTGATTCCAGGGACTATGCAGAATTTCCATTAGAGATGTTTCTAGAAGATGCAACATTGGCAAAAGCTCCTTTTCTAGGTGTCCCTTCTGCCTCCAGGTGCTTAAGGCACAGAACTGTAAGGGGGAGGCTGAGAACGTGTGTTCTGCGAGTGCACGGAAAACAACGGTGCCTGAGCATTCTGGTGGGGTCGGGGCTTGCAAACGTTATCCACAGTTGTTTCCTTTAACTCCTTGCCTTTCCCGTCTGTCGCCGGTTACTCCGCTCTCGGGCAGACACGCATCGACGAAGGAAAAGGAGGATCACTTTTCTCCCCGTGAGCAGTTGTGGTTACTGTTTTTGTCCGTTTAGATGGTAAGACTTGGCGCACGGAGGGACTGAATGCACAGTAAGACCCTTTCTCTCTGTTCATGCGGTGGAATGACGGAGAGGGCTGGTGAGTGCCCGTGATTTACAAGGAGGTGGAGGGGTGAGGAGACAGAGCCCCGAGGAACAGAGAGCGTGTTTATGACTCCACCGTGCAGTCAATCTAGGTTATGTCTAGATCTTTCTAGCAGTCAGAGATGCACTTTGCAGAAATAATCTCCTCCTGAGTACACGAAACAGGAAATACAAGTCTGAGAATCTGGCTTTGGGATGCGGAGAACAGCAGAGACATCTCTCATCTCCAGCACATGTCACCAGTTCCCGCCCGGCGCCCTCTTCACCATGACGAAGTCTTCAACTCATGCCCCATCCATCAGAACCAGTCCCCCTGTAAGCCAGTCTTGTTTGGATGGATTAACAACGAGGCATAAAAAGCCCTGACCTGACGTTTCTAAAAATAGGGATGAGCTTAAAACACACAGATTATAAATATATTTTTCTTCAGACAAATATTCCAACCACATCAGGGTGCCTGGGTGGTGCAGTTGATTCAATGTCTGACTCTTGTTTTGTTTTTAAAGATTTTATTTACTTATTTGAGAGAGAGAGAGAGCGAGCGAGCGCACAAGCAGGGTGATTAGCAGACACAGAGAGGGAAGCAGGCGCCCCGCTGAGCAGGGAGCCCGACCCCATGATCCCGGAGATCATGACCTGAGCCGAAGGCAGATGCTTAACCAACTGAGCCATCCAGGTGCCCCTGACTCTTGGTTTTGGCTCAGGGCGTGATCTCAGCACCCAAGTCGGGATCTGCACTCAGTGCAGAGTCTGCCTGAGATTCTCTCTCCTTCCCCCTGCCCCTCTCCCTAGTGCGTGTCGCTCTCTCAAGTAAATAAATAAATACATACATAAATCTAAAAAAATATTCCAACCACATCACTAATATTGGAAAACAAAAAGCAACAATACCCATTGCCAAAGACCTAAAACAATCAGCAATAAAATGATGCTTAGATTTCATATTTCCCTGTAATGCCCGTATCCTCGGACACCAGAAGTACGTTTCCATAATGTTTCTTCCTCATCGTGACCACTCCTCAAAAACGATCTCTGTGCTCTGGGTTTTTACCCACGGAGCCACCCAGGTGCCCCTCTGTGCTCTGGGTTTTTAATGCCGGTTTAGTAACTTTTGGTTGCTTTGAGGGAACATATATTTACTTCGTTAGTTCATCTGAAATTTATCCTGATGTGAGATGAAGATTTAATCACCTGTTGAGTAATCTTTCCTCTCATTCCTCTTGGGGTTTATAGAGGCTCTTATAGCCTCTGTTACATTTTTATATGAAAATAGGGTTTTAGATAACCCGTAACTTCATCGTCTGTTAACAGGATGATAGTATTCAGATTATTAGGACCATGATATTCAAAATATCATTCTACAAGTAAATAAAGGAAAGTGGTCACTTCCTCCTTTACAGATTTTCAAATCCAAATTCCACTAGCCCCTGCCTGTCAATCAAGTGCGAATTCTGATGGTCACGATCTACAAACTTCCAAATGAACTCAGATAAACGTAATCTTTAGCTTAATTCAACAACCCGCCTTTTCTTAAGCCTCGTACTTCTCAGAGATGTGTAGTCTGGGCTGGCTAGGTCTTGCCCAAAGTGCTTATGCTGGGTTTCCTCTTCCCTCCTCCCGGGCTTTCTGAGAACACTTACATCCCACCCCCAAGCGCTTTGTTTTTCAAATGGGGGATTTCAGGCGAACACAAACACCACAGTAAAGCCAACCGGCTTCAGTTCCAGGGAGAGGAACTTAGGGCACAGAAGGATCCCCTAACACTTGGGGGGGGGGCGTGGGGTCGGGATGGGGGAGGCAGACAGGTCCACGCACCCGTCCGTCACGACCGGGAGGTAAACTCTCCCTTAGAGCCCCCAGGTCAAAGGCCAAAGCATGGGTCCTTCATAACATCCCTCTAAAACCGACGAGCCCACCCACCCCCAGAAGGTCGGTGCCAGGAAGCCAACCTTGGCCGAGAAGCCACAGCCCTCACTGCCTTACCACTCATTCTCCTCTCCCAAATGACTGTCACGGCTTCCCAAACCGGCCTGGAGACGTTGTGGACAAACCCAGGGGAGCCGCTGTGTCCCACGTCCTTCCAAAAGTCAATTTTGTTCTGCTTGTTTCTGGGTTTCGGAACCATCCAGGCCTTCCCGACGCCTCCACCTTCCCCAACCCAAACTCCCTGAAACCCCAGAACCCAAAGAGGCATCTCCCAGGCTCCCACTTGCAGGGGCCGTCTGTCTCGGCTCGAGTCTGGCCAGGCTTCATTCGCAGAGAAGGGCCACTCAGCCCGAGAGCCGGCCGTGATCCCCCACCGGAGGGACAGACTGCAGACCTGCTTCCTCCTCTGGATCTACACCTTCTCTTGACCTTGGCCTGAAAGCTTATAGTTACCTCCCTTCCCGCCTTAACACACCGAACGCTTCTTCCTTAACCTTCCACAGCGCGACACGTAATTGAAGTTTCGATAATTACGAGGCGTTCAAGCAACCCTTCTTATGCCTCCAAACTGCCTTTCTCAGAAGCCATCGCGTCCATTGTAGAAAGAGACAGAGATAGTGACGCGCAGAGTTCAAGAACCTTGGAGAGGCAATCAAACGATTCAGGGAGATATTATACAACAGCCCAAAATTAACTCAGGGACTTTCATGGTTATCATGTGGCCTTACCTTCTGTTCTTGGACACGGACTAATCCACGGGGTGGCCCAGCATGGGGATCTTACCTCCAGCGAGCAGGAGAGATGGGAGGCGGCTCTGCAACCATACTCGTCCTACCCTGCTGAGCTCGGTCCCAGCCCCCACACATGTGCCCGATCAGACCTAACCCCCACCGAGCCTCATTCCGGGACAGCTTCCTTACGGGTTAAATGCGCTGCGGTGAGGGGGACAACGTGTGCGTCTCCGTACACACTTCCTGGGGCTGGCGGGAGATCTGGACGGGCAGAGCATAACCGGAGCCCGGCACACGGAGTGGGCTTTCCAGAGACGTGAGCCTGGGCCTCGAGACCTCTGTTGTCAGCTCGGCACTACGTTCCGGACGTTGGGAAGCGTTCTGCGAAATAAAAGGTAAGCGGGCCCAAAAAAGACTGTAGAGTCGCTTCCGTCCAAAACAGAAAAGATCCTTAAGGACCATGGACTTACCCTGCAGGGAGGGAGGGAGCGCAGGGAGATGCCAACCAACCTGGAGTACAGACGGCGGGGCGGGGGGCGCGGGGGGACCGGTACTGGGGAGGCTGGGGCCAGGGGCCGGAGTGGGGAAGGGCACAGGCGTCCGCCATACAACGCTCACGGTTTTTTCTGTATGTTTGAAAACTTTCACACAAAATCAAAATTATTGGGAGAAAATCAGACAGTTGGCATCTTCAGGATCGTAGAGCACTTGTGTGCGACAGATTTTCCAAGCTCCACAGAATGTTCTGTTTATGCAACAGGAACATTCCAGGACTTGGAATGGAACGAACTGTGATTATTAAACCGCGCTCGCTCTACGTCTTCCAGAGTCCTAGGAAACATCCCTTCAAAGATGCCCTTAAGCCCCCTCTACTTCTGCAGACTGAGATTTCCCTGCATCCCCTCCTTCGCAGAATTACACGTTCGGGAGGCTAACCTTTTTCTATACTTCTCTGCTGTCTCAGATCATTAAAAACCGAGGGTGTAAATGTTTATTATTCTTGAATGGTGCATAAACCAATTTCGACCAAACCCGCAATACTGAGTTCTAATTAACAAAGTGATTAGGGTGTGCAGCCCTGTGGAAATGGCAGAAGATGGGAAACCGGAGAGGCCGGGTGTGAGGCCTGCCTCCAAGGCTGCTCGGCTGCCTGGCCCGGGGCAAGGGGCGGCCCCCGAACACGGTTTCCTCGGGGACACAGCGGAGACCACCCGTGCTCTGTCGACTTCAAGCGTTTGCTAGGAAGGGCGAGAACTAAAAATGGACTTTGCAGTCACACAAACGAGAAAGCACTTGGGAAGCGGTGACACGTCATACACTGGAGTGTGGTTCCTAATGTACTCTGAGCGGGTTCTGCACCTGTTTGGGGCAACCTTGCTTGCTTTTTCTGGGTCACCGAGATGGCTGCTAGAACTCAGAGCTTGGAGTCTGGCGGTGAGAAATACGAGGGGAGCTGGAGGCAAGGCTGGGCCTGCCTGGGCCTCCTCGCCGGGGAAGGAACAAGCGGGTTAAATGAGAAGCCAGCAGGACGGGTGACAGGTCACTGGGTGAAGGGAACTGAGGCTGAGCCTCCCTCCCTCACCTACGTTCCCGTCAGGAGAGCAGACCTTCCAGGAGCGGAGAATCGCCCACGGTGGGAGGCTGGGGTCTGGGCACAGAGCACTGGTGGGAAGAGATGGGCCTGGCCACACCTCAGTGCCCAGAGGGGAGGAGTCCTAGCGGAAAGTGGGCAGCCGGGGTCAGGGGCAAATTCTGACGTACAAGGCAAAGGGAGCCCAGACAAAGGCAAAGGCAAAGACAAGGCAAAGGGAGCCTATGTGCTGAGGCGGCAGGCGGACGGGCCTTCATTTTCTTACTCAAATACAACGACGGACCCCAGGCTGGGCCCTGTCCTGCAGGGGGAAGAGGCCTTCAAGGTCATTGTGTCCACTGATAAGGCTGGAGAGTGGATTAGACAGAAGCATCACATCCGCGGGAGACGCGCTGAGGTTGCTGACCGCACCGCAGTTAACCGAGAGACCATCCTGTTCTCTGAGGTACCCAGTGAACTCCAGAGCCCTGAAGGGCTGTGATTTGTGCAGCCGCCCGCGACTGGTTCAGAGTAGAGCTGTGTGTGTGTGTGTGCGCGTGCACACACCCAAACATACAGAGAGACAGACAGAGGGACAGAGAGACAGAGGAAATTGAGTGGAGCCGAAAATGAGGAGATGGAAGAGGGCTTACGGCTTCTGTACTCTTCTTGTTCTTGAAATCTTTGCTTGAGATGACGTCCGAACGAGAAGCAGAAGGAAAAACGATGGGGAGGAACAGTGGAACGGCTCTGAGAGCCACCTGGAACGACTAATCACCGAAAGGGGGGTGAATGCAACAGTCAGCCTTCAGTTAGGTTTCCTTAAACTAAAGCAAAACAAAACAAAAATGCTTCAGCAGACATTCTCAAGAAAGGGAAAAGACAGCCCACAGGATGGGAGGAAGTATTTGTAAACCAGAGAGATGATAAGGGTTTAGGATGCGGAATATATAAAGAATGATTACTTTAAAAGAAGGGAATGATTACAACTCAGTAAGAGAATTACGACAAATTACCCAGTTAAGAGTGGACACAAGCTTTGGTAGGCATTTCTCCAAAGAAGATACCGGCCCATGAAAAGATGTTCCAGTCATAAACAACCAGGAAATGCAAATCACAGCCACCTCACGCCCGCTAGGATGGCGGTCACCAGACGGGGGGACAGTGGCCAGGGCTGGCGGAGTGTGGAGAACTGAGAACCCCCACACGCCGCCGGTGGGAAGGAAGACGAGGAGTACTCACGCTGCAAGGTAGTCAGGCAGTTCCACAAAAGGCTAAACGTGGCATTCTCCTACAACACAACCAACCCACTTCCTGGTACAGACCTGACAGATGGACAACCCAACCAACCCACTTCCGGGTATAGACTCGAGAGA
>JAHRIG010000575.1:6575894-6605053 GCA_020311275.1 Eira barbara | reverse complement strand
CAACCCACTTCCGGGTATAGACCTGAGAGATGAAAACGTACACCTGCACGAAAACCTGTGCCTGGATGTTCACAGCAGCAACATTCCTATTAGAGACACGACCCAACGTTCCCCCAAGGAGCCCGCACACTGGATGTGGCTCAGCTCTCCCAGGCAACATGAGGGCAACAAAAAAAATGAAGTGCAGATACGGGTAACGACATGGGTGAGCCCTGAAGGCGGGCTGACACAAAAGAAATCTGTCACAGCAGACCGCATACTACACTCCATTCCTACAAAATCCAGAACAGAGAAATCCGCAGAGACAGAAAATAATTTAGTGGCCGGCCCAGGCTGAGGGGCATGTGAGGACTGGGGAGGCCACGTCTAGGCCAGGTTCCTTTCGGGTGTAAAGAAAGTGTTCTACGATTGTGCAGACAGTTCCACAACTTGGTGATTACACTAAAAACCTGGGTTATTCACCTTAAAAGAGTGAATTCTGTGGCACGTGAATGCTATGGTGATAACAAGAAACGGGTGTCTTCTTGCTAGTTATTGCTCCTGTCGGGCACACAGGGTTGCGCAATCTTCAGTGAGACGTTACTAAAAGCTCGTGGCCTTGGGCTGGCAGGAATCGCACGGTGATAACGAGGTTTCAGCTTCTAAATCTCTGGGAGAGGAGCACGCAGGAGGCCCGGCCTCTCCACATTTCTGAGGTCTTCAGAGCATCAGGAACGGAGCACATCGTCTCTCCGGTTTCATCATCGACAGCACATCATGGTTCACAATCAGTAATTCAGCCGCTGCTGACTGCTGGGTTTCAGGGCCTGAACCCAGGAATCTGCGGAAATGCTAAGCCCCAAGCCCTGCCCAGAAGGATCTCTCAGTGGAAAAACCGGTTAAAACAAACACCAGAGTCTTGCTCTAAGTTCTCCGACGGACTGTGGACGCCCCCGGGGTTCCGGCAGGCAACAGGAACTGGGCCTCAGGAGGGGTGGGAAGGGGGTGTGTGGGGGGGGGGGGTCCTAACAAAGGCTGGGCTAGACCTGAGAGCCCTGCGGTGTGGGTAGGAGGGGCTGTGCTCCTGACCAGGAAGGAACCAGCGAGAGGGGAGGTGGAGGGGCAGAGACGGGGGGCACTGGGGGGTAGGCTGAGGCGTTAACCGTCGACGGCGCCCTTGACCCTCTGGCCCGGTGATGGTTCTGGGCACCACCTGCACAGGGTCCCCACGCCCACCTCAGAGGTCTACGAAAGCTCCGAAAAGTGCACCAGGAGAAACAGGAGATGGAAGGTGTGGCCATTGCTTCCCCCTCTTTTTGTACATATCGCACCCCCCCCACCTGCCCCTGCCAGGGGCAGAGCAGCCTTGGGTTCACAGAGAACAGAGAGGGGCTCCTCCCGCTGCTGAACCGGCCTCCGGGTTGGGCTTGGCTTCCCTTTCAAGCCGGGCCCGAGGGTAACTGGGGGGACCGGGTTCTCTTAATCAGGGAGCAAGTTAACAGCGATGCGAGCACTCCTCACTCCCGCCACGCACCACAATGGAAATGCAGATCTCGCTTTTTCCGTTAAGATTACAACTACGCAAAGGGTCCAAGGCAGAACTTGCACAGAAAGGTTCTAGCTGGGCTTTGGAAGGGACGGGGCTTGGTCTGGGTGGCTCTGTCCAACCGTCTCAGAGCCTCAGAGGGTCTCTGCCACCTAGTTTTTCAAAAAGATGGTGCTGCACTCCCAAACCACAGTAATCCCATCCTTTAAAGATAAATTTAGGATTCTCTTCTAACTTTGGCCGGCATAAAGCATTTCTGAAAAAACAACAAAAAACAAAACAACAATAAAATGAAAAAAAAACAAAACAAAAGAACACCTGCTTTTTAAAATCTGAAACAAAGCCATTAAAATCCAAGTATCAGTATAGCACCACAAAGCAAACAAAATTATTTATGTGTTTCCGTATGTAAACTTTCCCTCAAATTATGTTGAAATCAAGAGCAAACTCGAACCCAGGCCAGAACCCACAAGTTCGCATGGCCTGGTCCGTTCCTTCGCTGATGGACCGAGAGGTCTTCAAGGAACCATGGCCTGGTTTAAGGGCAGGTGTCCCACTGGGAAGGGAGACAGGTGAACAGATAAAACCATATGCATTTTCCTGGGGCGCCTGGGTGGCTCAGTGGTTAAGCCTCTGCCTTCGGCTCAGGTCATGATCTCAGGGTCCTGGGATCGAGCCCCGCATCGGGCTCTCTGCTCGGCAGGGAGCCTGCCTCCCTTCCTGCTTGTGATCTCTGTCTGTCAAATAAATATAAAAAATCTTAAAAAAAAAAAAAAACAAACCATATGCATTTTCCCCTTACTAGTTCCAGTATATAGTTTGGAAAATTTGACTATCTTTAAGATTTCTTCTTTTTTTCTTTAAACGACAAGCCTCTTTTCCCCAGAAGAAATTAATGACTGCTTTCAGGGGTTTGTCTTTCTCAAGTTCCAGCTTACAAAACGCCAGATTCCTTTTACAGTTCAAATTGTGTAAACTGGTGAAGGAATCCTTCCAGATCCTTCTGTGCTACTTAACTCCACAAAGCCAACGTCTGAGCCTCTTTTCGATCTCTCTCCCGGACGGGGAAGGCTTCAGAAGCAAAAGCATGCCTGGGCAGAGGTTTTCAGCTTGTTAGGTCTGGTCTGAGAGTAAATGCCAACCTCTAAACCTGAGGCATAGATCTTAGGTCACGTTAGAGGACTAAGAAAGCTGGTTTTTGGGTTTTTTTGTTTGTTTTTCCCGGAGACACAAACTGTGACTCTCTGAAACGTCAGTTTTACAAATGTCCCGTGATAAACAGGCTTCTGGGGCTTTAACAAATAGGGCCGTGGTACGCCTTTTGCGTGGTGCAGCAGATGTGTGAGTGCGCACCTGGGCACGACTGTCACTTCCCCGCACGAACGGGCAGGTTCCTGCACGTGGGCCCGAGGGGATGGCCTAACCTGCTCAGCGCCAGTGAGCACCTCCATACCCCCACAAGGGGCGTTGGAAACAACATCTCTCCCCGTGGACAATGCACGGGTTCGGAGAAGAGTCACTGGGGCAGCGATGTTAATATTCGGCCTTTGCTTATCCTATACATGCATCAGGAGGGTGAGGGCAGGAAGACAGGGGCCGGAGAACGGAGAGCCGGGCCACGCAGGCTTCCCAAGTACCTGCCCTGAGAATGCGCCTGCTCAGACGCTACAGAAGCCGGGCAGAAAGGGAACGAGGAGGGGGGTTGGCTCTTGGATGCTTTCAAATAAGATAATCCAGCGTGTTATCCTTTGCACCTGCTTCTCAAAAGAACAAAAGCCCAAGATCCACTCTCAATACAGGTCACTCGGGTTCCAGAAGATGCTATTGTGTTTAAGCCTTGCTGACTTGACAGCATGATCCTCTAAACTGGGGGATTAAGGGGTCTTGAGGCGCTCCCACAGCAGTAAGCTGGACAGGGCCTCTGGATTTCTTGACACTTAAGATTGTATCTTCTCAAAATTTCTGGGATCCAGTGGTGAGAGAAGGTTGCGTTTGTACCACGGTGTGCTTGCTCACAGTTTGTGTTTCTGCCTCTTTATTTTCCTCCGACAGTTAGTATTTTGAGACACAGAAATTCGAGAAGGCCAACAACATATACCACCTTGATAGGAAATGTCAACATGCTAAAAAAACAGACTGTGTATACATGGCAGAATGTTTCAAAGTTTAGTACATTCCCACATAGCAACTAATTCGAATGACAGGGTATGTGTCAATAATGTAATTATTTCTAAAGAAATGCCACCTTTCATTCAAATCTACGTGTAGTATGAGTCCAAATCGTTCCCTGGAATATCTCCCTCGCGAAAACGTAAACACGGGTTCCTAACGGCACTTCAAAATAACTCTCTTCCGTCATCTTTCCCCTCTTTTCTTAAAATGTGGATAAAAATTCTAAATTCACATCCAAAAACCGAACATGACAAATCCTGACTTCTAATAAAACAGCCCGGCTGCATCTGTCTTTCCTCCCTTCCCCCAAATGTATTTCAAGTTGAGCACAATTAAGAGAAACACCGTATAGGATTTATTAAATTTGGGCTTTATCTCAAATGGGAGCAATGGGGCTACTTCCGAGCTCTCGAATTCTCTCCTGCGCCACCGACGCCAAACACGCGGAACGTCGCCCTGTTAACCCAAGGTCAACCCAAGGTCAAGAACCTCAACCCTAACCCAAAGTCTTGGCTGAAATCACCACACTCCTCACTGGGAGACGTCGATCCCTACCAGCGACAGATTTAGGACTCTCATGGAATGTCACTGCTTTATCATTCGCCACGTGAAGTCTGCCAAACGGAAAACCCTCAGGCAGTTGGCAGAATAAAAGTGCATTTGGTGTTGACAGTCACGACAGAGCACAGAGCGCGGGGACCAGAGAATCGCTCCCAAACCTCACTCGTTTTTACAACATAATTCCATTAAACGGTTGCTCTTATTAAAAATGATTAAGGGCCTGCCACTCTCATCTCCGTTCTACTCAAGGCATCCTTTTAGGATGGGGCGTGACAGTCCTCGCCGGTAGAACGTTCCAAGCTGATGACACTTCCAACGGTCTTCTGAGGGGCAGACAATGGGTCCCCCCTCCTGTTCTGCCGGAGCACTCGCTCCCAAGAAGGGTCTACCCTAGAGGCAAAGGGTAAAGCATTTCCCAAGTCCAATTTAATCCGGTCTCAGTCTTGGAGGGAAGGTCATTTCTCTTACTAAAAGGCTCACCCTCTTTGCTCTCTTTCTTTAAAGATCTATAAATCACAGTTCGAGTAGACAAATTATAAAATGTGATGTAACACGCCGCATGTATGTACCACAGTTCTTCATTTCTAAGACATCATTCTCCTCATTGTCACCCCCCCCCACACACATTTTAATGTTTCTGAAATACGCACGCGTCTTGCAACGAACACAGCGATTTGACGAAGTGGTAGTTTTCCCTCCGTACCCTGCAGAGACACGAGCACGTCCGTGGTGCACCCGGGCTTGGAGGCGACGAATTGTGTAATGTACAGGGTTCTGGAAAACGACCCATTTGGTGAAATCCTATCCATCACGTTTTGGTGTTTAGGGCCTAACAAAGAATTTCAAGGTGGAAATGCAACCGGTCTTCCTTCCAAAAAAAGAGACCGATGGCTTACTTCTCAGGACAGTTTGCTTTTTGTTAAGCTTACTACACGCAGAGAATCTGGTGAGGACATTAGCCTTCCACACCCACAGGGTTATAAACCCGATATGGAACCAAGTCTCGGATAGAAGTACACACGAAAACATCTGAAAAGACCCCAAAATACATTCTCCTCCAAAATCACAGGCACTTTCCCCTTTATGAGAGAAGTTGCCTCAGTATGTCCTCAGAAGGTCTATGAACAAAACGGTAGTTTCAGGGGTGCCTGATCTTTATCTCTGAAATTTTATCTTCTAGGTGATGGCTCCTAACACCTCGATTTTTCATGCAGCCAGCGACCTGTGTGCAACTTGGATGCACGAGAGAAGTTTCTGTAATGGAAAGTACAAACAAAAGTGCGGCTAAAGGAGTATTTTATTTTTTTCTTTACAACACAGAAAGGTAAATTAAAATACAGTTTCTCTGGGGGGGGGGGAATCTGAGCCTCTTAATGTCCTTTAAATGCCCCTAAAGTACTTTGTGCGAGGACGAAACACCTGCTGTGTGTCTTCAACGGAGAGAGTGAGTGTGTGGGCTCTGGGGTCTTCTGTCAAACCTAGGTGTGCCACCTGCCAGCCCCCTAGCCCTGGGTAGCCTCTCCAGCCTCTCCAGCCTCTCTGAGCCTCCAAGTGCCCATGGAGAGTGATGATCAGGTGACTGCCCCATCTTTGAGGTCTTTGGGGGGCTACCTGATGTCCCCCAGTTTAACTGTGAGACTCTGAACCCAAAGGGGCCACCATGTTCTTTCCAACGAGCATGTGCATGAACACAGAAACCTCAAGCAAGAGTTCTGAGGAAAACAGTTCTTGTTAGCAGGACCAGGGGTAGAGGAGGGATCACCCACGGCAGGGGATTCAAGAAATCTGTTTTCAACTCCTAGCCTCACCTCCCCCACCTCGGGACACTCGTCCTTCTAATTCGGACAAGTCACCAAATTACTGGTTTTAACCAACATTCCGGTTTACATTAGAACGAATTAAACAGAAAAAATAAGCTGAAATCAAAAGTTAGTTTGTAAAAGCGAATTATAAGAGGACACTCGTCCATGCCCGCTGGGCTTTCAAAAATTAAAAAAAATAAAATAAAATAAAACAACATTTAAGTTCCTTCAAATCCGTCATGGTCTGGGGATCGGAAACCCACAGCTATATCACAGATCTTTTAAGAATTCCAAAGGTAGGGGCGCCTGAGTGGCTCAGTGGGGTTAAAGCCTCGGCCTTCGGTTCAGGTCATGGTCTCAGGGTCCTGGGATCAGTCCCGCATCCAGCTCTCTGCTCAGCGGGGAGCCTGCTTCCCTTCCTCTCTCTGCCTGCCTCTCTGCCTACTTGTGATCTGTCAAATAAAATCTTTAAAAAAAAAAAAAGAATTTGAAAGGTATATTTGGGTTTGTTAAGGGATACACACACACACAGAGAAAAATTTTAAAAGTCGTCACAGAGACTGATGTGCAAATGTCGTGGGCACTCACTCCTGCCTTAAGGGTCCTGAGCCCCACTTTCCTTATCAATTAACCTGTCAGCTTGATTAGTCAAGTCTAATTAGTTAAATCCCCTTTTAATGAAAAGATTATGCCTTAAGCGGTCTGCCAGTTTCAGGCCTATGGGCAACTACAAATTAATCTCTGAAAAAGAAAAAAAGGGGTGGGGGGGGGGGGGGGGTGGGGGGGAGAGTTCCTAAAGTTCCAACGGAATCCAGAGCTCCAAAACCTCACGCAAGTCCCCTGGACGGCGCATCCAATATGACGGACACGTTGTCCACAAACGCCTCGTGGTTTCTGCACGGGCGGCCTCTTCCCAAGGCGGCCACTTCCAAGGACCCAAAACGAAGGGCCAGGGACACCGGAGTCATCAGTTCAAGGGAGGGAGACGCGGACAGAGAACGAGAATATTTATCAATTTAAAAAGGGACGATGAGGAAACTCATAACGGAGGGTCACCCTTCAAGACAACCAGTCTGGACACTTTGAAAAGTCACCGAAAAACTGAAAAAGGTGTGTGCAAGGGTGAAGCCGGGGGTGGGGTTCTATATCTGGTTTTAAGAGGCTCAAGGGACAGATGGACCAAATGCACGACCCTGATCGGATAATCGAAAAGAAAAAAGAAAAGCCCACTCCTTAAACCCGTGCACGCACACACCCCAAATACTTCAGAGACAATCAAGGAAAGTTCAATCTGAACTTCAGATAAAATTCCAGCTAACTTTCTAAGGTATGGGGTGTTATGGAGCTTAGGCAGGAAACGAACAATGAAGTGTTCCCATACTTTTAACTTGGACCTGATTGAGCTAAAAAAAAAAAAAAAAAGAGAGAGAGAGACAGAGCAACGTGATGAGCATCAAGGAAGGGGGGGAGGGGTCCACGGGAAAGGCACACCGCGTTTTTAACGCACTCCTCAATTTTCGTGCAAATTCACAATTTTGCAACATGAGAAAAAAATGGAAAAAATGTGGAGGAAAAGTTAAAGCGAGAAAAAAAGTAGGTCATGGTCCCACAGTCATAGAGTCAAACCCCCAGGTGCCCCGTGACACTAGGAGCTGGGAAGAGCAAAGCCACGTCCCTGGGTGTTGTACCGAGCACAGCGTCCGAGACGGGAGCAGGGAGGGGATGGACGCATTCCTGCTCGACCTTCTGCCTCCACGGCACAGGAGTCGTGTGGCAGGTCATCTCTCTGCGCATCCTCAGGACGGGGACACTAACAGCCCTGTAGGGCTCCCGTTCCCATTAGCACGCGCACGTACCTACCGGTCAAGGGCATACCAATCCGCCCGTTGGCACAGACCTGGGGCTCAGCTAATGGCACTGCCATTACTATTCTTGGATAACTCAAGGTTCAAAAAACCTCTGAGACCAAAAAGTGTAAGTGGCTTATGTTTTCAACCACAAGAGTCGGGATTTACAGGCGTCATGACATTGGAGAGGCCTGACGACCCTCGTAGCTGCGCATCAGCTTGGAGGCACTGCCTGGCGGACTGCTCTTACGAAAGACCCCTGCACCTCACCAGGCACAAGGTGCCTCTCCGCAGCCTCGCCGGACACGGGGCTCGCCCTCTACCTGAGCGAGATGTGAGCTTGAACTGGAATTGGGAAGCTCTTTGCGCCAAGCTTGTCTCAGCAAAGGAGAGCCGCAAGCAGTGCTGCCTCGGGACGCTGGGTGCGGAACCCTCTAGAAGGAATCCCTCAGCGAGCAGAAGCCCAGCAGCGATTCCGAGGTGGCTCACAAAGTGGGTGAGAAATAGAGGAGAGACGGGATTCCTCATGGGAGACGCCTGGAGGCGAGGATGAGGACAGGAGACAGAGGGACGGAGACCGGCTGAGAGTAGGAGTGTGTCGGGGGGCGGGGCTGAGTGTTAAAAACACAAACAATAAAAGGATCCCAACAACCTCTTTCCCCTCCACAACCCTTTGCAGAAACACCGCGGAAGGGCCGGTCCTCGGAGGGAAGGCAACTGTGAGGCTGGGGCAGCTCTGTCGGGCAGGAGGGATCAGCCACTTCCTTCCTTCCCGCATCATCCCCACAGACTGACCTGGGGTGACCTGTGACTTTGACAAAGCCCAGCGTGAATGACCTGACTGTCCTACCGTCATGTTCCCTGAGGCAGCGCGAGGACTTACCACTTCCTCAAACTCTGTGAGTCTTGTGAATCTGACAGCAAAGTAAGTAAGTATAGGTCTCAATAAATCCCCCATCAGCATGATGGCATTTAAAAATTAAAAAAAAAAAAAAAAAAAAAGGCTTCGTGTTGAACTTTGGATCTACCTGTAATAAAATAACTGCATGGGGTAATGGTTCAGATTTTGGCAGGAAAGCCTCTAGGAGGGCTGCTTAGCCAGAGAGGGATGGAGAGGGGGAGGGGAGAGCTGGGACACAGGACGAGAGACGGGAGACGACTGAGCTCAGAGCTCCCTAGACCGAGCCCCATTTCCTCGGTGAGATCGAGAACTTGGTGGCTGCGGATCCTGTCGCCAAGCTGACTCCTTCCTCAATCACGTCCAGGAGTGAGAAACCAGGGCAGTAAGAAAAAGCATCAGGAAAAAAACTCAGCATTTCACCCTGTGGGGTGGAACCGGCTTTTCCACTGCTGATTTACGCAGTTTGCGTTTCGGAGAACCGTGAAGCCGGGGGTAATCCCCGTGTGCCCGGACCAGGCCCTACTGGCTGTTTGAGAAAAGGATTAGGTATTTGCTGCCCTTAAGGAGCCGTTTGGAGCCGCGAAACCCTAACCAAACGCCTCCTCTAGAAGGTGATACTCCTGCTCACACCATCCCTTCCTTGCGGTTCGGACAGACATTCGGGAAACTGCTCACGCCTCCAGGACGGCCTGACCGCTGGCGGCTGGCACAGCCGGGAGTGGGGAGAGGGCGCCTAACCCGCTGGAGAACCTCGGGGGCAGCCTGCTCGGCTGCGTCCTCAGCCGAAATGGTGTTGATGCCACCTACCCCGGCAGGGTGCCGCAGGGACTCCACGTGTCACCCCTGTAAAGCGGTCAGGACCGAGCCTGGCTCACAAGGGACACTCAGTAAACATTCGCTCCCATGACGCCTGGATTAAGGCACTTTGGGCACTGAAAGGCCGTGAATTATCACTAGGAGGATCGTCCCCCGCATCTGCCTGGGCAGTCCCCGGTAAGGCCTCTTGTTCCAAAGTCATTATTAACAGCAGTCGGCTTCACCCGCAGGAGTGTCCCGGGCTGCACAGTCAGTCACCCCGTCACCCTTAGGGCTCACTCAAAAGAGATGCGAACGCGAGGTATTTTGCAGGAAAAGGAGAGGAGAAGGAGGGAAAGACATCAAAAAGGCTTATTTGGTTTTTACTAAAAAGATGTATCCAGGGGCGCCTGGGTGGCTCAGTGGGTTAAAGCCTCTGCCTTCGGCTCAGGTCATGATCCCAGGGTCCTGGGATCGAGCCCTCCATCGGGCTCTCTGCTCAGCGGGGAGCCTGCTTCCTCCTCTCTGCCTACTTGGGATCTCTGTCAAATAAAAAATCTTAAAAAAAAAAAAAAGATGTATCCATTTAGGGGCCCCTGGGTGGCTCCGTGGGTTAAAGCCTCTGCCTTCATCTCAGGGTCCTGGGATCGAGCCCCACATCGGGCTCTCTGCTCAGTGGGGAGCCTGCTTCCCCCTCTCTCTCTGCCTGCCTCTCTGCTTGCTTGTGTCCGTCTGTCAAATAAATAAAATCTTTAAAAAAAAAAAGATGTATCCATTTATTTGAGAGAGAGACAGACAGACATACAGCGGATTTGACACTCGGGGCTCGACCCCAGGACCCTGAGATCGCGACCTGAGCGGAAAACAAGAGTCAGAAGCTCAAGCAACGGCGCCACCCAGGTGCCCCAAAGAGGCTTATTTAAGTCCCTGAAGAAAAAGCAGCCGGGTGAAACCTGTTGTTTGTATTTTTGTTGTCATTGTTGTTTTTTTTTTTTTTTTTTAAGATTTATTTATTCATGAGAGAGAGGGAGACACAGCGGAAAACACCTACTTGGCTAGGCCACGGGATACATTTAACAAGGCGGCACAGGAAAATCCGCGGGGCACTATAGGCGCCATTTATGCGGACAGCCTCCTGTTCCTGTCCTGAAATTACCCAGGCAGGGTGGCCCGATGATCTGATAACGCCAAATCAGTCGATTAGATCCAAGAAGATGTTGGCTTTTCCTTACCTCCTTTCATCAAGGCACTTAGACTCGCTGTTATAACGTCATTTCCGGGGTTTAAGTACGTTTTAGGATGCTACATTTTAATTCGCTTTGGCTCACCAGACAGAAGTGGAGCCCTACTGTATACAAAGCGGCCTGATGGCCACCGTGGGGTGGGTGGCGGGCGGCTTCCAAGTGGGGAAGACGGCGCCTGCAGCTCGAGGAAGAGGACGCACCGAGTATACAAACCTTGGGAACGTCGGAGGGCTTCCTGCAGGACGTGGCATTTGAGCCGAGCTTCGATGGGCAGGGGTGACTTTCAGCTCACACACCTCCGTGTATAAACTCACTGGATGGGGGCACCCGGGGGACTCCGTCCCTAAGTGTCGCCTTTGGCTCGGGTCATGGTCCCAGCGTCCTGGGATCGAGCCCCGCATCGGGCTCCTTGCTCGGCGGGGAGCCTGCTTCCCCTCCCTCTCTGCCTGCTTGTGATCTCTCTCTGTGTCCAATAAATAAATAAACGCTTTAAAAAAATGCTCAGTGAATTCAGAACATGGGTTAAGTCTCTTTTAAGAAAAACGCGAACCTGGAAAGGTGTGGGCGTGTTAACAGAACACTAGGTAGGACGCCGCCTTCCCGCTCTGAGAACTTCCGACGGCGCGGGATGCGCGGGAAGAACTAATCATTCCTTGCTCTTCCTGTGCTTGTATCTGGGGCTCGCCCGAGAGCTGAGCCGAGGAGGTCAAGCTCCGCTATTCGGGAGAGCATCAGCCTGTACAGGAGGGCTTGAGAGAAAAGTCCCCTTCTGCCATCTCCAACGGAACATGGGATCAGGCAAGGACCGTCCATGGGGCAAGCCATTAGACGAAAGAGGATGAACGATGGGGAACTTGGCCGTGCCGGGATCGGGCTGCTACGACCCAGACTGACCTTGGTATCGCTAGAACCTGGCCATCCGGACGTTGTGGATACTGGAAGTGAGGCCGCCCGTGGCTTACCACATTGCCTATGGGGTTTTCTCGCCAGCAAGCCTGACGTGAATCTAGTCAAAGCTCTAGGGCCCACTTCCGCTCACAGGAAATACGAGGGACAACGCCATGAACTAAATGACACCACGAGGGCTTCCAGAATGGGGAACGGTGTACAAACCGTTGACCTGGTTTTTCAGCAAGTCACCGACTTGAGAAAGACGGGACGCTGGGCAGAGGCGGATGGCTCCAGACCCAGACGAGTCCTACGTGACCCTGGTCTATACCCTGCCGGGAACACATCACGTACAAGGACACTCGTGGGACAATCGGGGAGATGGCATTGAGAACGGGAGTTCCTCACTGCGAAATTACGGTACTTGGTTAGTCTGATAACAGAATGCCGTGAGGCAAGAAAACTCATTTCGACAGATGCCGCTAATGTGGGAAGGGGCTGACGTGCTTTAAAATACTTCACAGTAAGGGAGAGGGGACCGATACTGCCCTATCTATCCTTATCGCCTAAACACCAGCGCGGCAGAATCCTGGTAGATACGCCGCTGCATGGAACGGCATACGTGGGGTTTCATTCTGATGTTCTTTATGCTTCAGGGCTCGGGGCGGGGAGACCCAGCAGTCCATGCCTCCGCAAGCCCTCCAGACAATTCTAAGACAGGCGAAGGTTTGAGAACCACTACCTGAACACACTTAGTCCTGGAAGAGGTCTATACTCGAAGGACATCTAGAAAAGCTTTCATATTTAGGTGACCTGCGGAAAACCTCTTAGGGTATCACATTTCGGGGGGGGGGGGGTATCCAGTGTAGCAAATCGAATTGTATGGCCTTAAAACTTTACAATATCTCGCTCAGAAAGGAAAGCAGATTTCCGAGCACTGCTCTCCATTAATTCACTATCCGGGCCGGTGTAGCGTAATGAAGAACTCGCAGGGTACTTTGTTGACCAAACAGTTACTGGTAATCACGGCAACGCCTCCCGAGGTTGTGTGTGTTTTGTATTGTGGTAACCCTCCCTACAGGCGGCAGGCGGGCATCTGGGAGGCAGCATCGGCCAACCAGGAACTGGAGACAACTGTCTGTCTTTGAGAAGTGGTTGAGCAAGTTAGCTTGGCTGGTCACAGCAGGACACTGGCCCAAGGTCATGGCTCCAAACCCCATTATACCAAGAACGTTTCCCTTGATAATACAGCCCCAACTGCAGGCCTAGCATCCACCAGACACCCTGTACACGAGGAGGTCTGTGTCCCAGCCGAGAGGGTAAGGTTGCAAATCCACGACAAGAGCACAGCTGAGGCCCACGGTGGGTCCACAGTGTGACCTTCAACAGATCTGGTGCCTCTGATGTCAGACATAAGTAAAAAGGCTGCCCGACAATGAAGAGACCTATTCCTTATTGAAGAAGAGTATGGATTTCCCCGAGGAACTCTGTGGACCATCTGAGCGTTCACGAAAACCTCACTGCCAAGAATCACCTGCAGGCCTGTTCCAAACACCCCGCTGGGCCACACCCCTTGGAGTTTCCAGCTCTACAGGACACTCTGCATCTCTAACTACTACTCAAGGGGGTGCTGCTAGGCTGGTCCAGGGACCACCCTTGGAGAACCGCGGGTCCAGACCCCGTGCTGTCCCCGAATCCCACATCCGATCCACTCCTTTTTAGTGAGTTTCTGATCAGCAGAGACTCTGCCTTTCCATATTCTGTAAACTCAGCCCTGGGTCTGAAAAGGCCCAATCCACGACACACCAGGAGAATGAGGGCGGAGGGCGGGTCCGCATTCTCTGAGTGAAATCTGGAGCCACGCGGGGCTGGGGCACTGGGCACTGCCCTGCCCGCATGCCCCTGCTGCTGTCCTGGAAGAGCTGACACGGTTTCTGCCACCCTTTCTTAGAGGGGTCCCAAAGGAGTCATGACAAGACCTGCAGAGGCGTGCTGTGTTTTAAGGCCTGTGCTGCTGATGGTCGCCTGAGCTCGAGAAGCTTCTCTTCACCGTCCAGCCTCACCTGCCCTCCGAACACGGTCGCTTGCCTGCCCCCGCCCACCCTGCTGCGGGATGTCAGCTGTTCCCCTGCACGGAAATGACAGCTGCTTGTCACGGTCTGCACGAGAGGCCTCACTGGCAGCAGGAACTAGTGTGCCGTTTCCAAAGCTGTCATTCTCTGGTGTCAGCACAAGCCGCTGTTCAAAGATCCGCTGTGACACGATCCAGGCCGACCCCCCTGCGTGCCCGCGCCGATGGCAGCTGCTCGACGTCCCGTGTTTGTTTCACCCAATTATTTGTCACTCGGAAGCCCAGGGTGTCGGGCAGGTATTGTGGAGGTATTTTTGGCCCGATGCACAGGCAGCAGGCATAATGAGGCCCTCAGGTGAAGCTCTACTTTGTCAGTTAGGGGCTGGGATGATGAGCGGCTGAGAAGCCCGAGTGGCAATTAGGGTATTTGAATAAGATACGATACGTGTCACGATGCTGAGAAGGCTCGAAAGTCGGCCTCAACTTTTAAAATGCCAAGAAAACCTGAGAGTAGGCAGTTTTCGAGTTTGTCCTGGAGCTAAAACAGAAGGAGGAGGCATCAGAGCTGTCTTGCCGCCAGCAAGAGGGGCCTCGAGGAGGCGGGCGGCTGGCCCGGGCGTGAGCCCGAGCATCAGTGCGATCTGGGGAGCGCAGCCCCCCGTGGCACAGGGGGGACAGGGATTCGGGCAAAGATCGGCCACCCGTGGCCAGCGAGGCCACAGTGGCAACGGGCAACCAGGCTCTGACCAGCTGTCCCTAAGCCGCCTATGGAAATCAGGAGCTTCTCCTTCCCATGGGAGTAGAGGACACTTTGATTTGATGTCTAAGGTCTTGGGAAGATGCCACTACCCAGGGTGACGTGACCTATGGCAGCTACAAAACCCAAAACCAGAGAGTTTAGCTTAGAATTGAACATTCGACCAGAGCCCACAGAAGCTGTGTCCCTGCTTCTAAACCCAGGAAATTAGTCTCTAAGACCCTGAGCGGTCACTGGTGACCTTCTCCCTTCCCAGAGCTCTCAGACTCTAGACAATCCTCGGGAGAGACACAAGACAGATCTGGGGGCCGCGGAATGAACCCAGCTCCTCATACCTGTTCACAAGTGCCAATCTAGCTAAAATCCCGAAACGACCAGTGTGCTCGCACGAGCGAGGTCCCTGTGATCATCTCCTCCCAACAAAAGAGAAGTCAGACTGCGTCAGGCCAGAGTCTGCTGACAGCGGAAGACAAGTGGCGAGGTGGCGACTCCTCCTCCATTATCCAGAACAGTCCACCCCTTTTCCCTTCAAGTTGGTAAAGTGAGTCACTCCTAGAAAGACAAGCCGACTGGCCGCTTGCCCCTGGGGTGCCCTAAGGCAGGGCCTTGCTCTGGGAGCTGACCCCTACCTGTCCCCTCAGCCACCCACAGCAATCCCTGGAAATGGTCGGCCTTTCCCCTCGAGAGGTCAAGGACAAGGGAACCCGGCACCCAAGTTCTTCACATAAACATTATTACAGCAGACGGCGTGTCACGTCACCCGAGGTGCAGACCTGCCGGAAGGGAACACCTGCCAGCAGGTGTTCAAACCGTGGCAGGCTGGGCCTCACCCCTCCCCTCTTCCTTACCACCGCCCCCCCCCCCGCCAGCTTCGCCCCCTCTTACTGCTAAGATCTTTCTCGGAGACAGAATCTCCTGGACAGGACAGAGCTGTACTCTGCCCCGTTCTTGCTCACAAGCTGGGGACTGAAGTCACAGCATCGGCCACCAGTCACCATTCCCTTCAAATACGCATGTCCACGATCCCACTCACAGCCACCTGGGGAAACCTATGCCCTCTACACACGCTCCGGGCTCTGGAAAGACCCAGAGCACTCGGAGGCAAACTTTGGCCTTCAGACCTAGAAGGGATCCTGGAGTCCATCCAACTTTCTCATGTCACCAATGAGAAAACCAAGGCGGACGGGTTACAAGCACCCGTACTCCGTCGTGAGTGCCCAGCCGACTTCCGGACCCCCTTGCGATATGCGGATGCGGCAGAGATTTGAGCAGCGGAATCCAAATGGGAAAATATGAGGGGAAAGGCCCGACTGGTAGGCAATACCCAGAACTTCATGATGCTCCCCCAGCCTCTGCGGTGGCCTAAGTAATGCCACAACCAAATAGGTTTTTAAAATGAAATTCTCAAAGGGGTAGGTTTTAGTTTAACAAGAGTCGGCAAATCTGCGCCCTCTCTGAAAGGGGGACACCTTCTGCTGACCCTGGAGGGCTCGTCTTAGATCGCCTTCTCCTCCTAAGAAAGTCTTATTAAGGCTGTTATTTTTTTCCTTAATTTGTTGAGTGGCTTCGTTCCAATTGCGCCATTTAATGAAGTATCTTTTGGAGTCGTGAACTACGTTTAAGCTCTTGCAGTTGGGGTCGTGGGTCTGGCATGACCTGGCCGCTGCCGGATCTCCAGAGCGGGCGGTAGAGTCGGGCGCTCCACGGCCGCTGGTGAACGAAAGGCCTAATTTCAAGGCCTCCAGCTCAGCCCCCGGAAGGAAGCGACAGTGACGTCACCCACTTAACAGCGGACGCATCTGATCTCAGGGGAGGACTCCTTGTCAGACCGAGTTCACGGACCAAGTTCACGCATCAAGGAGGCTCGGGCGAGGAGCCCACAGAGCCTAGCAGAGGACCGTCGGCGCTTGGAGAAATCACAGATTGACACGGAACGAGAGGAATGACGAGGCTGGGCTTTCCGCGAGGAGCTTTACTATGGAAAAGCCTCTCCCAGCCATACACAGATCATGAGAACATGATGTAATCTTGGCTAAAATTAGGTTTTAGTGTTACTCTGCTGAGAGATGTGAAAGGTGATAGATAAGAGGGGGAAAATGTTTTCCAAGTGGCTTTTAAAGGCATCCAAATATAACCGCCTCCCACACGAGTCTATTAACAGGCACACTTGAGACGCTGCCCTCTCCAGAAGGGCTCTCAGAGAAAGCGATGATGTGCTCTCAGCCTCCTCCTTCATGAGACAAGGTTTACGAGGGTCGGGGAAGATGTGAGCGCCCACAGAACTCTCCTCCTTATTAACAGGCCCCCCTCCCGCCTCCGTGCAGATTTGGGCCTCATGCTTGTGTCATCGGTTGCTAGGGAAGTGCCCCCGCTCGAAAACCCGAAGTCACTTCTAATAAAATCTGGCTGAAGGTACAGATCGGTCCCTGGACAGGCACAGGAGCGGGCGGAGGGGGGGGGTACGAACGTGGAGGAATATGGTCTTATCCCAGGGGAGCACATCAGTGACGCCCCAAGGGGAGCCCTGTGCCCATGAAGGGGCCATACGGCGAGCTGTGCCTGGGGGACACCCGGGCCACCGGGAAGGCCTGGGTGAGCCCCTCCTCCACCGAGGGCAGGATCCTCCCCACGTCCCAGGCATGTCAGACAGCCCAGGACAGTGCGGTGGAGGAAGCCCTGGCGACCTGTGCCGGCCAAGGAGGAGGCCAGAACCAGCACCAAGCTGAAACTCGGAGACGCATTCCAGGCGTCTGTCCCCGCTCTTCTCCCTTGACCAAGAGAACTAGCCATCGGCACAACGGGGGCTGCCATTTGGGGCCGGGTCCCAGAATAAAGACAAGGAAGATCACAGCTGGCCCGCAGCTGACACTGAAGCTCGTAAGCCCCCCGCGGCCTGATGCGCAGAAGTGGACAGAGTCCCGATGGACTGACGGGCAGAGACATCCCTCAGGAGCCAGCCAGGACGGTCCCTGGACGCGGGTAACGAAGGTCACAACAAAAAAGCACACGGGCCACGGGGGCTCCCCACCCTAAGCTACACCAGGCAGAATCGCGATGTTCCAGTTCTGGGATTCCGTTAATGCTGCGAGGTTCGCTCGAATGGAAAATTCTGCTCGTAGCGTCCACAGTGACCGGACACGGCACCCCACCGAAGACAGGCTCCTTCCACGCCTGTCCACGGGCTTCAAGAGTTAGTGAGACGTCGTTTCTAGGAGGGGAACCAGAGGCGCCACCCCTTATGGGGGCCAGCATTCTACCTGGAGGTAAAACGAATCTCCAAACACTGATTTTGGGGCCGCCGTACACCACTAGGCCTTGAAATGCACCGTCCCAGCGAGCTGACGGAAGTCACGTCTGCGGGGCGGGGACGCGGGAGCCGCGTGGAAATCCCTGAATCAAGACTCCGGAGGTCTTCATGTCGTTGGTGCCTTCACACAGTAGGTCTCCAACTGAGAGCCTTTTCCGCCTTTTTTTTTCCCCCCAAAGTGCAGGCCGGGCGAGAGGGTGAAACACGTTGATGCTGGCCCCGGGCTAAACCGAAGACAGCAGAGCGACCGTTCGGGCCCCGTGAAATTAACACCGTCCCTGTTGCGCTCACTCCTCCGTCGGTTTAGGAACAAACCTGTGAGAATCGGAAATGCGCGGAGGAGATTCCCTGGGTGGGAGTCAGTCGTCTCTGCCGAAATCTGACATGTCCTTACACGGCGGATTCGCCGGGCCCATCATTCACCGAAGCCGCTTCCTGAGCCCGGGGCCTGCCGGGCTTTCTGAGTAACTGAGACAAATTCTGTTTGTTCAATAAATTCCAGGCAAGAGTGTATTTGACTGGTGCACAGGAAAGGAAAGAATTCTCGTGTAAGATGCAAAACAATACCGTTTTATCTTATCGGAGGAACTTATTGCCGCTTGCCTGTGTGTGTTTTACTGCCAAAATAAAATAAATTGAATCAGCTCACACATGATAACATGCTCTTTCCTAACTCATACTAATTGCTTGGCTAATTGATGTTTGTTGAACTTTCTCCATTTCATTGAGTGATTAGGTACAAAGCTAACAGTTGACATCTGTAGGCGCTTAACTGGCGTCTGTAATTACTGTTAATGTTAAATAATTGTTAGTTAATTGGAGTGGTAACTGACTGGATGGAATCCAGATTGTGAGGCAAAAAGAAACCTAGTTAAATAAACACACATTTTCAGAGAAAACAACATTTTTCTGCAGTTGTCAGAAACTAGAAATAATCCAGAGGCCGGGGCATGGCCACAGGCTTCCCGCGTGCAGGAAACTGCAGGCCCGGGGCTGAGCCCTCTTCTTGGATGTCGTACCAGTGCCGAGGCCCTTTGTCAGGGAACCGTTCCCTGAAGACTCCCCAGGGCCGACGTGGTGTTTTTTACCCCAACGGTTGCCCACGAGTGTGCTGCACTTTCTGAGACAACCGAATACCGCAGCGTTAATGAAGAGAAACCCTAAATGTGAATGGACTGGAGGGAGGGCCCGGGCAGCGCGGAAGCCTTCTGGGCCCGTACTGCCAAGTATGGAGAAAGTTCTTTCAGAGGATGGTGGCAATCAGCTCGACGAAGCAGCGAGGAGATCTTTAGTGAGCTCGAAGGGAATCAGAGTGGAGTTTGATCATCTGACTGAACGGGGGGATGGGTGACGCTGCCATCCCCTCCAGCTCACGGGGGTGCGCGGGACCCAAGGATCTGGCCTACTTTTCACGTGGAAGATAGGCCTCACTGTCAAGGTTCTCCAAGGTTCTCCAAAAGCACCACGGAGACCAGTGTACACGCTCAGCATATCGTCCACCCTTTCCCTCAAACTCCAGGGACAGGGTCCAGTATCTACCCAGCATCTCCCCACCTCAAGGCCCGGGGAAGCCCAGTCAACAGGTAATGGAAAGAGACGCAGAGGAAAACCCTTTCCTCACAACGTGCAGTATTTTTAGGCCCTTCCTGGCTGGTTTCACACACACTGGAGAAAGCACCTGTTTCCAAGAATTTTTTAAGGCATAATTCTATACAACAAATTCTGTAACGTGAGAGTCTGGCTCCTATAGGAAGGTCAATTTCCATAACAAAGGGGCTGATTGCCTGCTATTTGCAGCGTAGGGTAGGAGGACCTCAACCACTCATAACTCCTTTGTCTGAATCAAGCACCAACTACCCTTCAATAGTATTTAATTTCCCACACATCAGACGTCTCCTAAAGACCAAGAAATTGCTCTGAAGTGGTACAAAGCAGGTCCAGGGAAAGAAAAAGAAAAAGGGTCCGTGGGTCCCTTATCTAGGATTTAAGACATTGTAAAAATGGAACTAGTTCACAGAGCTGACATCGGCTCAGCTTCCTCTTCTGCACAGGGCAAATGTCCCTTCCGTCCTGTCCGCCTTACACCTGAACCCAACGCACCACGAGAAACTGTAAGACGATCTCTCCATAGGTTCTCCATAGGTTCCTTATAACGGGGTTTCAAACTCCACACCGATTTGTGCTTTTTTAAAGAGAGCTACCCCCTAGTCAACTGTATCGTTTTCACTCAAAAAAGCAAGCACAGGACTATTTAGGGAATAGGTTTTTCCTAAGAGCCGATGGTGGTCCCAGAGGTAACAGAACTAACTAACTAACTACCTTTCCTTGTCACCAAACCAAAGAATTCTGCTTTTATGTCTACACATAATGAATGAGGGGAGACGGTCGCCATTGAAGAATTTATTAGGTGCCCAGCTACCGAACCTCACCCCACCAAGCACAATCTACCTCTACTAGCCTGTCACCTCATCTTCTCAAATCTCCACCGATCTTTTTATTTTTTTCAAGATTTTATTTATTTATTTGACAGACAGAGATCACAAGCAGGCAGAGAGGCAGGCAGAGAGAGAGGAGGAAGCAGGATCCCTGCTGAGCAGAAAGCCCGATGCGGGACTCAATCCCAGGACCCGGAGATCATGACCTGAGCTGAAGGCAGAGGCTTAACCCACTGAGCCACCCAGGCGCCCCTCTACCAATCTTTTTAGACAGGTTTTCCTTCTCTGCTGCTAGTAAAACCACACTGCCAAAAATATCCAAAAGGCCCCACTGACTTCAAGGCTCCCGCCTCATCTGTGCGCCCTGGAAACCCTCAGTGCAAAATCGACCCCACACACAGGCTGTGTGTCCACTAGTCTGGTAGGGCCTCGAAGAGGAAAAGCAGCTCTGGTCAGGGAGAGCTCAAGTTCTAGAGCTCAAGGAGGCCCCGGTGTTCCATCTGGTGCTCAGCACCCAGGGCTCGTGTCCACCAGAATTTCCCACGGCTGACCTGGGGTCAGGGGTGGGGTCCCACAGAGGAGGAGGCTGGGTGGGTGTGCCTTTGGCATTTCAGCAGACCCTGGGTGCTCACAGCAGGAGGGAGCGCGGGGCCTCATTCCCACCAGGACAGTCTCCACTCTAGAACTTCGAAGACCTCCATTAGGCTGGGCCCAGCTCTCTAACAGGTGGTGGAGGAGGGGATGCCCGTCCCCTGGAGGGCCCAAACAACGCGAGACAAAGGGGAAAGAGAGAAGGGGTGAGCAAGTCGTGGGGTGACGTCACCTTGGGGCCACCTCCCATCTGCTCTACCTGCCTTGGCTTCAGGTGAGATCCTGGAAAAGAGGGTTCCGGGGCCTAGACGGGGCAGCGGTTCCAGGTCTTTTGTCTTTCCCTAGCCTGGAACGTGGACCCACAGCAGGGCTGGTGCCCCCGGAAACAGAGGGCTCCAGAGAACACCTGCCTCCCAGACAGGCTCCCCCTTCTTCGCTGCTTTCCCCCTCGGGTAGCTCTGCCCTGGCACGCCCAGAGTTCAAGAGAGATCGACCATCTTGACCAGGTGGCCCCCTACCGCCAAGCCCTCGTTTCCTGCATTTCTGACCATACGGCAAAGTGGCAAAACCCCGGGGAGGAGGACCTCGATGGGGTCAGAAAGGGCAATAAGTACCCACAGGGGACCCTGGGTTGACCGCAGGGTTCCTCTGAAGGTTCCACGGTCCAGACTTTGGGGCTCGAATCCTGGTGCCCCCAAAGAAGCTCAACCAACTGAATACGGACCAGAAGTCAGTCTCTCTCTGCGCGCGTCTGTCTCCCTGGGAAAATTAATTTTTCTTTGGCAGATGGCTGACTCACAAAGACAGAAGGATTCATAAAATTCCCATGAACATCCTGTAAACACTTAAACACATAAAGATTAAATAAGGCAACCACGACCTTGATTAAAGTTAAACCCTTTTTTCTTTTTTTTTTTTTGCATGTCCACAGCCCCACAACCTGTGATCCGAGGCTCACCCCTCCAGCTCTTCTGACGCCACCGGCTCTCACCGGGCGTGTGGCCTGCACAAGCGACTGTCTGACTGACTCATTTGACGACGGGAAATTAAAGGCATCAGAAGAAAGCAGTGATTCGGATCACCCAAACACAAGAACATCCCCTGTTCTCTATCAAACCGGACAGACTCTATACAAGAAAAGTCAAAGGAGGCCCCGTGTACCTGCTGTTTCTGCCCCTCCCCCTTCCCAACTCATTGCTTCGTCCCCACCAGAGACAGGGGGTCTTGCGATGCTTGACAACTGTCACCTAAGGAGGCGAGATGGCTCACTGAAGTTCATGAACAGACTGACAGGCCCTGAGTCGCGGTTTCCGGGTCTTCAGCTGGACTCGGGTCCCCAGGCTGCCCAGCCCCACAGCCTGGCGTGCCCAACCCCCACCCCGCCCCGCCCCCACCACAATCAGCATGTGAGATTAGCTCTGCCCTCCCGGAGCGAAATTTTATGGAGCACATCTGGCTGGCCACTGGGCTCTGCAGCGTCATCTCCCCAGCAGCTCACAGCTACGCTTCTCCAAGGCTAGAACGTGGTGGGGCTCCCGGGAGGGAGAGGCCAGAGGTAGCTTTGAACATCTGGAGGGGGAGGCGAGCACGTGCCCGTGTCCCTGCCCTCTTCCCGGGCTGTTCAACCAGCCGAGGCCTTGAGGATTCCGCCAGTAGTGTTTGTTACTGGGTATAAATTCGCCCTTTCTTTCCAAATGCTTTTTGGTGCTCTTGGCTAAGAATACCAGACAGAGACGGGAGGCCTGACTCGCAGGCAGGCTGGCCGCCTCGCAGGGGAACGTGAACTCGATGTGCATGAAGCTGACAGTTCCTTGAAGGCCTCGTCACCATCCATCCGGTGAACCCTGCCACCACCCGGAGTAAAAACAGAGCAAAACCCACAAGCACGGATCGAGACTCCATGCACCTGTCTCGAAGCAATTATTGACATTATCACTCCACAATGAATCGCTTTTTGAAGTTGTTTTCCTGATATTTAGCAGCCTGAATACTAATCCCCTTAACAAAACTGTCCCCATGCTCTCTCCCCTCCCCAGCCCCCCTAATCTCCTTCTCTCCAGGGGGAGGGCGGGGGCCGGGGACCAGCCAGGCGACTTCGCAGCACCTGGATTTGCATTGATGCCTCCCTTGTCATTCATGTTACCAACAGGAATTAGCATAAGGCATTAAGGGAGACTCGGGAGGAGAAAAGAAAGGCCATTTTGATGGAAATAAGGGGCAAAGGAATAATCTGCCATCGACTAAAATGCTTATTTGTGTACGGTTTCCCAAGCAAAGCTCAGAAAAAGCCTATGTTGATTTTAGTATACACAAAGAAACCTTAATCCTTTCAAGGCAACTAAATCACCCCCAGAAAAGCAGCTCAGAAGAAAGGCACCCTGTCAGGGGGATGGCTATTCACAACCAAATAGATGCCACAAATCACACTCTGTAAGTAAACAAAAATAAGAATGTGGGAAACGTTTGATTGGGAAGGGAAGGGGGACAGAAGTGGGGGCTGGGGGCTGGGGGGCGGGACTCTCATCACTCACTCTTCAACCTCCCTGAAGAGAGCTTTTCAACTCCGGGAGGGCAACGACGGCCTGAACGCAGGTCCCAGGGCCAGCTCCCACTCTAAGGCTGATCCCAGAGAAGGGTAAAGACATTCCAGAGCTTTTTAGAGCTACAGAGCAGAAGAGGGATGAGCGGCTTAGGTGCCGGAGGGGGGAGGGGGGGACCAGTGGTCACTGAGACACCTAAGACCTTTTGGGGACCTGCCCTGCTTGCCTCTTCCTCCTCCTCCCCCCTGCTCTCTCCCAGATCCACCGGGGTCTACCCCATCCTCTTCCCTCATCAAAACGAGCAATAAACAATTAGGCGTTTTTGCAAAGAAGCACTGTATGCTCTGAGCTGTGCGTGTCTTCTTTTATTGGGCTTTTAGCATTATGGATGACAAATTGGTACAAAGTTTCCGTCCATCAAAAAATATGATGAAATATAAAACTAGAATAGTCCATTATGCAATAAAAAAGATAAAAATTCAATGTGACAATAATTCTGGGAGGAAAGGCAATCACAGCAGCACATACACCTCAGGGGAACGCTAAACATAACGTACGATTCTAAGGTGCAGGGGGTTCCAATTCTAAAATAATCTGGGAGCCCAAAATTACTGCACTTGGAAACGTGTCTTACTAACCAGTTAGCAAAAATGCTAGCCCAGGCGCACGACAGGATGTCAGAAGTGGCTTCCAATGTCGCCCCTTTACGAACGAAGGCCCAATTCTGTTCAAGCGCTACCGAGACTCTGCCTTGTAACCACAGACCCAAGATGACCCCAGAAAGCACACCTCCACTTAGCAATCACCACGCCAGCGCCTCAATCAGGTTCCACGGCAAAGAGGAAAAGATAGAACGGTTTATATCACTTACGCCTTCCAAATTACACACCTCTGTATCGCCGGTGATTAGAGACTCCCCTACGTTTCACCATTTCCAACAACACTGCTACAGATGAAAACTGCCCAGAAACCTATTGGCAATGATTTAAGAGAAGTTTTCCCTTTATGTACTGTTACATCATTAGCCTCTCTTAGTCCGTACTGCAGATTGGAAGAAATTAATGGGATAGCACGTATTTAAATTTTGCCCTCTTGCTCGTTTATTAACTTTCCAGAAAGCCCACAGCAGAGTAAGGCTTGGTTTATGGCCGTATCCTGTGCATACTAAACACCCACGGGTAATTGGAGACCGCAGAACAAATCAGCTGTTTATAGTTCTCTGACTGCTGGGTAGTTGATAAGTAACAATGAAGTTAAGGCATTTTGAGAACTATTACTCTCCACGACGGCTTCCTACGTTACATTAACGTCATAGAGATGGTGATTTCTTCGTCCAATCAATTTGAATAAGGATTCAGTGTATTCTGTTAAAATAAACCATTCCTTCATGCGTCCCAGAAGCATACGGATTCTGTCTCCAGCAAAAACACAAAATATGAACAGCGGCTCCAGAACGAAAAACAGAAAGACTGTTTGTTTTTTTACTCGGACTTCTTAGGCAATGACAATGAGACAAAAACCCAAACCCGGCACTGCGCGGAATTCAGGTGTCTTACCTTTGTTTACAATAACTGTATTGAAGAGTTTTTCAGAGCTGGCATCTGATGCCTGAAAAACAAGGAAGGGAGAAAAAAAAATGTTATTATGGTCACAGATACTGCCATCAGCATCACCACTACCATGAGTTTTCAATCAATTCACTACATTTTTAGAACAGCCTGATGGGGAAAGCAGCCGCTTCCCCCAACCGTCCACAAGGTGGTGCTGTTTGACTGCAGGAGATGGACTGCAGTGCAGCTCTGTGCTGGGGGAAAAATCCTGATTTTAAAAAAAGTGTCCTTATTAGACATATTATCTGTGCAAAACATATTTCTATGAGATGATACACAAAGCAATTCAGCTCATTCACATAGTGATTTTGCAATTTCGTTGACAGATCATTATTTTAGAAATGGCACTTTTTTCCCTTGATATGTGCAGACACGCCTGGTTTTCAATTTTCTTTCACAAACCAGAAATGCCTATTATTTAACGTTAAGCCCTTCCTCACTAAAAAGTGTTGACTAGCGCTTCCAGAGATTAATTTAAAGATTCATCCGATGACCCCAAGATCCCTGTTCCTCCTAGTAAGCAGGATGACCTTGGTGTTGAAACAGAAGCCAGCTGACCTGGCCCACAACCCGAGACTATGCCTGCCGTCAGCCCTAGAGCCTTTCCATTTTCCAGAAATCCTGTCTTCTAATTATTACAGGGGCTCGAGGAAAGTGAAATAAGCCTGTTTAAACAGCGAGGGCAAAGCCAGTGTAAATCATACACTCATGTGCTAGAAAATAAACAGAAGTTGGTTTGGAGGGAATGCTGCAATGTTGCAGAAGCAGGGAATATTTCTAGAACTTCTAGAGGATTTAAACCATTGAACTGAAAATCGGCATCCCCACTATATAATTCGAACATGGATCTGCATTGAAAGTTACGATGGCGATGTTGGGTCTCTGCCGTTTTTCCCATGCAGCCCTTGTAAATCACTCGCCTTTCACACTTTATACATAGAGATGCATGTTTTGACAAAGCAAAGCATAGAATGTTGGATAAATACAGAGGGGACTGTTGGGAGTACGGGGAGGGTGTATCTGAAGTGCACATAGCCTGACTCGGGGGCTGGCTTTGGGCGACAAAGAAGATACTCAATTTAGCCTCTCTGTGCTACGTTGATGAGAAACAGATATTCTTGTGTCTATCTGGGGAACGTGTTCTAGTTCTCGATGCAAGTGATACAGAGAGACATAAAATATTTTTATTATGAGGATTCTCCCCCCCCCCCCCTTTTTCTTCCTTTAAAGCCTCCTCCGGTCGGGGATGGTTCGGAAAATTTAAGGATCCAGGAGAAAAAGGAGCGGAGGAGTGAAGTGTGGGCCTGCGCACACGGTTACGCAGAAACAGTTTAAAATAAATCCTAGAGAGCTTTTAAAAAAATTCTGCATGAATAGAAAATACGCCAAAGGCCTTCCCAACATCTTAAAGGTAATTAAATTTAAATTGTATACAATAACAGCTTCTCATAAAAATAAGCCGCTGAAAAAAAAGTGTGGCATTCGGAGGGAAACAAGATATCCATTAAGCAAATCAAGAGGATTGTTATAAAGGCAAAAATGACAGGACTAGGGTGGTTACATTGTGATACCAAACGAGGTTTCTAGGAATGTGAGTTTCCCCTGCTGAAACTCGGAGATAAAGAGTATGTCACCATTCCTGAAGGAAAAAAATCACTTCTTCGTTCAAACTGGAAGGACTGTGCTAAGTTCATGGCTGAAAAAAATAAACTCCAGCTGATATATTGAAAAGAAAAAAAAAAAAAAGGCCCAGTAATGAAATCATCTTAAAACCGAAATAATCCTCGCAGATACCGGACCGCTTATTCGGAGGCGGCTCGTTGGCCCAAAGAAACTGAAGGACAAATGACTGCACCCCAAATGCAGAAAACACGGGTAAGGAAAGGAAATGGCTCCCGACGGAGTATTTGTTTGCACTTGGGCTGTGCGCGCGCCAGAGAGACCAAACCGGGCAGAGCTGCAGGTGAACCGGCCCTCTGGTTGCCCGCACCTCCCTGGGGCCGCCGCCTTTGTGGGCCCCACGAGACACCCTGTTCTCCGGGAGGCGGCTAAGGGGTCCTTCCCTCGGCAGCGGACTTCCAGGATGTGATGGTTACGACGCCGGCCCGTGGGTTTTAAGGAAGTAAGCCTGACACTGCGCTCGGAGGGGCTCAGGAGCTGCCCCCCCAAACCTTTAATCTTCCGAAACCCGCCACCAAGCCCGAAGGGCCGCCTCCTACGACCGGGGAAGGGACCCCTCAGAACGGCCTCCACACCCCGATGGGACGCCGGCTCGTCCCAGAAGGGTCCTGGGTCCCTCCGTCTCCCGCCCAGGTGGTCAAGGCGACGGCGGGCCACTGCCCTGGAGAAGAGAGAAAAGGCTTTTCGGCCCAAGACCGAAGTGGAAACTGTTCACATTTCCTGCTTGAACTTTCCGAATCCCACTTCCGCGTCCCAGGCGCTCGTGCGGGTTCCGAGGCTCCCCGGGCGCTCCGTGTCGGGCGCGCCCTCGTCCGCGGCGCTCGGGGAAGGAGCCCGCGAGCCCCTGCATTCCCGGGGCCATTTTCTTGGCTGGTTTTTTGGTTTTGAACTTTTATCGCTATTTCTCCCCCCCCTCGGTGAGCGGCAGTCCGCAGGCCAGTGCAGCCTCCCTCTGTCCTTCCCTTCGCACGCCGGGGCTGGGGGCTCGGCCCGCGCGTGGGTCGCAGGGCCCGGGCTGGGTCGGGGAGGGCGAGGGCGGGAAGCGGCTGCCGGGGGGCCGGGCGGACAAACGGCGCGCTCCGGCCGCCGTCTGGGGCGGGGGGCTGGGTCCCTCCCGCACACGAGCGGCTCCGGGGCCGGGAAAGTTGGTGAAGCCCAGCGGAGGCGCGGAACGCGCGGGGACCACACGGCGGGCACCGGCCTCCGCGCCGACGCGGGGACACGGGGACGCGGGCGCCGGGCCCCTCCGCTCCCTCCGGCCGCAGACCCCGGGGAGCCCCCGCACCGCGCCGCGGGAGGCGGACCCCAGCGGGAGGCCGAAAGCCGCCCCGAAACTTCCGCGCGGTCCCTGCAGCCGCGGCCGCCGAGCCCGGGCCCCAGCCCCGCCGGCTTCCGCGGGCACCGCGTGCGGGACCCCCGCCCCGGCGCCACCGTCCCCGGCCCGGGTCACCGGAGCCCCTCGGGACGGGAGGCGCCGGGTCGGCGGCCGCCCCCCCCCCCCCGCCCCGCCCGGCACGACCGCGCCGCCGCTCCCGGCCGAGGCCGCCGGCCCCGAGGAAAGTACAAAGGCGGGCGACCGGGCGGCGGGGGAGGCAGGGGGAGGGCGGGGAGGGCGGGGAGGAGGGGTGACGAAGGGGGGCCCGGGCGCGCCAGACGCGAGGCGCCCGCCCCTGCCGCCCCTGCCCGCCGGCCCGGCCGCCGCAACAAAGACCCCCGACCCGGCCGCCTCCCCTCCGAGCGCGGGCGGCCGGCGAGGAGCCGCGCCCCCGGGGCCGCATTACCTGGTCGCACGGGGTCAAGCGGCGCTGTCAGCCCCAAGTTCATGGTCCGGCTCCTCCGCGGGGCCCCCGGTGCGGGGATCGCAGCGCCCGGGAGGCGGCCGAGCGCACGGGGAGGGAACGCGCGGCTCCGGCCGCGTCCGCAAGTCCGTCCTCGGGGCGCCGCGGGGTCCGAGCGCGCGCGGGGCCGGGTCCGCGCCGGGGCAGCAGCCGCACATCCAGCGCCGCCGAGGCCGGGCGGTGGGGCGGGGGGAGCCCGGTCCGCGCCCGCCCGCTGCCTCCGGGCCGCTCCTGCGGCGCGCGGGTCGGCCGGGCACGGCGGGGACCGAGCGGCGTCCCGGACGAGGCGGAGAGGAGCGGCCCGAGCCGCGGCCGCGGCGCGCGGAGCTAAGAGCGCGGCGGCGGCGGCGGCGGCGGCGACAGGACAAAGGAGACCATGTGCGGAGGGAGGGAGGAGGGAGCGGGAGGAGGAGGAGGAGGAGGAGGAGGAGGAGGGCGCGCGGCGGCGGCGGCGGCGGCTTCTCCCCGGCGGCCGCTCGGGCTCCCCGGCCGCCGGTCCCGCCTCTCCAGCGGCGCCGCGGCCCGACCGCTCCCGGCCCCGCCGCCGCCGCCGCGCTGCAGCCCGCGGCTCCGGGAGCCCTCGTCGGGCGGCCTC
>JAHRIG010000575.1:6487009-6575494 GCA_020311275.1 Eira barbara | reverse complement strand
GCGACGGCGCCTCCGGGCCGGGGCTGGCGGGCGGCGGGGCGCGCGGGGCGGGCTGGGCTCCGGGCCGCGCTCGGCTGCGGGCGCCTGCCTCTCCCGCCGGCTCCGGCTCAAGTGAACTCCATCGGCGGCCGCCGCGGGCTCCCGGGCCGGACGGGGGGCGGCGGGGGCGGCGGGGGCGGCGGGGGCGGCGGCGGCGCGGGGGGCCTCGCTCCGGACTCCGCTCCCCGACCGCGCCGAGCGCGCCTCCTGCAGACGCTCGGGCGCTCGGAGCGGGACTTCCTCGGCGCGCGGAGCCCCCGCCGCCGGCCGCCGCCCCTCCTCCGGCCCGCCCCGCCCCGCGCGCCCCGCCCCGCGCCGCCCCTCCTCCCGCCCCGGCGTCGGCCGCCCCGCGGGGGCGCAGTCCGCGGCGCGACGTCGACAGCTGGCGCTCCCCCCGCGCCTCGGGCCCCGGGTCCCCACGGCGGGCGGCCCCTCGGGCGGGCGCGCCGGGAACTGCAGCGCTGCCCGCCCTCCCCGCTTCCAGCGCGGCGCCGCGGCCGGCGAAGGCCACGAGGCCCGCGGCCTGGGGTTGGGCTGAGGCCCGGCCGCGCTCGGCGCCGAGAGCGGGCTGCGTGCGCGGCTGAGGGCCGCTGAGCCATGTGCGTCGGGGACGGCCCGGCCCACAGTAGGTGCTCAACACAGAGTAACAAGGACGCTGCAGAACATGGGGGGGGGGGGGTCAGAGTCTAGTGTCAGACACAGAGCTCGTCCTCTAGCCTCACCCCACCACGATCAAAGACTCACTGCAGCTGGTTAAGTCCCAGGGACAATGGAGCCCACGACCGGGCCACCGGCAGACACCCCCGCGCCGCAGTCTTCCCATCCGGTGACCTCTGCAGGCCTCACAGCCGCAACGGTGCGGCCGGCCGGGCCCCCCAGCGTCCACCAGAAGCAGGGAAGGGAGGAAAGGACGCCGCGGCCTCACGGAACGGGCAGCGGTTACCATCGTTCTACCATTTATGGCCACTTTGTACCCCAGGGCCCCCTGCAGGGTCTGGAAAGGAAGGCGTGGGGGCTCCGTGCCCATGAACTTGGTGTTGGGTGGACTCATCCGCATAACCCACTCCTCCCAGAGCGTGCCCAGGTCCCCGCGGTCTAGCCTGGGAGCCCCTCTGCGGAATTCGGGCCTCCTTACCGGCTCTCTTGACCACGGAGGCCCTGAAAAGGTACGAGGCCATACGTGGGGATGAGGCGACCCTATGCAAACTTCTGGAGTTGTAACTCCATCTCTGCAGCTTGGCAGGGCCCCTCCTTAGTGAGCAGGAAAAGTTGCTGTGGATTCCCAGCACCAGGGAAAAGAAAGGGGCACACAAGGCGAGCTCGCACCGGGGAGGGTTCGAGGGTGGTGCGGGGAGCACCAGGGGGAGTGAGGGCAGCCCACAGCTCCTGATGTCCCTGTTGGTGCCCATTACCTGGAGCGCAGTGGAGCAGAGAGGAAGGGACCGGGCTTGGGAGAGACGTACATCACATACAAATGCCATGGAGACTGGCTTAAAGCAATAATGTCCCTTCCTCACCTCTTTGAAGTTCAACATCCATCACAGTTTGATTTCATGGCGCTCCTGAAAAACCTCTCAAGAGGGAAAACGGGGGTGTTTGCTGTATGGCGTGTGTTGCTTTAACCTCTATATACAAGGGATTTTGGAAATGGGGTCTGATCCCCTCCCCAGCTGGTAGCACTGTGTGGTGTTTCTAAAGACCCTTAAAAAAAAATTATATATATATATATATATATATATATATGCTACTAAAGTAACCATTTTTCTCTACCCCTACCCCCAAAGAAGTCAGAAGAAAGGGTGCCTCGGCCAAAGACATGCATTTGGACTTGGATTTTCCAATTGCTTATAAGATGTCACAAAACCCAGCTGAGGCCCTCAGGCTAGGGGCATTCACGCTGAAGCTGTTTCTGCAGTAAGAAGACAGCTCAAAGGCAAACATTAAATTTTCAAGAAAAGACATTAAAATGTTGTTTCTTTTGGTGAAATCAGAATGGGACGCTTTTCTTGTCTTGTTGCTCTAATAAAATCAATATTACAGGGAAGAGATTGCCAGAGCTCCTGCCAGGTCCCCCACAGGGTAAACGGAGATGCACAAAAGCACGGGGAACTTAGCTGACCAACGAAAACAAGCACTTAGCCCTCCGCAGAGCTTTTATGCGGCAGCCTTTCTGACACTTCACCATGCCTTGCATTCGATCATCATCTCTGATTATCAAGGACTGGATCTCAGAAAAGCCTGGGATAAATCTGCATGTGTTCCTGTATTTCGACGATTTATAATCCAGAGGAACGTGGAAACGTCAATGGCCAAGCCTCTAGAGAATGTGAAGAACCGGCGTGTACACGCTGTGTCCATATTTGGTCCCCTGGCCCCTGCCTGTGACCCTGGCCCCGCCAGGCCACCACTACCATGTGGCTGGCTCCCTTCCTCAGTCTCTCCCCAGACACGCGCGTGAGTCCGTTCTGATTGGTATCCAGGTTGTTCCATGCCCCCTCCTTTCTGGAAGGGCGGGAATCAATATCAACGTTGGGAAGAAAGAAAGGAGGAAAGGAAAAGGAAACGAATGACCACCCCAGGGCGGCTGGGTCCCCGTCAGAGGTCTGACTTTCAAGAACCAAGATTCATCACGTGGCGGCGGCGGTGGTGGTGGTTCTTCCCCGAGAAACTTGGCTTCCCTTTATTGTCATTTTCATCTAAAGGTGGCGGGCAGGGGTGTCTGGGTGGCTCAGTCAGTAAAGCATCCTACTCTTGGTTTCGGCTCAGGTCATGATCTCTGGGTCCTGAGACTGAGCCCTGAGTCAGGCTCCAAGCTCAGCAGGGAGTCTGCTCAAGATTCTCTCTCCCTCTCTGCCCCTCCCCCCAACTTGTGTGCACGCACACTCTCTCTAAAATAAATGAAGCTTTAATAAAAGAAAAAAAGTGGCTGGCAGCCACTATGTTATATTCAGAAGATTTAACATACCAGGCACTCATGGCTTCCCTAACATCACCTTCCACCTCTGAACCAGATCTCAGGAAGGCAAGTGTTCCAAGGCAGGTACCCTAACACGACACAGATAAAAAGAATATGGACTCAACGGTCTTTCCAGCATTAGATCAGTTATTTCAGGAACAAAGAGGAATTTTAATATAAGACCAAAGACCTTAGTCAAGTTTATGATTTCCAGCTAAAACTTAAAAACAAACAAACAAACACAGACCAAACCCAAGCAAAATTAAAGTACGGAGTCATCATTCTCAAGTCTCGAAATACAGCTAAAGATTTGTTTTTAACCTAATGGCAAATGTTTTGGAGCTTAAAATGTGATTTGGTTCAATTTGTATCACAAATTACCAGACTGAGATTAAACAATTTTTTGGTAAAATATTTCTTATAAATTCTGGCCTTCTGTAGAGCGTCTTCTTACAAGAAAAGCTCATTAATTTTGTGGCATCCTCTCTCCAAAATATAATGAACTTCAGGCATTCCCAACTGAACATGGTTGGTGACTCTTGGCAGGTGGAGAGAGGTTAATCAAGAGGAGGTCTTTATGAAAATGTTTGCACTTCTATATTTTACTTATTTTTTTTTAAGTCAACTCTATGCCCAACCCCAAGATCAAGAGTTGCACGTTCTACTGACTGAGCCAGCCAGGAGCCCCTTGAGCTTCTGTATTTTAAATTATGTGATATAAGAAGACCACTAGAGAGGAGAGAAAACCCAGGATTCTGTCTTCAAAACTCGCCTTGGGAAAAAGGTCACCCCACCTGGGTTATTTCTGTGTCTCTAAGAGCTTGATCTTTTCAAATTCTAAAGCTCTACAAGCATTGGGAATACAAGTTTCTATCCATTCTTTGGGTAGAGGTTAAGAGACAGTGTCTGGTTGACATCGTGACCCTGTCATTTCTGAGCCAGGAGACCCTGGAAAAAAATCCCTCCACTCTCCGTGCCTTAGTTTTTTCATCTTCATCTGAGGTATGGGGACAACAGTACCCACACCTCCAGAGTGGCTGTCTGTAATGACACCTGTCACTTAGTAAGTGGCTCTGTGTGTTGACTGTCATGATCGAAGATGGCACTCGTTTTTGATTCCTGGGGAGGCCAACAAAACGAAAGCATATTCTAGTATGGTTGCAATGGCCATTCCACTGGCCATGCCGTCTGCTGGATTCTTTTGACGCAAACCACCACACTGATAATGAGAACCGCCAAGAGAACCACCACTGGACATTGGGAACGACACCTGTCCTGGAAAACATGGCACCTGTAGTGGGGAGCCCCACGCACACAGGTGAACAGCCCTTTCGGACGGGGTCGAGCAGGAGACTGTATAAGCTTGGGTCACTGAGAAGTCTGGTGAGTTGGGAGCAGTGTGCGTCTTCTTGATAGATGGTAAAATCCAATCCTGAGTCAAGCAAGACCCTCCAAAAGTTCGCCAGGCTTCTAGGTGTCATCACCTCCTAATGGAAAGAGCTTTAACTTCTTCAAACGTAAAATAGTGTGTTCCCAATTATGTCGTTTTGATGCACTGAATTGTAATTTCTGACTTAAACAGGCCCACACTGTGATCCGGGACTACAGGAATGGTTTCTTACTGGTGCAGAGGCATGTTTTGCTGGTTTTGTTCCCCTTTTATGTGGGGGATACCCACCACCCTCAATGCAATTTTAAATTCGACCATTGAGGACTAGGTCTCACCCGTCTCTACTCATGCCGGAGCGTAGCAGCGCTATGAGGGACAGGAGTCTGGACCGCTCGGCACTTAATATTATCCACTTGTCAGGATATAATGCTAGCCTATTCCCCGTGATATCCCTTCTTTCCGAGCCGACCTGGTTTCTTGCGGACGTAATTCACATCATGGAATTTGTGTACCTGTCTGGTACCCAGCGTGGCACCGGGAGGCCTCCCTCGATAGCCAACAGATGAGAGAGAATGAATAGGCCGCTGAGGTTTTCCCAGCCTGCTGGTAGGGCTGGGGGCGCCTGACAGGCTTCAGGGTACCCTGATAGAGTGGAGAGAGGCTAAGGGTAGAGGACACTGCCAGGAGCCCGGAGAGCCTTGCGGTTTGCCTGGGGTGGGAGTGGGGGCTGCTGCTCCTTCCCCATGGCAGGTGACCAACAGCCCTCGTTTGGAGATCTGGAGCCAACAGGTTGCTCACCACCAGGAAGCAGGAAGCTGCCCCGTTGCCAACATTGTCCTGCTTCCCACCTCTGTTGACTCCTGACATTACGCCTTCTGTGATGTCCAGCCCAGATTAAAACTCTTTCTGGGTCCTAGGGATTTCTCCTGCATCGGCCAGATCACTTTAAACTGTAGATCATGACTGCCTCCCCTCGTGATGCACGGCTGGTCAACCTCGGCCCCACGCCACTTGGCTCCGTACCCCCCTGCCACCGCCCCTTCCGCACAGGCAATTTTAACATGGAAGCTTCATTACTTATCACTCTGCAAGAAGGCGACAGTAGCTCACGCTCTCGCTGTTGTAAAGCAAAAGCCTCCACCATTACATGCCTGTGCTGCTACCATTGATCACGGGGCCGCAACAAGAGGAAAGTAAATAAACCGGCCCGGGTTAGTTTATGGTGCATACCACTGAGACGCAGGGTGGAATAAATATCTTCCAAGTGTGGAAGTCAAGAAAAAGAATTTTACTTTCAAACTACACAGTGTGCTATAAACTACAAAGGGAAAAAAGTAGAAGACCCATAAACTACCTCTCACTTAACCACCAAATCTACATTAAAATATTAATATTCAGAATGTGACAACGCCACAAAGAAAGGCAATGAAAAATGAAATCGTATCCAGTCTCTGCTCACGTCGCCCAGAGGCACCTTATTTTTTGCTGACGAGCATGAGATACAGACTCTGAGGCTGGGCCCTCCTGGCTCTCCGCTGTGCTTTGGTCACCAACCCCCCCCTTGGTGACACCATTCCCTACTGGCGGGAGTTCGCCGTCTGGGGTCTAGAGGCCTGATCTGATGCGGAGTTGCAATTCTGACAGGGGTGTCTGGCCCCTTTGTCACTGTACCATGTTCTGCCATCTGCACGATGGGGTGAGACTTGATTCCTTACTCCCTTGGCCAAACCTGGAATTCCATATACCTACAATGTAGAGAGGGTCCAAGGTCCAAAGGGTCATGGTCAGGCTGTCTCGGTTGTGCTCACAGAGGCAGGGTATGTGCGTAGTCGACCTTCACAGGTTTTATGGTTTAAAAGGTGACCGACACCCTATATTAAGGTCACCTGCAAAAGTAACATGAGAAATGGTGGCCGACTGCATGTCAGCATTTCCTTCCTTACAACCTTCTCTCAAGGGCTTTGCTCTTTTGCCCTGGAAAAATGGAACCTCAGGTTAGAGATAATCTTTAGGACCCTGGAAATCCTATCCTCCCCGTCTACTAACACACATGGGCCTAACAAAGCTTTTGTGCTTTCATTTTAGCTGCATTGGGTCCTGGGTTGATGGTCCCGATATTTATTTGCAGAAATTCTCGCTGGGCAAGAACGCAACATTTCCTTCTTCTGTTTCAGTGACTCAGACAGTTGCTGAGGTACTTACTATGTGGGCAGCCAGAATTGCAAAGAATTCCCTTGGTTTAGCTTCCCTGAAAGCATTCCTGTTGAAGAATGTTTCTGATTTTCACCCTTATCCTGGTCTTAGCTGTTCTCCCTGCCCCTCGCATACTGTCAGCACGGAGTGGAAAACTCTGACGTGGCCGTTACAGTAGACTCGATTTCTGTGGCTGCATGAATCAAACGAAATGGGCAGACTTTGGGAATGGTCATGGGCTGTACAAACGCCAACTGCTGTGATCACATCCTGCTGTGACTGAGGGTAAGGGCAGGCCTACATGCTTGCAAAGACCCGTTAATTCCTCTCTGGTCCTGTATAATCTCCAATGATTGCTTCTGCTCCAGACTACAGGTTATCTTGAGGGTTTCCGTAGGGAAATACATTCAGGACGATGTCTGACATGTACTACCTGTTTCCTGGCTCACCTCTGGACACGGTCATTCCTGTGGGCCTTACCTTGCCTTAGTGGGCTCAGGATGCTGCTTTGGAGATCAAAGATTCCATCCCTCAAGGGCCAGGACTGTGCCCTAACACTCCCACTCCCCATCATCATTCCGCCTAACGTCTCCTACGAATGCCCTACGTGAAGCAGATGGTCAAGAAACACCACTCAGATCAATGAGTTAATGAATGAATGACTCACATCTCTGCCAACTAAAAGAATGAAGACATTATCTCAAAAACAAACTATAAAAACCTTGCCACAAACCGCAACCAGTGTAGGATTTCACAGAACACGGGAGCCCTCCATCGTGAGGCTAACATGAGAACGCACGTAAATTCTCTTGGAAACTGATCGCTAATTAAGCTGCCAATCATTGTGGCAGCTACGCTCTAAATATGGCCTCTAACACCTCTGTATGCGTCTGCTCTTTTCCCACGAGAAGGTGGCGCTTACATCCTCTCTCCTGGAGTCTGGGCTGGACCCGCGACTCTCTTGACCAGGGGAATTCGGCGGAAGTAACGTGCTTGAGCTTCAGGGCTCAGGCGTTAGGAAGGCCTGGAAGCTTCTGCTTCTTGCTGCTTGGCACCGGGTCACCATGTTGTGAGGAAGCCCAAGCAGACCCGCACGGAGGACTCAGCTCTCGGGACCAAAGACCCGGCTGAGTTCCCAGCCAAGGGCCTGTAAGAGCTCGCCAGCCGCGGAGATAAACCTCGTGGCTTTGGCTCCCCCAGCCCATGCCTTAGCCGAGGCCACGTGGAAGAGAGGAGGAACCCTGAGCAAACGGCAAAATCGAGAGCTAATAAATAAATGTGTTTTCAGTTATTAAACCTGTAGCTCGTTACGAAGCGACAGGTCAGTGAGACAACCGTCTAGGTCGCTCCCAACGTTCAGAGCAAGGAAGCGGGAGCGCACCTGCCCGGGTAAGGTGCTCCCACGAGCTTCGCCTCTGCTTTCTTGCCTCCGTGAGGGGACGGTGGGGACCCTGAGGTTAGAGAAGGAACGCGACTGAAACAAAGATCAACACTACCAACGCGGAAATGCTGAAATCGGAAAAATCTCGGCCGAAATAAGGAAGAGTTTTCCATTTGATAAAGCAGAAGAAAACATAACAATGTTAACGAAAGAATAAATCTGATCTCTCCCTTTCCTTTTGGAGGCGGCAAATGTTTGCAAAACTAAAAAGTCTTTAGTAATCCCTTCTTTTATCTGAAACAGATTTGCTGTTTCAAGCACAGCCTCATGAAACTGCAGGTTCAAAGGAACCTGAAACCAAATTAGCATAAAATCTGGAATTCTCATTTCCACCAAATGCACAGCTGCCATCTGACAGCTCTTCTGTGATTTTCGGGTTTCAAACGGAAACTGAAAGTAGCTGAGGTGGCACAGGCCGGGGCTCCGTGCGTCCGTGCCTGCTCCCTTCCACGCGCTCACACGTTCGAGAGTCTCCCTAGAACCGCGGGTCGGAGACGCCCCGCCGTGTGGCTCTGTGCCCGGTCAAGCCGGAGGGGAAGCGGGGACAGTGGAGAAGGCAGGCAGGGTAGACAGACAGACTTCGCTTCCACTTTGAGGGGTGTGAAATATTTATAAGTAAATTCACACAAATCAGAGCAAATCTGCTGGGGGGAGGGAGAGAAACACCCTTTCCCAGTTTTTGCATCACAAATGCCAAGAAACCCACACTCCAGACACTTCGGTCTAAGCACCACAGGCGCGCATGCGAGCTCCCTCGCACGACTCCCTGAGCACGTCCAGAGCTTCCCCTTTAGATAATGACAACGCGATGCCACCACATTTAATTCTGGAAAACCCAAGGGGGGCCGCTTTGCCTCCTGCTGAAATATCATCACCCCCGGGACAAAAAAAGTCACGCTTCTTTTACAGAAAAGGGGGGAAAATGAGATAAAGTGTTCTCTGATCCCCCTGACGAGTACGGGTGCGGGGAGAGGATTTTCTCCCCCATATTTGAGAGGGTGGATTTGCCCTGAGCCGTCCCAAACTTCCTCCTCCGATCCCATGATCAAGTGCATGAATGCAAGTGACAGCTGGTGGGGCTACGACCACAGCACATGAAAAGCAGGCTGCGGCCGCACAGGGAGGAGAGACACAGCCTGCCCTTTCTCGTGCGCCTCTCTGTCCACCGCGCCCCACTCAGAGGCCATCTGCTCCCTCCCGAAGCTGGACGTGAACGTGGACGGGGCAGGGGCCTGCATGGTGGGGCGTGGAATTCACAGGGAGGCCAGTGCCGGGCTCGCTTCCACCCAGGTCCACGCCTCCTTTGACGTCCCTCTACTGTTAGTGCACAACTTTTCACTTTCTCCAGGAGAAAAAAAAAATTTAGTGAGCATCTGGTATTTACACAGAATCTTAGAGGGAGTTGACGGATTTAATTACAAGTGTTAGTAAAACAGGAAAATTGTAGCCAGGCTTTCAAATAGCCACTCGCCTGTAAGCGACGAGACTTCTCCTTTGTGCTGCCATTAAAGGACACGATTTACTTCCCAGCCAGGAGTTTTCTTGGAGAAGGGGACACGGGTGAAAAGACAGCTGCTGGCCGGTAGCTTTTATTTTAATGTGCAATGCTGTCCTTCTCATACAAAGATCAAGCTTAGAAACAACGTTCAGCGAGGCTGTGGGCTCAGGGTTGTTTTCTGGCTTGCATGGTGGTGACGGATTTCCTCTCTGTCACCAGCACCCGCTCACCGCTGGCAGTGCACATCTGTGAAAGGACTAGCCGGGTTTCCAGGCTCCACGTAAACCCGGGAAAGTGACTGCAAACGGCCGACCTGCACGAGGATGAGCGAACGGACCCCGTCCTCACCGGCAGCCGGCTCCGGCCAGTTTGAATGCCTGGTTGCAAGTCCGGGGAAGAGCATTGCACACGGGCAAGGTCAGCTACCCGAGTCCTGGGCCGGATTGGCGAGGCCAGAAAACCCAGGTTTTAGAACAGGTTCCGTCCCTGCGGGTTGTAGCTTTGGGGAAAAGTCACAACCTTTTTTCTCCTCTAAAATGCCGAACAGGTTGGGAGGAACAGTCTCTGTCTCGCTCTCTTCCAAGATCCGGGGATTCTGTACGACCTCCTATCTAGATTATAAACAGAACAGCCTCTGTGCTAGAAAATAACATTTCCCTCTTCCCATTTTCTTGGAATTTACGTTATTAGTATCTAAGTAGGACATACTGCTTGGCTCATTTTTCCTGGGGTTCCCACGCTCTTAGAATTTCCTGATAAATCAACAAAACGTCCGAAGCAGGCCCTGTCTGGTTTGCATTTGATGCTTCCAACCGGTGAGTCCCATATAACGTCCTCATCAAAACAGTCGGGGCACAAGTGAGCGTCTCGGGCCCTGGGCCTCTTGTCCCTCGGTACCGTGGGCCCATTAAACACATTTGTCAGCTTTACGTTTTAAAAGCAAAACCAAAAGGGTAAATGTGTCATCGCATACTTTTTAATCTGAAATCCACATGGGAAGGAGTTCAGAGAGAGAGAGAAAGAAAAGACACCGTCCCCTAAGCCTCACACGCACAGGCACACACACACGCGTGCACACGCACGCCTCTCCCGCCGCCGCACTCCCACCGGAAGGGGCTTCATCGTCGTCAGACGGGGCCGAGGCACGTGCTCACCACACTGGGGACCGGCGCAGTCATTTCGGATGCTCCACAGTCAAATGAAACCGTAAGTGGCCCGAAAGGGAAGAGGACCACACGTCTTCACTCTCAGGACGTTTTCTTTCTTTGTTTTTGCTAACGTGGAAGTTTGGCTCGGAAAGAACTTGTTGCACAGACACATGTGGCCTCAGCAGGATGAATCCTTAACTGAGGAGACAGATTCCCGATTCAGGCGCGCTGGAGCAGGGCTGAAATCCTCCGAATTCGGTAATGGAAAGTCCGGGACACATTAAGGGCTGTGGGATCCGGGGGTAAGATGAAGTTCTAAATCAGCCTCTCGAGCAGCCTGAGCACCCCCAGAAGCACCGTATGTCTCCAGTTCCAGCTCTTTCCTTCTCTCTTGGCACTTTCCTTTTGAGGGGCCAGAAAATCCCTGGCTTCAGACAGTTTCCGCGTGTATTTAATGACGACTCCCATCCTTAGAATGGCCTTTTCTTTTCTTAAAGCTCTTTTCGAATGTTTCCCAACTTTTCATTTGAAAAGTCCCAAACTTCTGGAAACGACAGAAGGATGGTCTGAATGACACCCACGCCGCCTTTGTTTCTGTTCCTCGACCAACGTTTGGCCCCAATTACTCTCCCTCTCCTGACTCTTGACACGCGCACCAAGGGGTGTCCATGCACTGACCTGGTCCCTCAGGGTTGGTGTGGGAGAGGCGTCTACTCCAGATTGCCTTCTGGCGCCTTCCTCGTGGCTGCTTATCTGAGTGGCAACGTCTAAGACACTGATTGGGTCACGTCTACAGGTGGACAGGGTCCCCGTGACCCAAACCCCGCCCTCCCCACATGTGTTTAGAAAGTCTGCACATGCTTGGTTCTCCTTTGTGCTTCCAGGACTCACGAGGACTCCATTCTGCTGAGGGGGCCTGGACACAGCTTTGGGCTCAGTGATCAGTTAAGAGGGAAAGTGGGCTGTGGGGAAGGGGCTGGCCTGCTCTCCTGGGGAGCTAAAGGCCCTTCCTCATCCGCACGGACTGCAGACGGGCTCGTCGGGGGCCCGCAGGCATTCGCCCGGCCAGCCACCTGGCATAGCATTGGACGCTCTCATCCCTGCTTCTTCATCCCCAGGATGGAAGGATACTGCGCCTACGTCAGCGTCGCTGAGAAGTCAGTGACCCACGCCCAGTGAGCGCACAGTGGACAGAGCTGGTCCTCCTGCCCCTGATCTCCTTGCAGGCCTCCCTCCCTCCCTCAGGTGCCCCTCTGAGGAAGAGCTGACGGACGAGGCGCGATGTGGACGGACATCTGACCTCGTCAGCCTCTTAATCTCGTCAAAGCCTGCTACGTGCGCCACGCTGGACGGCACCCACACACGCGGAGCGGCCTGGGCCGGGGAAGGAGCCACGGCGAGAGGGATGGCAGATCGGGAGAGCGTCAGGACAGAACCGAGGAAGGGCAATATGTTCCGGGGGGCGGACGGGACTCAGAGGTGGAAAATGCACGGGAGGCCGAGAAAGGACGGACAGCGGGCAAGGCAGCAGGTCTCCGGGGAACGGCCAGGGATGCGCTGGGCCACGGACGAGCGAGCGAGTGAGGGACGGGGCCAGAGCACAGAGGTGGGACGTACAGACGACGGTGCGAGGAGCCACAGGAAAGCCCCGGAGACACACAGGGCCGGAGTCTGACTTCAGTGGTCTGCGGTGGACGGTGGTCTGTGGTGGAGGGCAGGAACGTGGCTCCTCGCCCTTCCGACTGCCGCCTGTGATCTACTCTGCCAGATGCTCTCTCTCCCTCCAGGATACCCCCGCCTGGGGACGGTGTACGCCGACGCACATACACATGTATTTCTTCATAAAGAGAAGCAGCCATTCACGCCAGATCAGCAGTAAATGATCGCAGTGTCCCGTATTTTGCATTCACAAACCATTTTGTCCACGAAAGCCAATGCAAGCACGAGGAGAAAGAGACCCAGAAAGCATCATGGTACTTGGAAAACGTGGCAGCAAGTCCTTCCTGGCAGGAGGTGGAGGCTACTCCCCTCCCCCGCCTTGAATTTGGCGAAGTCGTGAGAGCTTTGATTGGGTGGCAGAAGTGGTGCCATTTCCAAGGCGAGGTGAGAAGAGGCCTCGCTGCTTCTGCCCCGCAACCCAGCTGCCATTTTGAAATGTCCAAGCCACAGGGGAAGGACTTGTGGAGGCCCCCCACGGAGGGTCCCAGCCAAGCTCGGCCCTGAGTCATCCCCACCGAGGCACGGGACATGGGAGGGAAGTTCTCTCTGGATGATTCTAGGCCCTGGAATTCAGATTCGAGTCACCCGGACATCCTGGAGCAAAGATGAGCCGACCCTGCTGTGCCCTGCCCCAATTCCTGACCCACCGAATCCGTGAGCGTAATAAAGGGGGGTGGTTTCACACTGCTAAGTTCTGGAGTAGACAACTAGAACAAACACATCTTTAAATACAGATTTCCCGCTTTGTCATGGGCATTTGCCATAATCAAGTCCTTCATTTCCACAGGCTGTTTCCATTGGGCACCGGGGTGGGGGTGGGGATTAGTGTGAAAAACTCCCGTAGTCCAGGCCACACGGGAGGGCTGTAGGAAGCTCACTGATGGGACAGCAATCGCCAGTGTGAATTGTAGGGGTACGGGAGGTAAGTCCCACCGCACACCGGGGGATCTTACCATGTCACTTTTAAGAGAATCAACAAATGCAAAAGAACTTGATAAATATTTTCCATAACAAAACACAATTGGTTGCAAAGGGATCCAGCTCTGTTCCTCATTAGTTCTCCCTCACTTGTCAGACAAGCTCGGAGCTCACCAAAACCCACTGTGGATTCTTCATAGTTTGCTGGGAAATGGGACTATACGTTTCCTTCGCAGCGCGTGCTTTCTGGAGCCCGCTTCCACATCTGGAGTGCAGGCCTGGCTCCCTCTGCCCAGGGGAAAGGAGCATCAGCTTCCAAAGAGAGGGAAGAGCGGGTCACCTCGGCGGCTTTGGAAGTGGCCGTGGGGCAGAGGGGGTGGGGAAGGCTGGGCTGCCATTATCAGGGCTCCCAGGTGCCCCGGGATCACGGCAGGTGATCACACACTTGGCTGACATCAGAAAAAAGAACGCTCCCTCCCTCTTCTTCTTTTTTTTTTTTCAAGGAGGCTTTTTACCCTCATTAAATGAAACCTTATCTCTGAAAGACTGCCATCCTCAGCAAATGACAAGTGAGCCTAATCTCGTTTTCTGACAACTGATTCTTGACAGCACCTTCCCTTTGATTTCTGAGACACGTAGTTAGACATATATTAATCTGTCAGTCATCATCCCTAGGAAGAATAAAAGAGAGAGAGAGAGGAAGAAAGAAATGAACATTTGTGAATATGAAGGCGAGACAAAGGGCGAGGACACCTATTTTAACTGACGCATGAACATTCCTTTCTCGCGCAGCCCCCACCCATCGGGCTCGGGGAACATCCCCGCAGGGGAGAGGCAAGCCATCCAACCCAAGGGCCTGCGGAAGAGACAGCCCCGGTCGCAGGCAACGTGGTCCAGCGGAAGGGCGTGCGCCCTGGAGTGCGGCGGACGGGGTTCAAATCCCCGCCTCACGTGAAGGTCACAGATTGATTGAATAAGATCTTTAATCTCTGCGCGTCAGAACCCTGCCTGTAGGATTCGGCTCATGGCTTCTGTGGGCTGCAAAGAGTAAATAATCTTTATCTACTGCACAGGTGGGCATAAAGTTGGCACCCAATCCAGCATTTCCAGTGGGAACACTACCACTGCTATCTCCACTCGGGTCTCCGGGGGAGATGTTGAATAGGGAAGCAGGAGGAAATAAGGGTCTGCCCCATTCCCTAAGAGGTCACGCACGTAGAAGGGATTCGAGAACTACACGGCAGCGCCGGGAAGAACCCTCCCCCAAAATGGCGCCACATGACTCTGGAAAACTCAGACTCTCATGCTGGTTGCTTCCAACCCACGCTCAAGATCTCAGACACATGGCCACCCCTGCCTCTTTTTCCGGGAGGAGATTCTGAACTCGGTCCCTGAGGCATCTGCAAACGGGAACGCACGTGTGCTGTCAGCTTGTTTGTTTCAAGGGGTGCGGGAAGTCATGGAACCATATCTGTCTTGGGATCCCTGTGGGGTGAACCAAGTCCATCTGCCTGGCTGGCAGAGAAAAGGAAACGGGGTATTTTCGACCAAATGTCATGAGTCAACACCTGCATTGGGAGCGGTCACCAACAGCAGTTTTTTTTTCTTTTCATACAGAGACGGACAGAGAAGGCAAGACGCAAAGGCCTCCAGCCTTACCTCCCAGCTAACGGGGCATGAACGAGCCAGGCGCTCGGGCTTCTCTGCAGAGGGCACGCCCACATATTCTGGGGTTGCTGAGCCTGAAAACGATCCCGAGAAGCCTTCCCCGGGAGTAGGCCTCTCTGAGTCGGGCCTCTGGGTTATATGCTTCAAGCCCCGCCACGCCCCCGCCGGGTGCGACAATACGAAACACCTGAGTGCTCTCTCCACGGCCTCCGCCCCATTGATTCCACCTGCCGGGGCCGTTATTAGATAAACGTGCTTCGTGCTGCCACGAGAGGGTCAGAACACAAAGGACTGGGGAAGAGAAGGAACATGAGGAGTCTACGGAGTCACTGGCACCCACTTCTTAGGGACAAAGTGTTGTTCTGTGAAGAACGGGCACTTCCTGGGACACCTGCCATCGCTAACTCTGCTCTCTCCTCCTTCCTGTTTCCGCAACCGGATCCTTGGCTGCTGGTCTGTCTTCACTCACGGGTGATGGAGAAGGAAGGAAACAGAGGTAGCACCCCAGTCCGGGCTCCGCTGCGGTTAACGAAGACCACGTGAGACAAGACAGACCGGGAGGAGGAGGCGATCCATGGTCAGGTGAGAGCTCTTCTGCACACCAGCAACGGGGGACACGACCTTCTTCCCTCCCCTCCTCCACCTCCCTCAACCATCCCTCTGGCACTGTGCCACCTGGATCGTCATGGGCCCCAAAGAAGGAGGAGTCCCCGCACAGGGATGGAAACACAACGGAGGAAAATCCCTGGAGGAAAAGGCAACAGACTTTTGGTTTTAGCAAGAATGTACTAGAAAGTCTCCAAACCAGCGACTTGGAGAAACGTGATCTTTAGGTAACTGCTCCACATCTGCTAAGACTTTATAGTCCCCGGGAAGACGGATCAACGGGATGAATGACCAAGCCACTCGCAGGCCATGTCAACCGTGGGGGTACACCGGAGATGCACACGGGGCCGTGCTGGGCTCACCCAACAAGACCTAGGAGTCCGGAGCCCTGGTTTGCATCCGACCATGCCTATTGCTTCTGCGCTCTGGGCCTTCTGTGATGCTGGCCCCTCTCAGGATTTGTGGGAGGAAGATGAAGCTAAAAAGCGCTGAATCAACTCCAAAAGGAGTTCTGGAGTATATTTATATGTACATAAATGGGTATACGTTTGGTATACATTTAAATGTTGAAACATTGGGTGTTACTGTTCAAAAAAAGTTTCCAGAACTTGAGAGAAGGTTATTTTATAACAGGAAAATTACAATTAAAAAATAATTAAAAACAGGGGTGCCTGGGTGGCTCAGTCAGTTAAGCATCTGACTCCTGATTGCAACTCAGGCCTTGATCTTAGGGGTTGTGAGCTCAAGCCGCCTGTTGGGAAGCCTACTCAACAACAACAACAAAAACCTAAAATATAAGAATGAGGCTGGCCAGCTGCAGAAGTAGCCCAAGAAACTGCCTGAACTCATGGCTGAAGGATCTAGAGTGACCCCAGTTCAATCCAAGTGACTTTACTGTGATCGCAGGGAGTCAGGATCCCAAATGTAATTAGAAGTAAGAAAGCTTAAGTTGGATCCTATCATTCTCTTATCTGTCTACGCACCCACTTTTCTATATGATCTTGTATCTTCCATCCAACCAACCACCCATCCACCAATCCATCCATCCATTCATCCAACCAACCATCCATCCACGAATCCATCCATCCCACCCACCCCCCCCCACCAATCCATCCATCCATCCATCCATCCACCCACCGATCCATCCATCCATCCATCCATCCATCCCCCATTCATCCATCCATCCATCCATCCAACCATCCACCCACCCACCAATCCATCCATCCACCCGTCCATCCACCTGTCCGTCTATCCATCCACCTACCCATCCACCCACCCATCCACTTACCCATCCATCCACCCAGCCAGCCAGCCACCCACCAATCCATCCATCCATCCATCCATCCATCCATCCATCCATCCATCATCTCCTGCACGTCTAACGTGATAAGCACAGACTACTTCGCACCAGCGCACACAGATAAGGCATGGACTCTGCTCTCGGAGAGCCCACTGTCCAGTATGGGAAGCAATATGATCAGAAAGCAGAACTAAGTGCTATAAGTATAATAATAGAAATCGATGCGTGGTACTAGGGATTCGCACAGGATGGAAGTGCCAACTGCCTGAACCTCTTGCTCTCACAGTCCCTGCTCGCCCAGTGACCTTCTGATTACAATTTGGTTTCCTCAGGGATTGTCCTTTGGGGTTAGAGGTGCCAACTGGGGCATGTAAGTCATTCTGCCTGGAGCCGGTGGTGATACTGCTCTTTGTAAACAGAAAGATTGGTGTCGTAGTTTAGTGGGCTTCCCTGGAGTCTGATTAGCACGATCCCCTCTGAGTTTCCAGATCGGGCTGACCCGATCATGTAGCTGCCCTTCCAGGAGCCAGCAAGCGAGCTGCCATCTACATTCCCACCTTGCTGTTCTGTAACCACCACTGGCGGGGGCGGGGGGGTTGGAGCTGGTACAGGAGCTTCCTCTGTCCTTCTGCTTTCAAAAATCACGTGTCCCACTCTTTTCGGTAAGTCAGTGACTACTACGTGTTCACTTCCCTTCACGCTGCTCCACCACAAGTGTGATGCCGCCTTCCTGCACGTACGAGGCCATGGGGGTCTCTGGTCAAGGCTTTCCTAATGAACAGATCCAAGGGCCCTTTCTGTCTCTTCTTCTACACAACTCGCTGACTTCCAGTCCGTTTTTCACTGGGGCTCCATGACGGCGAGTGATTATTATCCTCTTGTTTCGCTTTTCCTTTAATAGTGGATTTTTTTTCAAGGTCCCCTCCAATGTCTAGAAAGAAGGAAGTAGGAAGCTCTTACCCATTCCCCAGCTTCTATCATAATTTCTGAGCAGATGGTGCTCAAGTCTCCAGCCCTACACTTCTCCTGCATTCCAGAGCCATATTTCCAACTCATCTGTTGGACGGTGGCGCTGTCTCACTGGCACTTCAAAAATCAGTTTCCAGAAAGGAACTCATAGGCATTTCCTCTTGATTGCCAACAACATGGACTAGGCCGCCCCCTCCGCTCCCCTCAGTTCACCAAATCCTCTGGACACCTTCCTCCCTTCCATCCTCATGGTCCTGGCTTTCGTGCAAGTCCTCAGCCGGTTGGGGTAGTGGTACTGACTGTCTCTTCCCAGCCTGGTGTTCCACTCTCTCTTTTCACCCTTGTAAAGGCTCCAAACACGACAGGCCCGAGGACGGAGGTCTGTGCCAAACCATCAGATTCTTCCTTCCAGGTTGACAAATACGAAGGGATAGAGATTAGCTGTCAGATCTCGCCTCTGCCCCCCCAATCTTGTCCACAGATCTTGGACAAGGTACTTAACCCCATTGAACAAAGCTTCCTCATCTGTCATAGTGGGTTGGCAACTTGCTACACCCTAGGCTGATAGGAGGAAACTGGGTAGATCCCATCCAGTGCAAAGGAGAGCCTAGACATTTGCAGCTTTCTTGGCTGAAAGGAAGGGAAACCGGAAGATAAAATGATTTGATTTGCCTTGCTTGGCCTGCGGTGCCCAGCCCTGTATACCGTACACGGTAGGAACTCAAATATTTGTACCTCCTTTGGAATAAGGAAGTCTCTTTTAGCACGTCCCAAGGAGAGGAAGAGTGGCACAAAGGATAGGACCGTCCTTCCCAGGGATAATCTTCCTTTCTTCAAGCAGTTACCAGGATTGACGATCTTTCCCTTCAACCATCAAATCTAAATCACTTCACCAGCCTGCTGAATGGCCGCCCACTGCACACCCAGCCGGGGAGGAAGAAGACCCAGGGAGGCTAGAAGTCACCTCTGCGCGAGCCAGATCTGTTTTGTGATTCTCTACCGAGGCCCCTTCAGGATGGCGGCAATCGCTCTACGGTCAGTGGCTGGGCATAAAACTACTAGGTCAAGATCTGTAAAATAGGCTTGGGGTTGCAAGGGAGGAGGAGGGGCGGAAGTTAAAGGAAATGGGGTTGTGGGTTCTCTTCTACTCAGGGCAACTCAGTAACTGCCCCTGGAAAGCTGAACAACTATAAAGAAGGTGCCCTTGCTCGAGGAGGTCACGGTGAAGCACGGACGTGGTGAGCTCTGTCTGCCCTGGGCTGTGCCTGGACACAGGGGAGGGACTCGGTTCCCCTCCTAGGTCCCTTCCAGCTCGCGATCCCATGACGCGTTGTCTACCACGGGCTGCGCACCCCGGATCAAGTACTCTGGGTCGATGGGTCCGAAGGCTTCACTCTGCTTTGACGGTCTGACTAGGCAGCAAGAATTTGTCCCATTTCTTTTCCTCCCTCGGTGACGATGGTGACACATCTTATTCTCGGTTAGCTTCACATTCCCAGACTTCTTCCTCAACACGTGCTGTTTCCTGCCACGCGTACACGAGGGCCAGGGCTCACGCACGCGCGGAATCAGCTACAGTTTGATGAAGACGGGGCGGAGACAGAGGAGGTAACGACAATCATCATTTCATCTGTAAGCCTTCCTGCCCCACCCCGGCTCTCCGTGCGCAAAAAAAGGCAATTAAAACAGGGTTCAATTAAAAATACCGTAAAAAAGAAATCAAATAAAATATTAAAAAGCCATGTGCCATTATTAAACAAGTGTTTGTGAGAGGAGGTCCTTCCACAGTAACGAACGGCCCAGACAGAGCAGGAAATCATCCCCTGGGCGGGGAAAACGCACACTCGACGCACACCTACAGGGAATGCCACTTTGTTCTTCAGCACAAAACCCGTGTCTTATTGAAAAGTAAAAAAACGAGGCCCCCCTTGGCCATGCTACAAGCGTGCGACTTGTACTCACTCCACGTTTCCAGTTCTCACCCGCCCCAGCCCCTGCCTGCTTTGCCTCCAGGAGGCACATCTCCCACTAAGCCCCACGAGGAGCGCGGTGGGTCTCTCCGAACCGGCTAACTGCGGTCACTCCTCCGCCCACCTCTGTGCGGACACGTCCCCAGAACCAAGTCAGAAGCCCACGGCAGTGATAACGGGCTCTTCACCCAGCCAGCTCAACACTGAAAGGTGGCACAAGGAATTGTCCGATTCTAACTTTAACTGAGACTCTGAAAAGAAAAAAACCCGTGTGCAGGCCAGTAAGATGTACAGAGTGGAGGGACTCAGGAGACCAGGGTTTTAGTCCTAGTGGTGTGACCTTGGGCAAGTCACGTTAGCATTTCTTGGAGCCTCTGAGTTGTCCTTACAAGCTGAGGGGGCGGGACGAGCTACACCGACTCCCTTTCAGCTCGAATCCTCTGCTCCTGTGTCTCTGCAAACACAGCAAACGGGTTTTTTTCCAATGTTTAAGCCCTTCTGTACCTCTGTAGGGTAGATGAGAGCCAGAGAAACAAGAGCCTTAGAAGCACGGAGTCAGAATAACCAGAAGGGATGTAATTAAAATCGGGTTCTGTTCCCACAAACACACCCAAGGATCTTCCCATAAAAACACGACGGTAATTAACAACCCTGGAAACCCCACGCCGCCGCCCTCCAGGCCCCGCCAGGCTTCCACGCAGGCCGGACTCGGAATCCAGGCTCGCGGCCTCACCCCTCAGACAGCAGGCCCCGCCCCGACTGCTGCTCGGGCGTGTTTTCGCCCATGGCTCTCCGGGAGAGAGAAGCATTTTCAAGTCATGCAGGGGCACGAACACATTTCTGGAATTTTAAAAATCATTAAAATGATGAAAAGGAAATAGAAGGGGCCTGCTGGTATCACCCTATTCCCATGTCTGTCCTGAAGCCTCCTCTTTTCTCTCTTTGCGTCCAAGAGACTGCCACAGAGCAGGTGCCAAATTGGTTCCTTGGGAACCTGGCTCTGGGAGGAGCCCTCCTCTCCCCCGAGCTGCTCCCCGCCCCCGTCCCCCGGGGACACGTGTTTCGCTGCCCAAATCCTCCAAGGCCGAGGCATCCCATGGGCTGAGCCAGCCCCTGGCACTGTTCAGACAAGGGCGAAATCTATTTTCAGAATTCCCCTCCGCTTTTAACACCCTATGTCATGCGTTCACCCAGACTGGCCTCGCAGCCCAGATAGTGCATTTGTCCTGTGAACTGGCTGGCCCGATAAACTTCACAGGGCCCCAGCCAGGGAACCCGAGGCCACTCGAGGACAGCCGGGGAGGTCTGCCTTAGCAGAACACGTCTGTCAGGATCTCTGGATCACACCGAGGGAAGCTGTCCTCAGTCACACTGCAAACGAGGCCCAGCAGGAGAAGCCCGAGACAGATAATGAGTTCTCAGGTGTTTTGAGAGTAAATTCATTGAGGGCAAGAGCCATGTTTGGTGATTTCTATCATCTCCGTGGGGTTCCCGCAGGGGCCCGGCCCTCTTGGAGGGTCCTGTCCACCTGCTTATCTGAATTCAACAGCTGAACACTGATTTCAGCATCTCTGCACAATCTCTGTCCTCCAAGCGTGTCACCACCTCGGAGCGCAGTAGAAATATAGGGTCTTGGGGCTCATTCCGGACCTGCTCTGGCATCGTCTGCATTTTAGTGAGACGCCCTCCCTTCCCCGTGACTGCAGTGTGCCCAGAAGTTTGCAAACGGCTACCCAGCGCACTGACAGGGGGCAGCGGCGGGTGCGCGTCCCACCAGCCATAGCGGCGCGTTCGGAACTAGCGAAAGAGGAAGAAAGGCAGGTGAGCTTTGGCCGGCATTCAGACTTACAAACCTGATCACGCTCACTACAAAAGCCCCGACTGAAGCAGAAGCCCCAAGGTGTCACGAACAGGTGTCCTCATCTGCCAACCCAGCCATCTGCGCTAAGTCAGCAGAATTTCACTTCCAATCGGGAAATTAGATTCCGGTCTTCGAAAAGTTTCGAGGAAGCCTCCGCGATGAGCCAACGAGCTCTTCCCCTGTCCCTTGGTGACCTGCCACGTGACCGGGTTTCGATGCCAGCATGTGCCTGCTGGAAGCCTGCTTGGCTTTTCTGCCCAGTGTTTGCTAGAGAAAGGCTCAAAAGGGAGAAAGAAACGCCAAGGTGATCTTTCCCGGGACCGCGTGACAGTCTTCCACACGGAAGCTCGAGGCTTCCACACCAGCCCAGTGAGGGACTTTCTCCACTGGTTTTGCTTTTTAGGATGGATTAATAAATCCCGGCTTCTTTCTCATCTCAGGTATATTTTTCATTCGCTGACGATGGTAGAAAGCTTCCTGCTCACATCTGGATTACAATAAATGCATTATAAATGAGTAAGTAGGAAACAGTAAGGAAATGATGTTTTACTTTTAAATGCTAATTACGAAGCCCCGGTACAGTTAATGTGCAGGGTGTTCTGTCAATTTTTAATGTTTATGCCAAGTGTAGTCTTCAATTTAACATGAGCTTTTAATCCTTTGAGTACTAAATTGCCTTTTAATGCTTGCAGAACAACATTGTGTTTGCACAAAGTCAGGTCTGAAAAATGTATTTAGTACAAGGTGTGTTGTGGGAAGGCAGAGACGACGGGGGGAGGGGAACTTTCTTCCCCCCAAGGAAGACGGTACGGAGCACGGCAAAAGCGAGTAGCTCCCCGCTCCCTTCGAGAGCAGCATTTCCTATTCTTTCTGACGTTCCTGGGAGTGTTGCTCTCCTGTTGCTGATTTAACCCTCTGGTGAGAGCTTCCAACTCCCAGGAACACAATCAGCCCCAGGGTCCACCTGGCACCATCAAAAAGACCACAGCAAGAGGGCCGCAGAGGAGGAGCTGTGCGCCGTGCTCTGACCACCCTCCCCGACACACCGAACAGGACGGGAGAAGTGCTCTAGGCATCCTTGGGGGTGCACAGACATCTTCCGCAGCCATACGCGTATTTTAAGAAAGCATAATGAGAAAACCTGTATGTTTCCTATAAATAAAAGGACTAGAGATTTTAAGATAGGAAGAAGGAGCCGAAGAAAGCACAGACCAGGCAGGTAACCGGCCAGCCTGTGGGCTTCCTCCGGCCAGGGGTGGGGAGCGGGGACCACACCCAATCTCTGTCCTGGGAGCTCAGTCCTACCTTCCAGAACGTACTTCCCCTCCATTCCCAAGACGTCAGACTGAACTCACTGACTGTCAAACACATTCAGCGCCCCTGAGCTCTGCATCAAAATCGCACTAGTTAGGGATCGCTGAGTCCGGGGCTGAGCTCTTGGCTGAGCACTTTATGGACAGCAAATCCTTTAAGCCTGTCAACAAACTCTAACATCACCATTATTATCCCCATTTTGCAGATGAAGAAACTGGTGCACAGGGAAGCTGAAACACGGTCCGAGCTCCCAGAGCCGGCAAGAGAGAGGCAGATCTAGGATTTGCAGCTCGGTCCGGGGTCCCAGGCTCATGACCAGCTACAATGCTGGCTGCCCAGTCTCTGCTGGAATGTTCCTCCTGGCACCTTCTGCCAACCAGGGCATACCCCACCTGCCCTCTGCAGAGTGCCACTGGCTGATGACCCTTTCCTCCTGTAGCCACACGGGGTCGGGAAAACTGGTCCCGGGGCATGGCGTGCGGGTCTGTTTTCACGCTCATCAGGCACTTTTGCAGCAGGACCCGACGCCACCCTGTCTGTGAGCTGTGACCCTGCCGACTCCAAGGAACCCCGACATGCCCCGGTCAGAGGTGGGAAAAACGGAGCCCTCGAGCCTCACAGACAAAAGCCTTCTTAGAAACCCAGTTTAGAGTGAGTCCGAATCCACTGGAATTACTGTTTTGAAGGACAAAAGTGGCTGAAAATCAGCAATTGCCTGTCGCTCAGTGTACCCTTGGCTGGGCCCCCCCATGGGGTCAGGCCGAGCAGCCCAATCCGGGTCCCTCTCCGGGCCACCGGGGGCAAAATGCTCAGACACCCAGGTGTGTCCCTCACCCCCTACCCCGGAAACCACAGTTCCTGGAAGAAAGCGTTTGTTTCCCAACGTTTCCCTTTGATGATTAGGCATTCAGGAAGAACAATGGCCCCAAATACACACTTTGTAAACCGCCTAATGATTAAATAATATATTACTGAAATTTGAATATAAAAAGGCCATCTTTACATGCAAAAGCTAATGGGCGGGCCGACAAACTTCAGTACAGCTGCTCAGACCGGGAGGGAGTAAACCGGGACAGAAATGAGGTTCTCCTCACTGTCTCAGCTGGGCGACAACACAGGATAGCGCCGGCAGCCCTGCAGCGGTTATGCCCTCTGGGGCTGGGGATGCACCAACCGCCACTGTAAACACACCTTCCCACGAATCCACCTGTGACACGGTCGGCCGCATAATCATGCACAAAACTGTGGTTCGCTTTACAGGATGAGCCAAGGGATGAGGGCGGGTCTGGAATTAGGAAAAGGCAACAGGCACGGGGGCTTTGCCGTCTTGCAGACAGAAGAGCGGTTGTTCAGCTCCCGTCCGCCGCGAGGACCGAACGTGTCAGTCGGGACAGAACGTCGGTCTGCCCGTCTCGCCTCTGCTGGCTTCTGTCTGCCCACGTGCCCCTCAACCCAACAACTCCATTTCTCCCTTTCGTGTCGCCAAAAAACAAAAACTCCAAAATGATGGCTTGATTATTTGGGTCCAGGTCCAGACCCCATGGCTGGAAATGTGACTTAAGCCAAGACCATGTCTCTGCGGGGAAAATGGTGAAACGCGCTGAGACGCGGCATCGGACAATCACCCACTACGTAAACACCAAACTCACGATCCTTCTTCTTCTTTTTTTTTTTTTTTAAGATTTTATTCATATTTAGAGAGAGAGGGAGAGAGAGCGAGAGTGAGCTGGGAGAGGGAGAAAGAACCTGAAGCAGACCCCCACTGAGCGTGGAGCCGGACCTGGCGGTCGATCGCACGACTGTGAGATCATGACCCGCGCGGAAACCAGGAGTCCGACGCTCCACTGAGACACCCAGGTGCCCCTCCCTCCCTTCCTCCCTTCCTTTTTTTTTTTTTTTTTTTTAAATATTTTATTTATTCATTTTTAGAGAGAGAGCGCCAAACTCCTGAGCACGGAGTTGTCCCAGGTAAGCAACTGCCCAGCAAAGGAATCCATCTCCTGGCCACTCTCAAGCCCTTTGCAACTAGTTTAGGCCACATGGCCAGCTCTGGGCAGTGACCATAAGCGGAGGAGGTAAGCGTCACTTCTGGTCTCCTTCCCCTGGGCTGGGTGGATGGAGATGAGAAGGAGGCTTCGGGCATGTCAACGCCACAAGATCAAGCGAGCGGGGTCCCTGAATCCCTGCTTGGTAGCGATTCCTGGGCCAACCAGGAGCCCCCACGTCAAGGCTGAGGCACGAGAGACGAGCATCTATCACTTTCACGCCTCTGTCCATTTCAGGTTCCCCTTGCAACTTACCATCCTCCGTCTGCGAAATGGGGATATGTGTGGGAAAGGGACTGCAGACACCCCGATGAAGAGCGGCAGAGACCAGCAAACAAAAGTAGCAACGACGGAAGACCCCGGCTACCCTAATCTGCTACAACCTGGCTCAAGCTCTAGGGAAAACCCGCTGTCAGTGACATCACTTCACTCTCTGCAAAACAAACTGAAAACGTTGAGAGACCAAGTCTAAGTCCTTGGCCACCGTGCCCTCTGACTGCTGAAACCCCACGGACAAGTGACTGACAAGGCAAGGGGAGGGGAGAGGCGGGAGGGAGCGAGAACTTCCTTATGCCGACCTTATAACGAGGCACAGCCCAGGAAGATTCTTTTAAACACCTGCCTACCCTCCATCATGGAACCTTCCCCCAGGAAAAGGCTGCTGGAAAACGACATTATTATTTCCTCATTTGGGATAAATTGCTACAGGCTTAGGCATGCAGGCAACAGTGCCAGAGCCGTGATTTATGAAGTCCCGGATCTCCCTCCTGGCCCCGAGATGCGGTTCTAACTCTGCTTTAACATGGGGGACTGCGGTGTCCTAATGAATCACTGCCCCCACGCTACCTGCCAGGTGACCTGCTGGGTTTGGAAGTGAGGATTGTTTCCTGGGCGGTAATTAGGATTTCCTTTTCCTTCCTGCAAGACTTTTCTGCTCTCTGGGACCCACGTCCACGGCCTGGCCCAGGGAGAGGCTGGCCCGGGTGCCTGACCAGGGTCACGTGTAACTCAGAGTCTGCCCCCTGTTGTGAGGAGGCCGTGTCCACCGCCCTGGGTACCAGCACCGCACCGCCCCGCAGGCGATGAACAGAAAGCATTCTGCTGTGGGCTGGGAGAGTCCCGTGGCCCTTCCCACTCGGGGCCAACTTCCAAAGGGACAGCTGTGTCAGTGGAGCTGCCTGGGCCTGTGGGAAGGGCCGGCAGCCCCCACCCGGCCCCCAGCTCCGGCTTCGGGTGTCCGTCTCCCCACTGTCCACTCTCACTCGCAGTCTGGCTCACCAGACAAGGGCTCCGTGCAACGACAAGAGAAAGTTCCCACTTTCTTTCCGGCCAATGAAGGTGCCGTTCGGCAGAGATGGGTCCGGCTATCTGGGTGGCTGTTAGTGTTCTAAGTTTTATTCGTGCCAGAAAAATGTCAAAGGCAGTAACTGAGAGCCATTCCGGTGTCTCATCTGAGTCCAGGCCTCCGCCCCGGAGCCAAGGGCCTGCCTGTGCCGCAGAGCCCGGGGGTGCCCACCCAGCCTGGGGATTGGACGTTGGGCTCAACGCCAGCATTTACCGACCACCCGACGTGTGGGCAGCAGAGGCTCACTGCATTCCCACCGAAGTGAAGACTGCTCGTCCCCATTTTACAGATGAACTCAAGGGCGTTGCCCAAGGTCACAAAGCTCTCAGGCTGCAACTGCAGCTTGAAGGGCGGTCCGAGCCCTTCCCCGAGAGCAGGCGCACCCCATGCCTCCTCCTCCTGCCGCCCTCCCTCCACCCCAAGCGCCGGCAAAGGAAACTCTGCCCTCGTTACTCCCAAGCCCTGCAGGGCCTTCTTCAGCCCTTTCAACCTTCCCTGATGCGTTCCTCATGGCAAGGCCCTCCCCGGGTCTCTGCGGCCTAATTCCGCCGGTAAAGCCCACCCACCGGGCGGAGTTCATCTGAGGCAGGTGCGGCAGGGGGCCTCTCGGGCAGGGTCTGTGGTTCCCTCCCGTACACCCTATATCCTGCCTGCGATCTCCCTTCCTTCCTCCCTTGTCTTAGATGCCCTGTCAGTTAGGGGCTGGCCCGCCAGACTGCGGGCTGACCGGGCTTCCATACCAGCTGGGACAAGAGCAGAGAGACCCCACTCTTGGTACCTGCACTGTCCGGGAGAATGAGAAATCAAAGTCCGTAAGGAGGGGTCCCTGGGGGGCTCCGTCTGTTAAGCGTCTGACCCTTGATTTTGGCTCAGGTCATGGTCTCTGGGTCGTGAGATCGAGTCCCGTGTTGGGTTCCACGGTGGGTGTGGAGCCTGCTTGGGATTCTCTCTCTCTCCCTCCCTCCCTCTGCCCCTCCCCCCATAAGCACGCACATGAGGGAGCACACGCATTCTCTCCCTCTCTCAAAAATAAATTAGAAAATAAGGCAATTGCAGACTTGACAGGTGTCAGGACAGCCAAGCTGACTGATATAGGGGACTGCCAAGAAGGCTGAGAAGGCTCCATCGGCAGAAGATGGAGAACGGGCCAGGTCTCCACACCCGGGGAGAACGAGCCATAGGGGCAGCTCTGTAGGCAGCGCAAGTGGCCGAGGGTAAGGGCCGAGGTGCGGAGGGAAGGAGCCGAGCCTGCGGCGGGAAGAGGAGGGAGACTGGTGCCGTGGGGGTGGAAATGGGCAGGGACGGCAGAAGGGGCTACAGAGGCAAGAGCAGGGGCCCCCTGGCCAGAGTCTGGATTGATTCAAGGTCACGGGGAGGCCTCTGGACATTTCAAGCAAGGGGATGCCATGACCCGATTTCTCTTTTGCATTTGAGATCATGCTGGGTGCTGTGCGGAGAGGGCGTGGGACCAGACAGGAAGCCCGAGTGTTTCGGGGATCGATGATTTCATGATGCAATGTCAGTCCTTGGCACGCTGTAGGCCTCTGACGTGCATGGCGGTCCTTCAGGGACGGAGAATAATGCGGTCTGGGAGGAAAGACTTCCCGACTTCTCCACGTACCTGCTGTGTAGCCTGGTGCGTCCACGAGCAAATTACAGCCCAGCAAAGCCCCGGCTCCCTCTAATGTAAGACAGAGTTGAAAATCTGATACCCACTTCACCGAGTGAGGATACAACGAGAGGATCCACACAACACACAACTGTCCCATGCAGCACGTCCCCCCCGGGCAGCTGTCCAGCTCAGCAGAGGACACCGTCAGAGCTATGGGGTAGGAGACAAGGGAAGGGGCCACGCTTTCTCCTCTTTGGCCCCACTATGATTTAAACAGCCCTGGCATGGCGCAAGGGTTCTGCATGTACACGCTGTGCTGGGGCTCAGTCAGTCACTCGACTGCTCCCTCATCCCTCTGAACCTCTGCTCGCTCAGAACTTGCACGGAGCGCGGGGCCTGGATTCAGCACGCGCCTGCCATCCCTCCCCCGGCTGTCTGTGTCTTTGCGGCGCTCACCACTGTTTGACAGGACAGCAGGTCTTAGGAAGTTTCTCTGTGTCTCCATTGTCTCCACAAGGGGGAGGGGGGGGGGCTCTGGTCATCCCCCACCCCCTCCCCCAGCTGAAGCCCAGTTCTTGTGACAGTGCCTGGCCTATAGGAGCCTCCCAACGAATACAAAGGGACTGAAACCTCACAATAACCCCTAGGAGGTCGGCACTGTGAGCACCACAGTTATGCCACGATTGTACAGACCATGAAGCTGGCTCAGCCAGCATGACCAAGGTCACCGACCCTGTCTGGCGGCTGGAAACAATGAGGGTACCGCTGTCAACCTGAGCCGCACACAGAAGCACCTCGCTGGGGGCCGGAAGTTAAAAGCCTCCATGCCCAGGCCACACCGGGACCAGGGGAATCAGAATGTGAGTAGGAACCAGGAGTTAGGACTTTCAAAACCTCCCGTTCATTGTGCCAAGCAGGTGGAGAGTCACCTGTCTTAGGAAGGACATCCAGCAAGTGCTCAGGGCATGGAGGAGAGCGCACCAGTTGTGAGGGAGCAAAAACTCCAAGAGAGTCACTGCCAAAGCTCACAGTGACCCTTCCTCTGGGTCCATGACAACCTCCCACCGATAATGCCCAAGAAGGCTATCCTTTCCTGTCAGAGCTCAGGTAAGCCTCCCAGCAAGGCTGCTGGTCTCCCCTGAAAACACGGGGCTGCCGAGCTGTCCCAAGCAGCTTTCCGCATGTGTCAACACCCTCCAGCAAGTCCCGCGGCCTGCCGGGGAGGGGGCTGGAAAACCAGGTTAGGTTCGCACGGCCACCGGTATTAAAAGCGCTGAGCGCTCCGCGGCTCATGTGGCCATGCGTGTTAGGGCCTGTGACTAATAGAAGGGGAGCTTGTAATTCTACTAAAAAATGAAATTTCCCCATTTCTGCAGAATAAACAAAAACAAAATAATACATTAGCTCTGCAATATGTCTGTGCTTCGGGGCCGTGGATTGTCATTAAAGTTGGATTTTATCCATGACGGATTTCTCCACTCCCCCTGTACCCTAAAGAAGAAAACAGGCGGCCTTACAATGAATTCCCTCTTCTTTTTCTATTTTCTACCCGCATGTGGTTTCTCTGAACTAAACTGAAGAGGAAGCTGCCGGACCCTGGGCTCTTGTTTGTAATTCTTTGCTTTTCAGCCCCAAAGCACCTCCCTGGGATGATGTTGAAATAAGCACCCCTCATACCATAGGGAAGATAAAAGGAGGCCCCACCCCCCACCCAGGTACCCTCAGTCCTGCAAGGGAACTCAGAGAGGGGCTGCTGCCCTGGGTTCAGAACAATCCGCCTTCAGGAGGGGCTGGATTCAGCACAGACCGGAGCCAAGGCTCTGGGAGGTGGCTGCAGAGCTCCGAAGCCCTTACCGGAGAGCCCCAGAATCTGCCTCCTCTGTGCACCAGCACGTGTGCGAGGTGTGTGCTGGGGAAGGGGGATGGAGGGAGCTCTGGCATCCCCAGTGCCCCAGACCGATCTTCAGGGGCTCCACAATGGGGACAGTCATCCCCGAGGGCAGCGGCTGAGGCAGTCCAGTCCCAGACCTGTCACCCAGTTTTCCAAAGGAGCTCTGTCGTGTCCATGGGGGGTACCAGCCAGGCCAGACTTGGGCTTCAATGGCTCTGGACGACGGGGGGACCAGCACAGTGAGGCAGATGGGAGACGCTCACTACAGCCAAATCTTTGCATCTGCTTTAGCGAAAGCCGGTAACTAAGGAAGCAGGGACTTCATGGTTTCTCTGGTCTCTCATGCCCTCCAAGTGGGCAGAGGAAGCGCAGGACCTCAGACATACCAGGGCTAAGGGGGCGAGAAGAAAGCCAGAAAGGACTGGGTGTGCCATGCACTGGAAAATAAGTCCCTGGCAAAATCTGGGGCTCTACAAAAACAATCCTCCAAGGGCTTCAAGGTGGTCAAGTTTGCCAGTTCTTTCCTGCTGTCCCCGTAAACCCGGAGGTGGCTTGCTAGCACGTGGTCAAGTACGACCGGGGTGACTGAGGTGACCCCAGGGTGGCATCCCCTGCCACCACGGGGATGGAAAAAAGGCCTGATGACAGCGGCGGGTTGGGTTACACAGCCCTGAGCTGGGACGTGGCGCGAGGGGAAGAAACAACGGCCAATTAGACACGGGTAATATTCCGGAGACAGCTCCACAAGTGGCCCGGGCTGACAGAACAACTCACATCTAGCGTTGATGTCTTGATAGGTTTTTAACAAATTCTCCTTCAGTTATCCAGCTGCTTAGCTAATCGGATATTATTACCTCCTTTGTGCTCCCTCGCCCTGCTCCCTCTGTTTATCAGGCCTGCCTTGCTGTAAAAAGAGCTCCGTAATGATCCCGATCTAAATATTTCACTTCTAATACAAAGGTCTGTGTTTGGCATGCCAGAGAGACTCTACAACTCAGTCTGCTACGAAGGAGCTCCCCTGCCTCTTTGGAAGAAAGCAGCGGATTCTAGTTCGCCATGTCGCTGGGACCTTCCTGCCTCAGGCATCGTTGCACGTGGAGCCGGGGAGGCAGGCGGCGAGTGTGGGTTGACTGCAGCCCACACACGCCGAGGACATCTGCAACGAATGCTGCCGGGCAACCACATCCTGCTCGTCCTCGGGCTTTGTCCTGACATTACAAAACCAGAAGGGACAGTCGGGCAAACCACGCAATGCCATCAGAAAGCCACAGAGAAACCGTCAGGGGCGGATGAGCAGCGCACCTGAGGAGTCTCAGGGAAGAGTCACTCGCAGGACTCGGCATTTGGTCTCGACGGTCCTCGTCCCCGAGAACATTCCTGGGATCTTTCCGGGATTTTTTTTTTTTTTAAGATTATTTATTTATTTATTTGGCAGACAGAGATCACCAGTAGGCAGAGAAGCAGATAGAGAGAGAGGAGGAAGCAGGCTCCCCGCGGAGCAGAGAGCCCGATGCGGGGCTCGATCCCAGGACCCTGAGATCACGACCTGAGCTGAAGGCAGAGGCTTTAACCCACTGAGCCACCCAGGCGCCCCTCTTTCTGGGATTTTGAATGTAAATAGGACTGAGTCCCAGCATGAACCATACACCTGCTTCTAGGACGTGTGTGAAATCTGGGTCTTGAAGCGCAACACATGGCGGGCGATGCTTGTCAACTGCGTGGCTGTCTTACAGCAATGTCTCCCTATGGTGTAGGTTCAAGGTCGATTATAACTTGTTTTAATGCAAGAACGAGGCAGGGTCACTGGCAGGAAGGCAAGGGCCAAATACCCCCACAGAAGTAAGGACCTTCCTTGATGAGCCCAACAGATCCGTGACATTGGATTGCCTACCAGCTGGGATATCCAAACATAACCACATCGTGGCCCTGATCAGAGCCATCCGACAACTTCCTATAACACTGAGAGTGAATCCCAACCTCCTTACTATGGTTCATTAGGCGCTGTGGGGTCTACCCTTGGCAACCTCTAAGACTTTGCCTCTGACTGTGCTCCCGTGGGTTCTGCTGCTCCAACCACAGCATCTGCTTCTCTGCATATCCACAGATCTTGGACACACCAAGTGTAGTTGTACTTCAGGGCCTTTTCACCTACTCTTCCCTCTGCCTAGAACATCTCTCACTCCAGATCTTTCTATTTGTCCACATCCTTCTGCTGTTCAGTTGTCACCTCTGGGAGAATCCTTCCTTGACCATTCAAAGAACAACTCCTCCCCACGTATGTCCTCAGTATCTACAACAGTGACTGATACCTACTGAGTATTTAATAAGTATCCTTTGAATGAATGAATGAATGAACAGAAATTGCAGGTATCTTTCACAAAAGATACCAATAATAGCTTCCCAATGGAATGGTTTCCTAACGGCAATTCAGGCTACATTTGCCGCTTTTCCGCACTTTCTGCAAGCTCTCGTAGTAGTCTCCTGTTGGCTATCCTCCCTCTCTTCCATGGTGCTAGAATTTTAATCCCATGTAGTCATCCAAAATAGAAACATATTTCCCAGTCTTCCTTGAAGCTAGGAGAGGCCCTGTGGTAGAATTCTGGCAGCTTCTAGGAACCGGACTCTTGATCCTTGCCCCTAGCCCTCTTCCTCCTTTGTCCGTCCCCCATCCACCTGTCCTGCTGCCTGGAAGGTCGATGGCTGGCTGAGGGTCCATTTTGAACCATGAGAAGAAGGCCAGACGGAGCACAAAGACGGAAGAAGACTCAGTCCCAGAGGGCTCAGAGGGACAGGGTTCTGCACTGCCTACGTCCGGACTTTTCCATCTGAAAGAAGCTTCTCTTTCGAGCCACTCTTATTTTAAGGTCTTGGTCACGTATGGCTGAACCTATGATAGCTGCTTTGCTTGCATTTGCTATTTCTTGGTGGAAACTGCCCCAAGGAGAAAAAGGAAATCTTGGAAGAAATCTGGGCAGAGTAGCAGAGGTCGAAAGGAGCAGAGAGCATGGCTGGGCTATCCACGGACATGAGTGGCCTTCTTTGATCCTACTGCACATGGCCATGGAACCTCTAGGGCAGAAAGAGGAAACGGCCTCAGAAGTAGGCTTGGAAGGGCCGGTGCGGCACCAACCACGTGAAGACCGCGAGGACCCGTCCAAGTCGCCTTAACTTTGACAGCCTTATCTCTTCATCTGTAAAATGGGGACAGCAGGTATGGAAACTACTAAAAACATAGGGATGAAAGAGATTTGCAAACTCTCAATCTCTCTAAAACTACAGAGTATTTAAGAGTTGGGTCTACTGGGCCTCTCGCAAGATGAAATGGACTCTTATAGTTCTTAAACAATTTCTTACCATCTTACGCATGTAGTCTCAAAAAACCAAGAGCCAGTAGTTTAAATCACAGAAGGAAATCACATTTTAAACTACAGCATGAAATTAGGATGGGCAGGGAAGAACCCCTTCAACTTATTTGAATTTTCAAATTCTTATCTATTACTTAGAATGGCCCATCAAAGTAATACCGAGGCATGTTATCTTGTGCAACCACAGAAAAAATGCAGGCCTTCTATGATTTGCACTATGAAAGGTGAAATTACTTTTTAAAATGCATCAAGGGTCCCAAAGTGGCTGATCTATACCCCAGAAGGGCTAGATCAAGGTGCAGGGCACCAACCAGAGTCAGCCAGGTGGATAAGACATTGTATCCAAAAGACCCAGCAAGCTTAGATCCTGATAGGCATCCTAAGTCCTGCCAGGTAGAAAAATCACGGATGGGGAATCCAGATGTCTGCTAATGATTAGGAAAGACTGCTGGCAATAATTCCAGAGAACTATCCACAGACAGTAGACTCTTGGCCAGGCTTTAATTTGTGGGTCAAAGCAAAAGATGCTCGAGCCACCAACTGGGGGGCGGGGGGTTAGGTCAGGGGCAGCAGACGCATTTGGCTGCTTACCCAAAGCCATTCCCTTTTCTTCTCTGTTAACAGAACCCTAATTATGGTACACGTCCAGCACCAGGGGAGCTATGACTTGTCCAAGCCGATGGTGGCCATCTCATTTCCCTACACTAGAAGACAAGTGATGCTTTTCTAGCAAGTACACTCAAAAAGGAGACCACCGGAGGCTTCCGGGAACACTCTCCCCGCTGAAGTGGAAAGCGTAAAGAAGAGCCCCTATTTTATCCCTGCTCCTTCCTTCCTGCGTGGCGTGGGGCCACGTGGGGAGGTGACATTCTGCTTGGAGTTTCTGCAGCCATCTTGCTTCTGTGAGGGATTGTCATTCCCCAAATATCAAGATGGCAGGTTGGAAAGTGAGAAGAGGCCGCGCCCTCCGTGACGACACTGAGCCTCTACGACAGGCTTGTAAGGGGAGATCAGGATCTCTCTCTCTTTCTCCTTTTTAAAAAAGATTTTATTTATTTATTTGACAGAAAGAGAGAGGCAGCGAGAGAGGAAATACAGGCAGAGAGAGTGGGAGCAGGAGAAGCAGGCTCCTTGTTGAGCAGAGAGCCCGATGCGGGGCTCGATCCCAGAACCCTGGAATCATGACCTGAGCCGAAGACAGAGGCGTTAACCAACTGAGCCACCCAGACACCCCCAGGATCTCTTTTAAAAGTCATATTTAGTGCGATTTTCTGTAACGTGACGAGATGACAGGGCTCCATTCCTAGTCGGTTCAAGGGGCCAACGGAGATGCCAGGTGCTCAAGCTGTGTGTCAGTATGAAAGGGGACGGCTGCGACATGAGGAACATGTGGGGCACCAGCACATGACTGACAGCACAGAGACTTGGCACGTGACTCCGAAGAACCTCCGGAGCAGGGCACGGTCTTGGCCGGGGATGGGGACGGTAGTATCCCCAGCGCTCCGGGGGAACACTCTTCCTGTCCCAGGGAGCCCGGGAGAGGGCCTGAGCATTGAGGCCAAGGAAGTGGGCCGCGGCCCGACTTATAGGCACCGCCCAGGTAATCTGACAGCACGGATGTCCCCATTTCGTGGGACCCAGCTGTGGCGGCAGTTTCCCACCACAGACGGTGACAGAACCACGGTTCTAAGACATCCATGGTAGGCATCCAAACTCCGGGGACTAATTATGTCAAGTTAACGCGCAGCGCGCTTGGGGCCCCGTTTTAAGAGTTTATTTCACGTGGTTGCATTTGTTGGCCTTTTGACTGTCAAGAAGAAAGGCGATGCCTCCGTGCGGTAGTTTAAAAAGAGAAGTGACGATTTTTCAAGTAATTATCAGCAAAAATGCCAAACAGGAAGGCAGAGCCCGAGTATCCCACTGGGAGAAACTACCAAGCCAGAAAATAATGCGCCGCGGGTAATGCCACAAAAGCAAACTTCTTGGCAGGTAAGGAGGTTTATCAGGCCGTCCTCAACTTCCTCTGAAGAAGTGTCCTCCGTGGCAGCATTTAACCCAGGAACAGAATTCAGTCTTAGTTCCTACGCTGAGAAGGTCTAGAGACCATTAACCCCGAGATATGTAATACTGTATGTTCTTGGAAATAAGGAACCGAGTTCCCCACCCCACTGTTTTCCTTGCTTCGCAGGAATGCAGCCATTACCGAGAAGCAGAATGAATGGGATTAGCACAATTTTTAAGACGTAACCAGGAGCACTGATACTCCTCTGTGTGCTCTGTGGCTGTGAACGGACCTGTGGCTCAACACCTGCTTTTGTAAATAAAGTTTTATTGGAACACGGTAAGGTCCTATAGTTTATGTGTTGTCTTTGGCTGCTTTTGTGCGACACCAGCAGAGTTGGGGAGCTGTTGAGAGACTGCGTGGCCATCACAGCCCCAAATATTTATTGTCTCGCCCTTTTCGGGAAATGTTTGCTGACCCTGGTTTAAAATAATGGTTATTCCTTCCCTAAATTGACAGATAATGTTCATTCCGACCATGCTCCCATATCTTGCAGAGTAGCAAAGCACTGTAGTAATTCCATAATTCTGTAACCATTAAAAATGATTTGTAGCTTATTGTGGGTTGTGGCACAGAAAAGATAGGCTGCGGATTACATATAATTTCCTGGGTCCTGACTCTAATTTTGCTCTTTCTCTCCAATTCAAGAAACAAATCACAGTGCAAGGGAGAAAGTCATGTTGAAGTATTAACACAGGAGGATGATAATATTATTATCATAATTAAAGGATATTACTGAAGAGAATCACTGTAATTTATAAAAACAGTAAATAGTTTGCAAATTTCCAAGTCCTAACCATCACGGATAACCGATTACTGCAATACACTTACAATTGATTCCAATGCCCCAGTGGGACCAACACCTTGGTAGAGAACTGCGGTCTGAATTAGTGATTTTAAAGAAACAAATCCAGTCCATGATCTCGGGACTGACGGATCTATTTATCCTTTCAACATGTGAGTCCTTACTGTGGAAAAGCATTCTGGAACACAAAGATAACTGAAGGTTCCAGACACAACCTTGACTCTCAAGGAGCACGCACTTCAGGAAACAATGCCACCGGATATTGCCAGTTCGGGGGAAATGAAGAGGAAACGATATCAAGGAGAGCTTCCGGAAGCAGCATTTGAAACGAGCCTTCAGAGAGGGGTAGGATTTGAACTGCAACGGTGGGAGGGCACGTGGCAGGAGGGAAGTCTAGAGGGACCTGAGAATCATAGAGGTTAACGTACTTCACCCAAGTTCACAGACTGACCTATCGGAAGTAGTATGAGAACCAGGTATCCAGCGGGAAGCATTTGCCGGAAGCCATTTGAAATATATCGAGTAGTTGGATTTCCAGGGAAGAAACAGAAAAGCATGAGAGATGATGTTATTTTTAAATTTTTAAGCATTTTAGTTAGATAAGGCAGGAACGTTGTTATATCAACTATACTACGACAGGGTATCTGCACTAGAAAAAGGAATCTGGGTATCAGTCCGGACATAGCCAACCAGCTAGCAAAATAGACCACCACTGTCAAAAGTCAGGACAGATCTAGATATCCAGGAGTAAACGAGAGACCACCGATACAGATACCACCAATAAAACCATTCTTTAAATTCGGGGCTACCCTAGGTTTCTATAATGTGGCTCATTTTCTAAGTGGGCCTATCTTGAGGATGTCTCTCTTGGTGTTGTCTTTCGTATGAACTTGGGCACTCCATCATCAGCAGAGTACCCTCACGGTCATTACATTCTTAATTCCTCGTGTTTATATAATAACAACCCTTTTCTCTCTGTCAAGTAAACTCCATTTTAAGGATTTTATTTATTTGAGAGAGAGAAATAGTGTGCACACAAGAGAGAGCATGAGCACGACGCAGAGTGCTTCGTGGTGAAGGGAGCCCCACGCAGGTCTCGATCCCAGGATCCTGGGATTATGACCTGAGTCGAAGGCAGAGGCTTAACCAACTGAGCCACCCAGGTGCCCAGTAAATCCCATTTTAATATCTCAAGTGGTATAAATTGTTTAACTCTAAAAACGAAAACAAACAAAAACCAGGGAGGGTGAGGGCAGGGTCTTGGGCTATGACTTAATTCCATGGAGCACAAAGCGCATGTTGCAGTTAACTAAAGGCCTCTAGCTTTCACCTCAAACCGTGAGGCAGTGTGTTGGTTACCGTGATCTTGAGTTGGGTCCTACTTAGAGAAATGGGGGATGTGTTGAAGCAGTCAACCAGCACTTAGTCAGTCATAAATAAATGGGCATTGACGGTTTCCCACAGACACTCCATCACAGGAACACACATGGGATCAGGGCAACGCGCAGTTACGATGGCTTCTGAGACATATCATACGATCATAACAATCTGGCGACGTCTTCACTGCTCACGGATACACATAAACATCCCTTCCTCCCAAAACGGAAGAACAAAAGTATGAGGGAGAAGCCCCGTTTATCAGTCATGCTTATGTCCTCTCTGTGGACATATGTGTTCATCCGTGTTTTTCTGAGATCCAGATGGCCAGACCAAGTTCCAGGCACTACTGAGTTTAGTGAAAATTTTGCCTACCTTATCTCCCAAGACATCTTACTATATATATAAAGCCTCCCTTCAGCTAAATCAATATACAAAAGTCCCCTTACGAAGCCCCGACCTTCCCTATGTCATGAGTTTGCTTCCGCGAAGCCAGGACGAGCGTACATGAGCGTAAGTGAGACCAGGCCGCACTCCCTGAGTCCCGCTCTTCTACTTACTGACTTACTGACCTTGGTAAGTTAGCTCACTCTCCATCTCGTTATCTTTATACATAAGGTCTATTTATGCGTGTGTTTGCGTGTATTTAAGATTTTGCTTATTTTAGAAAGAGAGAGTGCATGTGAGGAGAGGAGGGGAAGGAGAAGGAACGGAGAGAGAATCCCACGCGGACTCCAGGCAGAGCACGGCGTCCAACCTGGGGCTCCATTCCAGGACCCCAAGACCACGACCTAAGCCGAAACCAAGCTCAAATGATTAAGCCACCCAGGTGACCTTTTTTTTTTTTTTTTTATTAATAAACTGCATCTTGGGGGTCTTTGTGAGGATAAAATAAGTTACAACATGTATAGAACTTTGTCTTGGAAACAGTAAGTGCTTAACAGACGTTGTGGTTATTACTATCATCATTATCGTCATCTCATTTAAACTTCCTCCTCCCTCCTCTCTGCTAACTGAACTCCTCTCCTCGGTCCTCAGCCCTGACAGGAACCCAGGTCACCTATCAATCAGCCAGCACTACTAATCTGTGTGTTGCTGTCATGGGTCCAGGATTCGCGTTCTCATCTAGACTGAAAACTTCTTGAGGACAAGGAATTCCAAGAGTATGTCTGCCTTGCACATAGCACGAATCTGATGAAACAGCTGTTTAATGGTCAGAGAAGCTGGACGAGGGAGCTAGACAATATTCTTGGTAGCTATCGGCAAGGCCGTTGTTAGTGGTAACGGTATTCATTGAAACGTGTGATTGTTATGTGTTTGATGTGAAGCATTTGAAATGGAATCTCATGCCAGAAGGAACCCAGAGCGGGGATGACAGTAAGAAGAAAGACGTTCTAGTCCTAGGTCTACTGCTAATCGCTTCACATTCTTTGAGGTTCATAGAGGTTCTATTCCTAATCTACAAAGCGGTTGGTCAGAATCAACGACCCTTAAGGTCCTAGGCAGAAACTGGTGGTCGCCCCAGTAAAATGCCATTGAGTTCAATGAACCCCAATTTTGAGTACCAGATGGCACCGCATAGCCTTCCCCCATGACAGGGGCAGAGACCAACCTCGGGAATCTGATCAGCCTTTGCCAGCGCTTGCTTTAGGAGCAGGGACTGGACCCAGTTCTAGTCGATGAGACCTGAGAAGACGTTTGCTGGGGGGCTTCTGCCAAATAAATTTTTTCTCATAAAAATGTAGAGACTGATAAGGAAACGCACCTTCCCCTGCTTCCTGTCTATGAGTGTAGCTTCTCGGAAAAACGGCGACTGGCAACTGCAGCGTCATCTCAAAGCCCCGATGAGAAAGCTAAGAGAACAGGAGCCAACCCAGTGCCCCAATATACTTACCCAGCTGAATGAACCAGCCCCGTATGGGAGTATTAATTCTCCACCTGTTTAAGCCATTTTAGTTCTGTTACTTGTGCCTGAGAAGTTCCTGTGCCAACATGCTAAGAACCCAGGCACCAGAGGGCTGAGGCATACTGTCAAGCTATGGGAGATCTGACACACAGGTCACCTCTGATGACCACCACACCCCCCCCCCAGCCCCCACCCAGGACATTCTTAGACTAAACGATGCACTGGCCGGGCCCTGCGACCCCAGAGACCCATGTATGCTTCTGCGTATGCAATGTTTATTCGCCTCTCTCTGGCATGTTTGCTGCTTTTTGTAAGCTCATGTGGACAGACGCAAAATCCGAGATTTAGGTCAACAGGGAAAGGTACGTCCCTAATCTGAACTCTCCACATTCCTCCAGAGAGGTCTTCTAATCCGTCATGCAGAGGGATTATCTTAACAAGCTCATGTTAGCACACTGTCCTATCGATTCCTTCCAAATGTTCCTTCCATTCCTCTCACCGACTTCCTAGTTGGTGCGTCACGACTCTCCATCAGAACATGCGACGGTGCTCGTGCGTCACGATCTGAGTATATGAATTCTATTCAGGACCACAAAACCCAACGTGCACACACAGATGATGGACCTGTGAGCCCACTGCAGACCAGAAAGCACTGTTGCCGGACTCAGCCCAGTGCCTTCTCTCTCTCACACTGCAGACAAGGAACCTGAGGTCTGGGGAGGCCAAGTGCCTCGGTGGAGGTGACTCGGTGGGCCGGTGGCACCACGGGGTGCAGGAAATGGAGGTCATCCGGTGGGGGTGATTACAATGACACCAACTGTAGCAACAGTAACTCACATCCATCCTGGGCAGAGCAGGAACTACCCTGGGTTCTGGTCTAGGATCTAAATCACATGGATTTAGACTCATTGAGCTCTTACCAGAACCCCGGGGGAGGCAGGTACTATCATTACTGCCATCATAGAAGTGAGAAAACAGGAGACAAAGAAAGGCCAAGTACTTCCCTGGGCTCCCCAATGCTCAACAACATGCCATCATGGTTCGGCTATCTACCTACTCCACCAGGCCACGGTGTGCCACCCCCTGAACGGCTACTGCTGGCCGGGTAATGGCTGGAATCGCCATGAAACTAAGAAGCACAGTGGCTTCCCAACGTCCTGGTGTCTTCCCAACGTCCTGTCTGCAGCTAGAGCACAGAGAACGTTCCGGGTTCCAGAGAGGCCGATGTTCCATTCTAACGCGCAGGTTCCACGTGTCTGCAGCATAGCCCTTGCGTCTCCCGTCACCTCGTTTCCTGGCACACTCACAGCAGGGAACAGGCAGGTGGAAAGAGAGGGCAGGTGCGCACGTGAGCGAGGGGTCAGGAGGCAGCTATGGTAGCGAAAACCAGTTTCTCTCCCTGTTGGTCGTCCCTGCCTGTTCACTGAAGCACAGGTCCCAGGAAACTCGTCACGGGAGAGACACTGTGAGCCCAGATGCCCTGTCCTGAGTTTGCACAGACAGTCAGAGAGAGGGAATTACAAAGCAGCATCGATTTCAAGGAGGCACCCCTCTTTCTCACTTGCAAGCAGAGCCGACCAAGCTAGGCTACCTGGTTTTCTGGGTTTTTATTATATTTCAGAGCCATCTTGTCCAAGCATAGTCAGCGGCGGCAGGAAGAAGAAACCCAAGGCCTGGCGAAGTCTGGGGGCCTGATCCCAGCTCGGATGGCCCACGGAGCCACCCGGAGCTTCCGCGGCTCCCCTGCCAGGTGGTGAGAATGAGGAACGAGTCCTGAAGTGGAAGGGAGTTTTGGGATGGGCAGTTACTGGGGTCCGGGCTCGTCTACGTGAGCTTCGGGGCCTCACCACAGAGCCCCAGTCCAGTGCCTCCCATCGGCTGCTGGAGCACGCAGCCTCTCTGCTCCGTTTCGGCTGACCGCTGCTGGGAGAGTGTCCAGGAACAGGCCTCGCGAGGGCCAGGCTAAAGAACCAGAGGTGGCGGGATCAGCCCCGAGCCCCAGACTGGTCAGCCAGCCGACAGCCTGACATGCAGACGGCATCCAGAATGGGCAAAGGTGGGGAACTGGCAAGGCCTCCCGGGATCAGATTGTTCGACAGCCTCCGAGCTGGCTGGCCTGGCCCCCAGCCCCAGCGCCACCACCCTGCGCCAGGGCCCTGGCGCTCCCGCGGGCCTGGAGGCTCAGCCTTGCGCGGCCTGGATCTCCTGGCAGCGTCTCTAAGTCAATCTTGCCTACAGCTGTCAGCGGCGCAGTCTGTTTGCGGCCGTACGCATGGCAACGGTTCAGTGGCGCCGGGGAGGATTCCAGGCCGGTGTTCTCGGGCAGGGGGAGAAAGAGAATCCCCTGAGGGGCCGGAGGGGACGGGCCACCCTGCCAGCAAGCTGGCTCGTCTTCAACCAAGCACCATCAGAAGCCCGCCAGGGTGTTTCTGGAGAACGCTGGCGGTCGGCCGGCCCGACATTGGACTCAGGCCCGTCCAGGTGACCCGTGAAGTGGGATGAGCCCTTGACGGCTGACCCCAGCGCACATGATGGCAAGCTCACGGCTGCCGGCGAGAATAAAAATTCTTCCCGATGTGATCTCGGCAGAGAGGGAAACGGCCCCCTCGGTGAGACCCCGCGGCCTCTGCCTTCACCTCACTGCGGAGGGCTGCTGCGGCGAGGCTGGGATTTGCCTGCGATCTTTCCCTGGGAAGTAATTAGTTCCCATTTAGAGGGATGACAAATCGATCAGGCGGCGGTCGCACTGAGCTCTGCATTGAAGGTAAACCGTGATGGCGGTGGCTCTGGCAAGTCAGGTTGGTGGGTCTGTCGATGTATTTTACAGTTTCAAAATTCAATCACCCAACAGCAGGAGAGGAAAGACGGCGCTCTGCAAGGAGGACCGAAGCCTGGCTTCCTCCTGCAAGTTCATTATCGCCTCGCTAAAGCATGACGGCAGTGCGAAATGGGCTCGACGCAAGGATGCCTCCGTTCACGGCCAAAGGAAAAAAAGTCGCAGATCATTAGGAATGGAATAAACGATACCGAGTCACAGAGCAGAAATGATTTGATTAGTAATTTCCAGTTTTGAAAAGACCTGGAAAAGTACCAAATGACTGTACAGAAGGTGTGATGGAGTTCTTAATTGCTATAAGTGCTCTGGGAGACTTGATGATTTGTGACATAGAATACAGCGCAGTACGCGAACGCTAATAACCGTTAATTAAATGCAGCAATGATATACTCTCAAAATGCACATACAAGTTACCATAATTTCTAGATTAAAAGCTGCACTGTCAGAAGCCAAAGGCAAAGAAAGGTGGAGGGAGCAAGAGACATCTCCCTCGCCTTCATGAGCGGGCGCTGTGGTCTCCCCAGAACAGAGTGGCCAGAAAACACTATGGGAGGAAAAAACCCCACACTTAGCTGGAAAATGTGAAACGGTTCCTGAATGAAGCTGGCCCTCTGGAGGGAGAGTTATTAATTCCGAAAGGCTGTTGCTGCACCAGGCCATCTGGCGGTGTGTGGCGAGTTCAGTGGCTGGTGCGGGTTCCGGTTGGATCTGCCTCGCCCCCCCTGTGACATTCCCCACCCGAGCCGTTGTCGTGCCAGGTCCGAGTTGTTTAGAGGGAAAGTGGGAAGAGGGGAACCCGGTGAGGTCGCGGGGCTCTGGGAGTCTGAGGTGCTGTCCTTTCTGCGTGCGGCCCCTAACAAAGCAGGGGAGATTAGGAGGGCTGGGTTTGGGGGGGGGGGCTCGAGGGTGATTCACATGAAAGCCTCATTTGAATGGAAGATAAAAGAAGTCAATTAATCTCCCTCCCTTTGGGTGAAAAAACGCTTGCGAGCCTGAAGGAAGGAAGATGAAGGAAATGTTGCTACTTCCAACTCAATTATCTTGGTAATGGCACACAGAGGAAGCTGGGACAGATAGAGAATTCCAGAAATGACTTCAATATCCCAGCTGGGCCACGGCCTTTACTTTCTCCTTTAGCGATGGCGGAAGCCACCAGCTTGTAGGAAACACAAGAGACCTACCCCCTGGAGAAGTCAAGGAGCAAGAGAAATGTCTCTGCCCTGTGTTCGCCCAATGTCTCCTATATCCTCCCTGGAATACGGATTCGAGACAGGCAAGGAACATACAACCATGGCACGTCATGAGGTTAGGGACCACTTTTGGGATAAATGTTCCTGGAACGATAAGAGGACACTGGTAAATGGGAGAACTGGGGAAAGGTTCGTGGAGGACGTGGTCCCTGAAGCAAAACTGGAAGAAGGTTCTGGAACGGGACATAAGGCAAATGAGGGAAAAGGTGTTCTGGGTGAGGAACAGCACGAAAACGACCCTGTAACCGCCCTTATGTGGCAGGAAAGGCCAGGAGAGGGACCCAGGAGGGGTCAGGTCGGGCTGGTTGTGAAAGGGATGAGGGGATGGGCGAGTGTGACATGGTGACGAGCCCAGGATGGCAGTCGGACGTGGCCACCTTTATTCTGTCAGGGGAGTGGCACGGTGAGGACAGCGTCTCAGGATGATTAATGAGAAGAATCCGCAGCTCCCTCTGCTTAATACTCTCTCCTCCGGGTACCTGCTGACATCTCGCTTACACAGTCAGCCTTCTCCCAACACCTCTCCCCATCACGGCTCTTCTAACCCTTCAACCTCCCTGTTTTCTCTTGGCAGTTATCACTCTAGCCATCATGTTACCCATTAATTTGTTCATTGTCTGCCCCCCCCTTCCCCTGAGTGACTTTGTTTTGTTCAATGATGAATTCCAGCACTGGGATCAGTGCCCAGACGTGGTGCTCAGTAACGACTCGTTGAAGGAGCCCGTGGATGGACGGCAGACAGATGGAGGTCATGGTTCTCAAAGTGCCGTCCCGACCAGCAGCCCCAGCATCACCTAGGAACTGGATAGGAAGGCAAATTCTCAGGCCCTACTCGAGATTTGCCGGGTCAGAAGCTCTGGGGTGGTGGTCCATGCTCTGGGACGAAAAAACTCTGTGATGAAAAAAGCCTGCTGCACACTTAGGTCTGAGAAGCACCGAGTTAGAGGACAGTGGAGAGTTACAACAGACGCTGCTTTGATGGAGAGGAAGGGACAGTCTGGGCCAATCTTTCGAGAGGTAAAATATGTAGCACTTGGCAAAGGAAGAGTCTGGGACATTTGTTGATTTCTGGCTTTGGTAGCTGTCTGAGTTGTGAGTATGGGAATATAGGAGCGGGAAAAGCTTGGGGGGAAGAGAGAAAGCAGAGATGATGGTATATTCAATGGCTACTTGGTAATCAAGTTAACTCCTTGGATTTTGAAGTCCAGCTAGAAAAATTCCCGGCAGTCCATCTGAGGACACTGGTGTTGTCATTTAAAAAACCAGAGAGGGGCACCTGGGTGGCTCAGTGGGTTAAGCCGCTGCCTTCGGCTCAGGTCACGATCTCAGGGTCCTGGGATCGAGTCCCACATCGGGCTCTCTGCTCAGCAGGGAGCCGGCTTCCCTCTCTCTCTCTCTGCCTACCTCTTTGTCTACTGTGATCTCTCTCTGTCAAATAAATAAATAAAATCTTTAAAAAACAAACAAACAAACAAAAAAAACCCCAGAGAATCGGCAGAGGACACACGGATTGGAAAGAAGATAAGTTCAGTTTGCCCTATTTTTAATTTTCAGTGCTCTTGAGACACCAGTGGTGGTGGTGGTGGTGGTGGTGGGGAAACACCATGTTGGCTGTAGGACATAGATCGGACGCTCCAGGGAGAGGCCTGGGATGGACACACCATCATGTGGGCTGTAGACATAATGGATCTGACCGGTGCTCCAGCACCAACACCATCCCCAACGTGGTTGTGAAAACCATGGGTATGGGTGAAGGACCCCCAGGCAAGTGAGAATTAACCCTTGGAAGGCAAGGTCGCTGAAAGAGATCTGGGAGTTGAGAGCTAAGAAGATGAGGAGAGAATGTCGCAAAGCATAAAAAAAAATCAGAAGGGCATTTCTAAAGTTCCAGTGGGGACCACTGAGACCCCCTTGGGCAGAGGCAGGCCAGCTGCCAGGCAATGATGATAAGTGCGTGGGGCTAGAAGACAGGGGCCTGAGGACAAAGATCCAGGAACAGAGGTGGAATGACTTCCATAGGGCATCGGGAGACGTGTGAGCACAATATGTGCTGAGAGGCAGACCGAGCTCCCAAGAACGGAGAGGTCACTGGGGAGGAAGGATGGGATGGGATGGGGTGCGGAACTCAGTGCACAGAGTCCTGAGTCTACCCAGGAGGAGTGATGCCTCTTCTGCTGAGAAAGGAGGGAAGGACTGGAGTCTGTGTGGGCAGAGCTAAGTGGGCCAGCCAGGCTGAGGCTAGGCAAAGCCAGGGCTTTGACGGTTTTGCTTCCAAGATTTGCCTCCAAATCTGATGGAGGCCATGGATGGAGATAAAACTCAAGACAAGTGCTGGGGAAGGTGGAAAAGTTTTATGGGATGGGTTAAAGACCTGAAAATGAAAAAAAAATACATGAAGGTTTTCATAAAAGAAAACATAAAATGAGTCTGCGGACTGGGGCCAGAACAAGACCTCCCAAGCCAGATCTCCTGAATGTGAGACCACAGGAGTGCGCGTGTCTCACTGGAGGAGAACGGAGAAGATCTTAATAAAGGTCGCTCCAGACAGTTAATGGAGATACGTTGGGAAGAAGAGACTTGAGCATCTAAGAATCACAAGTGACATAGAGAGGACACACAAAAACTCCTGCAAATCAACAAGAAGTCAGAAACTCAGAAGAACGCTCAACCAGCGACAGTCTCATCCCATCAGACGGCAAAAACGAGAAAGGCGGGTAACAGTAAGTATTGGCGAGGACACCTGGAGATGAGGACGCTTACACGCTACGGGTGGACGGTGACATTCACCGCAATTCAGAAAGCAATCTGCAATAGTTACTGAAAATAATTTATGTTTTACACCCCCACAAAATCTCCTAGGATGTGTCTTGGCGAACCGACTGGAGAGTTCTGTAAACGGACACACTTTGAGGAGGATTATGGTGGTAGTGGTTGTCCCGAGGGAGGTGCAGGCAATCTTGGCTATCCTTCGTGGGGGATCGCATACTGTGGGATTCTGGGCAGCACTGAGAAGTGACAGACTATATGTGCGTCCAGCGGCATGCACAGATCTTAAAATTTTGTGTGAAACACAAGAACTGCCATTTACGGCACATCACCGCTTCCGTGAGCACAACACCCTCGCAGAGTAACATCACCCAGTAACACTACGTGAGGCTGGGGGTCTGGGGTGGGATAAGGAGACTCAGAGAATGGCCTCCTGTGGATCCTGGATGACCAGCACGCTCTGAAGAGCAGGATTAATTCGATTATCCAGTCCGAAAGCTCGTATTGACATGTATTTATAAAATTTTAAAGTGTGTGGGAGAGCTGCATTTCAAGCAGGGGTCTGCGACGTCTTTGGGGGAGGTGGTGGGGTTCGTGTGTGTCCAGAAGGACGGGGAGAGGCCCTTCTGTAGGTGAGTGTTCTGAGCCAGAGCAGTGGCCTGAATGGAGATGGGAACAGACTGGGTGTGACAGGGACCCCTAACTGACCGGGGTGGTCAGAGGCTGGAGCAAGCAGTGGAAGGGGGTTCGGGAATCCCGCAATAGAGGGAGATAAAAAAATAACCAGTCGCGAGTGACTTTGGAGGGTAAGCCTGGGAGCCAAGGAAAGACCTGGGCACACCGGCCGTGGCGTGAGGGGGGAGAGAGGAAACCCAGGAGGCCGGGAGGGCAGACACGAAGTCCTGGAGAGGAAGGGCTGAACGCGACGATGGTTCGGGCCCCCGCGGTGGGGCCGAGCTCGTCGGGCCTGCCGGGCGGCCTCCATGAAATCCCGAGGTAGCGGCGATGCCTGTGGCCCACGTAGGAGTTTCATCGTGACCTTCTGCAAAAACAAACTGTCATTGTGGCCGTGGCAAAGTGTCTCACTGTTCGAGGCCCACACCCCCGTCCGACGAAACCACGCCTTGTTTCGTGCCTCACCCACAAGCACCGCGGGTGGCAATGAAAGCCTTTCTGTCCCAGTGCGTTGGTCTGTCTGTCTTATACACACACGCAGGACAAGTCCTGTATGGATCAGAGAAGCAAACGGTGTTTCCCTCCAGAGCGTCATGTGATTTGCGGATCTACTTCCCGTTCCTACTAGGCAAGCCCATGAACCTCCCTACCTTGTTTTTTGCTGTTTTCCCCCCTCTAAGTTTATTTTCCAGAGGTTGGTTCAGCTTCTTCTTCATGATTCGAGGGCTGGGGCTCTAGCTTTTTTCCCTCGAGAGAATTACGACCTCTAGGAAAAACTTCCTGTTTCATCCCACTGTCCCGGCCACCATCGACCATTTATTTTTCTTATGGGCACCAAGAAAAATGTTTTAAAGTATATTTTCTAAAGAAGTGAATGTCATGAGACATCACAACCATGTCCTATTTACATCACAGCCCCCCCCCCCCCGGGGAAGAGGTCACAACGCTCCTTTAGCCACCAAAACGCCTCCTGTGGGATCACATCTGCTCCGAGTCCGAGTATAAATATCTTTTTTTCTTCTTCTTTTGCCCGACAGCCTTGATCCCTTTAAAAAGGCTCAGCTGTCACTACAAAAGAGGACACACTGTCATGTTTTCAAGTTTTGCTCTAAAACACAAGAGCACCAGTCAGAAAGAAGAACACAAGGGCAACTCGGCCACCTCTGCCAGATGCAACCCCAGATGGGACGGAGCTCGGTCTTGCAGAGCCATCGCGAACGGAATGGCAGGGCCCGGCAGGGAAACTGAGGCAGGTAACCGGCGGGCCGTCCTCAAGGCTGCTACGACTGACCTAACGGCCCGTGTGCATGCCGTCCAGGTGGGGGCTGGCGGATTCCCTATTTCTCTTTCAGCTGGTCTGCCAGGGACATGGGGAGAAAGGCTGACCACCCTCTCGGGGTCAGCTCGTGGGCTCCCAACCAAAAGCGATGATACAGTCCCCTTCTCGATGCCGAGACAATGATATTTCACTGGGTTTTATCTGAACAACAGATTTTTTATTCTCTCTCCTCTAGCGCCAGGGCTATAAAAGAAACCAGAATTTTGGTGTGGCGGTTGGTGGCGGCGGCGAGCGGGAGTTGGGGGGTGGGGGGGATGCGTGAAAAACGATCCTTTGACATATATTATGCGCTTAATCTTTTGTGGCAACTTTTTTACATTTGTAAGAGTTATGGATTTTAAAAGTCAGGGCTAAGATGGCTTAATGAGCGTTCGGCCCCCTGGAAGTGGAAGCTGGGCTGATGTGTGTTAGTCAGCTGTTAGCTTTATGGCCTCTCTTCTGTGCTAAAAGTGACAAGTCGAACACATTATACCGAGCTCAGATGCGTTATGCAGATGAAACCCGCAGCGATATCTGCCTGCTCTCTATTATTTATGATGTCTATATAATACAATGGACTGAGATTTAAGCCATTGTGATGCAGTTTGTTTTCTAGGGCGCTCAAAGTACAGCACATTTTACAGAGAATTGCGTCTCTGTTACATATTAATCAAATCCATCTAACATGCAGCTCTTACACTGTAAACTAAAGGGAAAAAAAGATTAAAGCGCTTGGCTTTTCCTCAGCTGTCAAGGACTGGCAATAAAATAATAATAAGGGCTTCTAAATAACGTGTGTGTGACAGGCCCGGGCTCGCCCGCGCGGTCCTTTATGGAGGTTAACTACAAAATAAGTTCCAGTGAGTGATCGGGAACAGGCGTGTGTGTAATACTGTAATGCCAACGACGGCATCACTCTTGAAAAGTTCATTTGCAGAAAAGTCTCTGGCTTGATGAGGCCGAGTTGGGCCTCCTGAATCATTCCGCCGCGCCGGGCGGCGTGCGCCCAGTCGTTCTCAAGTTGACGGTGCTCGCACTTTTGAACTTGGCGGCGGCTGCGGTCCATTACGGACCGGTGGACCGGCGGCTCCAGCCCCCGGTACCCGAGCGGGGGGCTGACTGTTTGGGGAGACATGGGAAAGCGGTTTTATGGCGGGACACATACCCGGGCCGCAGGGTTCTGGGGTTTGGGGGGATTATTTCTGTGTGCGGTTTGGTTTTTGTTTTTGTTTTTTAAAAAAACACGAAGGTGATCAGGTTCACTGTGACTCTGGGTTTTGGGAGGAGGTTGGAGAATCTTGGTTCGAGAGCGTCTGGCTCTCTGGTGGTTCCTAGGGGGGGTCCTTCCGGACCCTTCCCAGCCCCTCATGGCAACTCACGAGACTTTCAGGCCTCTCGCTCCACAGACCCTTGAGGAAAGAATGCGGCTACAAGTGTCAGAGCCGTTTCTTCGGTTTCTTCCCCCTCCCCACTCCCCAACAACGGAAAAGATCTACAGTCCCAACCTGGGCCGGCTCACTTTTCAGCTCAAGGTAATTTCTAAAGGAAGGAGGGAACGGAAATTGCCCTTGGAAGCACTCACTCAGTCTGCGGGAGAGTTAACAAAGAGCCTGAATTTGCTCCTTTGTCATAATCAGCAGATACAACACAATGGCTTCAGAATCTGCCTTTCTACCCAAAAGCTCAAAGTACAAAATTTACATTATTATCCCCCTGCCCACCGTCTCTATAAACCAACCCCCAAAATATCCCTACTTAGGGAAATTGCTTAGCCTCCCTGGGGGCTGCTTTCCTCCCTCTAATGTGGGGAGAGCGACGCCTACCTCTTCCTACCTCCTCCCGGCCTCACGAGGAGGGGTTCGCGCATCATGGAGACCATTATATGCTACTGGTTTCCTGGAGTCTCCAACTTTGCTCAAATGAACACCTGTTACCTGAATTATTAAAACCGTGGTAAATGCTCCTTTTCAAATACTTAATTCAAAGTCTTAACTCACAAATCAAATATGCGTTTACCTAGTGCCCACATTCACCGAAGCTGTGTGGCATTTCTCTATCTCATGTGTCTCTGAGTTTGCAGCCACTGTTCTGGGACCTAAGGGTGGTGGGATCTATACAACTTGCCCGTGTGTTAATGACGTGTGCCCGGGGCATTCTAAAAGGAACGCTCATGGCCAAGCTTCACCTGAACCCAGCGGACTCAGAAGCTCAGTATTTTTGGAAGCTCTGCAGGTACAGCCAGGGCTGAGAACCCGCAGGAAGCCCAATCGTCAAGAACACAGACTCCCGTGAAACTTCAAAGCCGCTATGGAATCAGGCTGAACTGGGTTAGATGTCCTGCTCCGCCAAGTTATGTAAACTCAGCCTCAGCGTTCTCCTGAGTAAAAGTGGGATAATAAGAGAAGCTACCTGACGTAATACATAGCAATCACTTTATTGTGGTCTGAAAAATGCTAGGTGCTCAGTAACTAGAAGCCATCATTTGTTTCCCCCCGAACGTTCTGGAAGTTGAAAATGGTATCACCTTATACACAAAACACCGTCGGATAACAAGGTACTTTCGTAAGCGTCAGAAGAACTTCATTCCCACAAAAGCCATGGAGAGCATGTATGATTATTCCCATTTTATAGATGAGGAAACTAGCCCAGAACAATTCAGTGCTTTCCCAAGGTCCTACAAGAGGTAAATGGAAGAGGAGAACCTGACGCCAATGGCTTCCACCTCAGGCCGCCCGAGTCCACTAGACATTTTAACGAGTTCCCCTTGGTGGACGTCCAACTGCTGGTGGCAGACCACACTTAGAAGACACTCTGTCTTTGAGTCTGTGTAAGGAGGGGACGCTGCCACCTTACAGCCACTCTGGGCCACCCCCTTGTCCTAGGGCCTCATCCCTGCGTCTCCACGAGAGTGCTGCCTACGGGCCGAGGCCGTATGTCATCACGTGGTCTCTGCCTCAGGAGTCTGAGTCCGAGGACCTGCAGGGGCGGAAAGGGCTGAACCCCCCGCCCCGGCCAAACCCCCAACCCCTGGCACGGTCCCAGCGTCTGCTCTGGGGGCAGACAGAGGAAGGAGGCGGGCTGGCCTCTACAGCTCTGCTTCCAGGGGCGCCCGGGCAGGCAAAGGCCGCTTTGTGTCACATGTCTCGTGACCCGGCCCGTCATCGACCACTCCTCAGAAGTCTCTCCTAGGGGCCCTCCCGGGCTTACAGCCACCTGACAGCACGGACAGGTCCTTCTGCCTTTAGTCACGTCAGGCAGGGAAATTCAAACCTGCCAACGCTGAAAGAACACGGATCAGTGTTTCCAGAACAGTCTGCAGCATGAGTCCCCCGAGAGGCTCTCCCCGTCTCCCTCCTTCCCGGCCACCGATCGCCTCCTCCCCCAAGGGCACAGGGAGGTGTAGGGCTCCCCTCCAGCCTTCTCCTGCACTCAAAGGCCAGCTCGGGACACTCCGGGGAGGAGCTGTGGGACCAATTTCATCCCCCGCCCGGTCACATAGTTTCAGTAAGGCACACGCAGCTTCGGCTCCCGAGCCTGCGGTCCCGAGACGAAATGCCTGGGAAGGCCTGAGACACAGGCAGCGGGACAGGGACGGTGTCTCCCCAGGGCCCTGAGGACGTGCAGGAGCTCACCTCCCTCCTCGGAAAGGCCGGCCCTTTCCCCAGAAGCTCCAGCTCCACGAAACCCTCTGCCTCTGCGATGTTCAGAGTCTTACCGGCCGCCCAGAAGCTAAGTCACAAAGACGGGGGGACCCACAGAAGAGGCCCATCTGACGGTCACAATTTGGCCCGGGTCCCTAGGGCACAGACGTGAGCGGAGCTCACCCAAGCTGCCCGGTCAAGCAAGGCTGGGCTGCCGACAGCAGAAGCTGGCGTCTAGCCCAGCATCAAAGACGCCGAAACCCTCTTCGTGTCTGGGCAAGTGGGAATCGCCAGGTTCTCCACACTCTCCACCTCAGAATCGCGCTCCTCCTGAGCTGGAGGAGGCCGCCGAGGTCACCTATGCCCACCTCCCTCCTTACGGACGGGTGCGAGCTTCGGTGACCCCTCAAGGGCTCGGCACCTCGGCGGTGGGGCTGGTGGGCCCGCGCCACAGCACTCGGGGGCCCGGGGATGCGGATGGTCTAACAGCACACGACACGGCCTTTCTGGGACGGCCGGGTCAGTCTGCCCTGACGCGCGTTTACTCCTTAATCCTCGGAACCGCTCCGGGACGAATGTGCACTCGCTCCCATCTCACAGGTGAGGAAGACCGAGTCTCGGAAAGGCCAAGTGGTCAGCTCGGGTCCCCAAGGTCACCGAAGCTGAGTGAGATGGGGTGATGGACCCGCAGGGCCCAGACCCACAAGGCCTTATTCCTGGCCTGGCGCTCCTTCCCCTCGTGGTTACCCCCCTTGACGTGGGGGCAGAGATGATCGTGTGTGTGGACACAGCGACACTCCAGGTGACAGAGGTGATGGGCCAGCTCTGGCACGCTCGCACTGCACGGATCACAGGCTCACTGTAGCTCCTACTGGTGTGGCTGAGACCCAAAGGGTCCCCTCCAGCACTGGAGTTCATCACCAAGGCCGCGCTCGCCACGCGGCACGTGGCGGGTAGAGGGGGGAACGGAGGTGGACGTGCGGACGGTGGAACTTGCGGGATGCTCGGCGCTCCTTGCTACGGCATCTACTCGGCGGCCGAGCAGGCAGGCGGGTACCCCAGATACCGTGTGCGGGCTGTCCCCTCGCCAGGAGTGCTCCCTCGCCTCCTCAGCCTCATCTCACAGGTCCCCTTCTCAGAGCGGGGGAGTGGGGCCTCCCCCTGGGCCCCTGTTGAAGGCAGGACCCCTCCCACATCAGGGCTCCCAGGTCCCCTCCCTGGCCTGCTAACGGTACAGCTGCTCCCGATGACGCGTGGGGTCTCCCCGCCATCCACGGACGGAGCTCCGGGAGGGCAGGGACCCTTTGCCGCTTTTGCCAACTGACCACATGCCTCGTGCCCAGAACAACCCTGGCACGTAGCAGACGCCCATAAATACCCTTTGCCATATATTTGCCTTTGAAAAAACTTCAAACCAATAGAAAAACAGAAAGTATGTGGTGAATACCCACCGTCCCTCACCTGCTCTCCATAGTTACTATGCTTCGCCAGATCTGCTTTATTTCCTTTTTTGTTTTTTTTTTTTAAATATTTCATTTACCAGAGACAGAGAGTGGGAGAGAAAGAGACAGCACAGGCGGGGGAGCGACAGGCAAAGGGAGAAGCAGGCTCCCCGCTGAGCAGGGAGCCCAACGTGGGACTCGATCCCAGGACCCCGGGATCATGACTCAAGCTGAAGGCAGACGCTGAACCGACTGAGCCACCCAGGGGCTCCACGTCTGCTTTATTTCTGTGTGTATGTATATGTGTGTGTGTGTGTGTGTGTGTGTATAACATGTATTTCTTTTCACTAAACACTGAAATTAAGGAAAGACAGTATTTCCCAAGAATGCGAACATCATTCAGAAATTTCAGGGGGTTCTGGGGAGTGCTGTGAAGTGTGTAAGCCTGGCGATTCACAGACCTGTCACCCTGGGGCAAATAACACATTATATGTTAATTAAAAAAAGAAATTTCAATGGGCACATGAGCTCATGTACCGTCCACACTGAAACATCCCCCATCGTCCCACAGATATCCTTTGCAATGACTTTTAAAACTGTTACATGGGGGGCCAGTCAGGGATCAGGCACTGCATCTCTGCTGGTCAAGGGCAGCTCAATGGACACCTAACGAGGGAATGAATGAGTGAGTGAGTCGCGCGGAGACAGAGTCCTCCGGACAGCGGGCGGCAGAGCCAGCGGGGTGTTGGGGGGACCCCCGCCCCGAACGTGCTCCACGCCTCTCTTCTGCATGAGGTCCCCCAACACGTTCTCCCAGGCCATGCCTCACTGCCCCCCCCACAAGCGCCCCAGACTGTCATGTTCTCACCACCCATCCCGTGGGGGGGGGTGCTCCTCCCGAGATGCTCCGTGTGAGTCTCCATTATCCTCCATCACGGACTCTCCTTTCTCACGGTACGGGCTCTCTTCACCGCTCGTGGCTAGTAGGTGTTATACAAACACAGAGGGCCGAAGGTGTGGCGTGGTTGGTGGAAACCTCAAAGGACCAGCCTGAAGTGCCTGCGGGGCAGGGGGGCCCTGGCTGCTTGAAGGAGGTGTGTTCTGGGTCACCAGCGGGGCTCTGTGTCCTTGGGAGCCCATAGAAGGCTGCTGGCCCCATAAAAGCCAACCGTGGCTATTACGACGCTATTACTGGCGTGAGCTGTGGGATGCTCCAAACACAGGAAAAGTGAGCTCCGAGAGAGGGCAGGAGGAAGAGCCCAGGAGAGACATAAAAAGGCAATAGGATTTAGAGAGCACTCCTAGGAGCGAGGAGGGGTGATGGATGGAGCAGAGCGGGGGCAGGGGAGGGGAAGGGAGGGGGAGACACGCGAGTGGAGAGAACAAGCTAGACTTGGGGACAGGGCAGGAGGGAGTCGGAAGCCGAGACGGACTGGGAAGCCTGGCTCAAGGGGAGGCACATGGGCCAGAAGACAGGAGGGTTGGGGACGAGACCGGGGCAGACAGCAGGCTCAGGAAACCAGGCTGTGAGCCATCCCCAGGTCCCAGGGCGCCCCGGCAGAGGCAAAGGGGTTTCATTAGAAACCAGCAGGGCTTCCCTCGCTCTCTCTTTTGTGAAGACTCGGCCTGCGGTTATGGACCAAGAGGCAGCCAAGTCCCCTGGCTGCCCATCACCACGGCCTCTTCCCGCCTTCTGTTCCGCTGCATGCGCCGCACTAATGGCGGCCTGGCCCCCCGGCCTGACAATGGATGCTCTTGACTGTCTCCCAGGACGACCGCACATCTGGATCCTGTTTACCTAGCAACTCCTCCGGGCCCCCGCTGCCCCGTCCCGGGATCGCCCGAGCAGGGGTGGGTTACAACCTCCACTGTGGACACTGACCATCTAATTTCCCAGTCTCCCAGGGGCTCTAAATCCAGCCCCCTCTGACCTGCCAGCGGGAGAGATGACCTCACATTTGTCCTGCTTATCACTGGTAATAACCATTAGGGACAATGGCAGGCGCTCACACCTGCTGCCCACTAGGCCGGCAGATCGGGTCTCCACAGGAGGCCAGAGATGCAAATCTCCTCCTCCTTTTCATCGAAGCAAGACTCCCAGGCTGTCCCAGGAGGACAGGACACCACCAAAGCACAGGAGGGATTCGGGAGAGAATGAAGTCAAAGCCACAGAGCGTGGCTGTGCCCCCCCCCGCCCCCCGCCAGCCAGTTAGCAAACACGGGTCCAGGGTTTACAAGATGTTGTCAGGCAGCAGTCTGGATGAAAGGACATTCTCTGCTGTTCCCCCTCGCCGTGGCCCAGCCACGCGCACAAAGGCCAAGGCTCAGGACATGGGACAAAGTGGTGCTGGCCATATGCCCCGCACAACCATCCCTTTGTGAGCAGTGGTTTTCTGCAGCTCGGGCATTTTCATGGCTGCCCTCGCGGTCCCCGCACCGGTGCCATGAACATCGGGGACCGAACCCGTGGCTCCGGGGCCACCGCCGACACGGCCACATCCATTCCACGTTCTGGGGCGTGCCACCGCCCTCCTTGCCTACCCCGCTCCCACGGAGGTGAGAGCACGGGAGGTCCCCCCCACCCCGAGTCCTCCAGGAGACTCCTCCCGTAGCCGAAGGCCCTCCTCCCCACGCAGCTCCGTGAACGCGCGCGCGGTGGCCAGGCCCCGCCCTTGCATTCTTTCCAGGCGAGCCAGCCGCCGCTGCAGCCAGCAGCAAGCCGGGCCCCAGCCCTGCTGTAAAGTATTAACTCATACTGAACACAGTTTGTCTCCGAGGACCCTCTTGGCCCCTTCGTCATCCTGTGCTGACATTTTAATCGTGCTTTTGTGGGAGCTGGCTGGCGGTTTGTCATCAGGAATGGCGCGGCGAGGGGCCAGAGCGGGCTGCTGGCGGTGGCTGCTGCCGAGGGAAGCAGCCCATTCTGACAGACTGAGCAATAATCTGAACTTACTGCGCCGAGCCTGTGGGACGGCAGCCGGGCCGCTTTATCTTCTTCATTAAAGTGCGCTCAGAAAAAAAATCCATTTTCCTTTAAAGTCTCAGGAACAGATGGAGTAAAATTAATTGCGCCATTAAGTCCCGACAGACAATACCAGAGTGGTTTTCTTTCAACGGTGCATGTGTGTTACAAAGTGCTCTTCGTAAAAGGCAATTACTGCAACATTTGCCATAAAATAAAGGTTGCTTTAATGGGCAATAAACACAGGCTTCAAATTTTGTATGAAATGGGTCTCCAAAGGGCGCTGTTAGAGGCAGCTCAAAGGCACGACTGACTTTAGTAGTTCTGCTCGGGCTCCAGCTCAGCCAGTCCCGAGAACAATGATTCCCCACCCTTGGATGTATTCTGATAGAATTATGGATGTGATGTTCACTCACTGCACGGGCCTCTCCAGCCAGATTTTTCTGGTCAACAAACGGGCGGGCAGGCAGGCAGAGGAGGGGAGGGCGGGGGGCGGGCCAAGTTCACCACCGCGTCCTGGGGGCGTGGGCGGCGCCCGCTGTCGGAGGAAGGAGCCCTAGAAGGCGACAGGCTCAGGTCGGGGACTGGAGAACACGATTTACTAGTTTTCTGTCTCATAGGTCTAGTGAGGGTTTCCAGCTGATTCCTGGAAGGAGGGCTCAGTGAGAAATCTATATTTATGTATATCCAGAGTCCATCAGGGCAGAGATTTGGCAAAAGGGGGAAATAGGCTGTGCTTTACCACCGAGATGGAAATGATGATGGAGATCTGTCTGCAAAATGATGACCAGAAGCTCCTGCCGGAGCCCGGCTTCCTGCTCCTTGGAGGACTGCCGTACGCACAGTTTAGGGGAACCCAGAGAACATGGCATATTACGAGTCTCCAGCAGCACGAGGGGTGGGAGTCGTCTTCTCTGAGCCCCTGCCCCTTCCCTTTGAAAACCCCACATATAAATTTTCCCCTTCCAGGGACCTGAGCTGCTCAGACATGGTTGGACGGGGGCAGGAACGCGAAGGCCAGAAACTCATTTCAATCCACTATATTTCTACATTTCAGTAATTACAAAGTTAGCATGACATATAAATGATCCATTAATTGAAATATGGACTACACCAACTCCAATATTTATGGTATAAATCCATATTTCATTAAACAAATCCAATAAGCAAATATATCAAGGCGAACATGAGAGCCCTTTTATTTAAGTGTGAGCTCAGGAGCTAAAAGGACCATTTTCTGGCCAAAATACAGACCTACAGCTTCAAAAACCCGGTCAACCAACCGACCAAACAAGAGTCCTTCGTAGACTCGGAATTCGGGAGGGCTGGTCCGATAGAGAAGCTCATGCTGGTGACAATGAACTTCCAATGAATCCAGGGTCAGCTCATGGGCAGGGCCCCAGGAGCCCCAGCACCCACCGGCTGCCGTGACGGGAGTGGTGGTGGTCTCCGCTCAGGCTCCCGAGGGGCTGGGAAGAGCCACACGGGAGGTGGGCAGGCTTCTAGTTGTGTTTTAAAGTAAGGTCTGGCTTGCGTGGACCAGCCAGCCAGCCGCCCGACCCCTTCTTCGCATCAGGGAGCTTCCGTGGGGAGTCAAGTCGGTGTTCACGGAGGTGTGAGGTCTCTGGAAGGGACAGGCCTGACTGACTCAGGCAACGCTGACGGACCGCCTCAGGACAGAGCTGAACCTGCCATCACCACCTCAGCACTTAGCTAACTGCTCCTCTGCCGGCTGCCCCGCAGGCCCTTCCTTGGAATTCATGGAATCCTACCTGTCCCCCAACGCTTGTTCCTGGGCCAGTGGGAGACGCCACCGTCTACCCCGCTGCCCAGCTCAGAACCCCGGGCCTTGGTCTCCGACTCCTCCCGCGCCTTCATCCCAGCTCCCAGCCCGAACGCCCGCCTCCTGTTCTCCACCTTTCCGCCCAGGTCTCAGGTCAGACCCCGGTCACCTCATCTGGATGGGACAGCACCCTGACAGGTCCCCCGCTCCAGCTCTGTCCCCCCACCATGGGCACTTCAGCTCTCTGTGCTGGGACCTGTCTCTGCGGCGACACGGCTGAAGGCACCAGGCGGGTCAGAACCATTGATAAACATGGAACCCATTAAGTGCCTCCCTCAGGGACACGGGGAGGAAGTTGGAAACAAGCCGCCCCCCAAGGATACTTGCTCCTTCTGTGGCAAAACAGAGATGAAAAGATGTGAGGTGGGCATTGGGCACTGTGGTTCCTGCGTGGAAACGGGAGCTGCTGGTGCCCGGGCCCACGACACCACTTCCGCTGTCACAGTAACACCTGCCATCGGGAGGCCAAGGGGATGGAAAGACCAGGAGAAGCGCCACCCTCTGAAACATCGCCAGCCTACAAAATAAATGGGCTAATCTAGGTAACAATTTCATTTTTAAAGGAGAGTTTTCATATGCTAGTTTTTGCCCAGAGAAGTTCTGGTTATTGGATTTTGCAGGGGGTGGGGGGGGGATAACTATTACCTAATACGCCCCTTTGCTCTCCAAGTGTCCCTGTTTGGATGATACGTGATGATCCTACTTACAACTCCTAGCAAGGAGTTCAAGGGCTTCTTCGAGAACTCCTGTGAATTTCAGGAAAACTCGGAGGCCGTTAAGCTCAGATCCAGGTTCTGTAGGGCTCTGAGCTTATATCATCCGGAGTGGGGGGAGGGGCTTACATAATACAAAATACAAAACTATTATGGAAATTTATCGCATATATTTTTTAAGATTTTATTTATTTACCTGACAGAGAGAGAGAGAGAGAACAAGCAGGGGAAGCGTCAGGCAGAGGGAGAGGAGGAAGCAGGCTCCCCATGGAGCAGGAAGCCCAATGAGGGGCTCGATCCCAGGACCCCGAGATCATGACCTGAGCTGAAACCCACTGAGCCACCCAGGCACCCCAATATTTATCTCAGATTTAAGGTAAAATTTACCTTATATTGAAATTTGCTAATTTGAAGCAAGGAACAAAACCCAATAAAACGCAGCGTGTGGTCACGTGAAGACACTGCTGGCACGCAGGCGGGGGTCTGAGAGGGGCTGGGGGCAGTGAGGGGTCCTGTGGCTCCGCCTCACCTCCGGGAGAATCCACCCCCACCTGGAACGCCAGCAAGTCCTCTGTGATCTGGCCTCGTCCTAAGGCTTTAGGCTCCTGCCCAAAGGTGGTGATGTCCCGCCCAACCCCCAGGGCACCTCCCCCCATCCCCGCACTGTGCTCCCGCCAGCACGACCACATGGGGTGAGATTCGTGTGCTACCTTCTCTCAGCCCTCCACGTCTGTGCACGCGCCCCTCATCAGCCAGGCAAAGGGTGGCGGCAAGTGCATCCAGCCCAGTACCTAGGCGACCACTAGAATGCCGTTCTCTCATCCTCTGTCCCGGGAAGGCTCTTCCAGCAACTTCGGGCAGGAGGCAGGACCCTCCTTTGAGGCTCCCAGGACACCCTGACCACTTTCATCCCAGTCTTGATTGCGCAATGCAGAAAGGACCTGCCTCCCGCCCACCAAGTACACGGTAGATACTAACTACATGGCTAATGAATGAATAAGCCAATCTGAGACCAAAGTATCCCTTTTTGTCCAGGGCCGTGGGGGAGTTCCACTAAGACCGGATACTTAGGCTGGACACTGTGCTGGGAGTGGGCTGGGGAAGTGATAGCACCTGGAGCCACGCCCACAGCCCCAAATTCCAACTCGGGTCTCTGCACCAGGGAAGTTACCAAACTAGAACGAGTCGTGGGTTGGTGTTGGCAGGATGGGATAATGAGCTGGTCCCGATTCACACGTGCAGATGGCGTCAGTTGTTCTCAACGACGTCTGCACGTTAAAAAACATCTGAAGCGTTACAAAAATGTCTTTCACTCCCCGGTGCCTAGACTCAGAGAGGACTTTTTTTCCTCTGGTGGGATCCATTTACCAGGACTTTTAAGAAGCTCTCCAGATCATTCTAGAGTAGAAAACCCACAACCTCCCCAATCCCATGTTTATCTGAAACTACCATTTAGAATATTTCTACTCACGTGTGGATATGGTCAGTTACCAACAGATCTGTCACTAAGACTGCACGAGGTCTGTCTTCTGTCCTCTTCCTCATGATGAGAAAGTACCTGTTGTTAAATGTCTGTGCAGGGACCTGACCACTGGGCACTTTCCCACCCCTCACTGGCTCAGTCCACAAACGTTTCCTGAGCATTGGATACAAATCATTACCTGGAAATACATAAAAGTAAGACTTCACACTTAGTCTCAAGGAGCTTACAATACTTTGGTCAAGTCACCATCAAAGCTGATAGTTGAAGAGCGTTCGCCAACCTCTAGCTACTCGAGTGCCACATGAGTGCAAATGATGAGTGCCTTATGTCGGGGTGTCCCTCGGTGGCAGAGCCGTCCCTGTCAACCACTCCTTGAATCCCAAGATGGTAAATTCGTGGAGAAAACAGCAACTCCAAGAGCTTTCAGTCAGGAAACAGCTCGAAAGTCAAATCTGATACTTACTCATTTCAACTATTTCTTAAAATAAAAGGTATCCTATGCTTACAATACGCAACACATGATGGGGGGTTCCAGAAGACAGAGACGTAGTAGGAACGAGACTCTAACTCGTTATGCATCGAGGTCCTCCACCGCCACTGTGGTTAGTGCTGTCAAAGTGAAGGTCCGGGGTCCCACGATGTTAGAGATACTCGTAGGTCAAGGACCACCGGGACCCATGTCCCATGAACACCGGAGGTCATGTGCTCAACTCCAGCGGTACCCCCAGTCGCTCGCTTTGAAGGGGAGTGTCAGGAACAGTTTGGAAAGGAGGCTGGTGAGCAGGGGAGAGCTCAGGCTTATCCTCCCCGCTGGACAGAATTCTCTCTCACTGGCACAGAAGTAACCTGCAGGGACCTCCACGGTACCATGTGCAGATGGGGTTTAATGAATGTGGTGATGATAATGATGATAATTATTCAAATTCTTCCCTATCTCTGTGCCCCAGGGAGGCCGGCGCTGCTGTCATCTGACTAAATCTGAGAGGTGACCCTCCTTCCTGAGTTGATTCTGTCCTGTTTTCTCACGCACGGCGCAGTGTTTCCCTGCCTTTACATCCCTCCGATCGGCATATGCTCAGCAGCGTGCTACATACTCGGGAGGGAACAGAAGAAAAATGAGATTGTCAGGAGGTCCCTGGGCCCTCCTGACACCGATGTCAGGGGCTTGCACAGGGAATGCCTTAAAACAGGAGATAGCGAGTGGGAGGATGACATAATGAAGCGTTTGGATTCATTTGTGGTACTCGGCCTCTCTCAGAGAAGAACTTAAGGAGAGCGAAAATAACATACGCAGATAGACATATAAAGTTATTAAAGTTGAAACAGAAAATCAAATACCCGATTAAGGAAGAGAAAACAAGAGATACAACTATAGGGGCTAATAAAGGCAGTATGACCGAGCGCTGTATTTAACTCCGGCGTTTCCAGAACACGGGGCAAGAGAGAAAGAACGGGTCATGTCATCTGGTTTCCCCAACGGAAGAAAGCTTCCCAGTTCTCAGGGAGAAACACCCACCAGCCCGAGGACCATGTGATCTGCACAAATGGCACCTTCAGTTACGAACCATTTTCATAGTCTATGCAAGTTATCTTCACGCTGTGTTTTTTCAGTTATCAAGAAACCCAAGGTACAAACACTAGAGTATGAGCTATCGGACATAATTCAACTGAGGAAGACAAGCCCATGTCCTTCGAGAATGTGGTTCCCTGGTTGTGAGAAAAGGACAGGGGGCATTACGTGAGGTAGGGAGCGAGTGCCCCCCAGCAGATCTTTAGGGAACAGTCACCTTTCTCCCCTGACTTCTGGGAAGGGCCGTGGGCAGTGGTACGAGAAGCCACCGTGAGAACCTGGGCATCCCTCACCGTGCTCCAAGGCTGACCCTCAGCGTTCAGATGCCCAGGGTGGCTGACATTCTGACCAGAGACAAAGCTCAGAGGCCTTGCTGGACTGAACGCGATCCTTCTCCGTGGTGCTGAGTCACTGGGGTACCGTCAGGGAAGCCAAACGTCCCTCTAGGAGTGGCTTTTGACCCAGTGACCTCCCGGCGCCTCCCACCCCACCCCGGGGGCAAGTGATGTTTGAGACTCTAGAACACTACCAGTGTCGGACAGACTCCTCCGTGATGATGAAAACAGTCTCTGTGTGGCCCCATACATGAGCCACGTGTGGTTATCAAGTCCTTAAAAACGTGTGTCACTGAGGAACTGTCATTTAGATTTTATTTTAAGTTAATAATTTTAATGTAGATTTCAAAAGCCACACGCGGCCAGTGGCTACCGTACTGGACAGAGAAACCCTCAAGATCCACATCGTGGGAGCGAGCAAAGGCGTCCCTGCTTTGCAAAGTTTCAGAACAGACATTACTCGTAACCTACCCTAGCTGTAGACAAAGCTCAGAGACGCTCCTGATGGCCTCCCGGAGTAAGACCGGGTCCGAACACTCCTCCCACACCCTTGAATAAACCGGCCTGCTAAATGAAACCATTTAGTTGTGACCAAACAGATTTTGGAGAGTGTTTGCCAAACACAACATTTGAGGTTTTGACAAATCTGGGGTTGGGCCATCCTGGTGTTGGGTAACTAGGAGGCCCAAATGCTTCCCCAGCCCATTCCTAATTCCCATATAATCCAAGGCCATAAAACACCCTCCAGCACACAGGCAGCCACTCTCTTCCTAATTGCCATGGCAGGAGGGCAGGCGGAGAGTTCATATGAATGCCGTAATTAACTCCCACCTTAATGGTCTAGAATAAAACACATCTCTGTTTTCAACACTTGCGATTAAGATCTGACATGTCTGGATATCGTTTCGCCCTACCCCTAACTCTTGCAGTGGTAATAAAACACAGCCTTCACGAGAGGATCAATGGCCAATGATTCTGGTTATGTCTGGCCCTTCGCTGACTTCCGTCCACAAAGATAAAGGCCAGTGAGAGACGCACGAAAGCTGCCAAGAATCCTGGATCCATTTTCCGTAAGTCGCAAAAGAGCACCGCCGTTACATAAAATGTTTAGACCCACGAGTTAAGTTTTGTCATGACGTATTAAAGCTGATTTCAGAAAAGAAAAATTACAAACCCTTTCCTAGTCTGATGTCTAATAACAATACGACTTTGGATTACCGAAGAACGTTCCTGGCGAGAACGGTGAGAGATTGTGGAAGGGAAGCCTGGGTGATTTGACTGGAGCGAGTTCTGATTCCAAGGAAGTCGGAGCTGGCAGGAGGGGCCGCGCGACGGAGGGCCTGAGCAGTCCCCGTGGAGCTGAGAAGCTCCGGAGGCTGGCTGAGCCCCGCAGAACCGCCATAGCACCGACCCATGCGAATGACAGGTTCGGTTGGCAGCTCGGGCTGAGATGTCAGGAACAGAGGACGACCACATACCCCTGAGGCACGAGGGGATGCAGGTCAAAGTTTCAGAAGAACTTGGGAGAAAGAGGGTTTCACGAGAGACGGCCCAGAAAGGCAATGGCCTGGCCATCTTGGCTCTAAGAGGAACCTGGCCTAGGCTTCTCTTTATTTACTATCAATCAAGTATAATTAATATACGATGTTATATTAGTTTCGGGTGTACAATATACTGATCACACAACTTGTCTTTAAAACGTCTACACTCAGTGAGCCTGACAACCCACTGCATTACAGGGCACTTGGTGATGTCTGAACTGGCCCACGGCGTGGCCATCGTTGTGCGAGGCTCCCCTCCTCAATCTTTGCTCGTGCTCTGATCCAATTCTGACAAAAAGAATTGGAGCTAAAAAGTTTTGCAGATCTGGGTTTCTCGATCTAATATCCTCCATCGGGAGCAGTCCCGTTTCCCCCACTTCTGAAAAACGAGTCTGGCAAAAGCTGGAAAGCGTCGTCAGAAACACCGATACCAAGCTGTACTCGGGGCTACACTTTGGGTTAACGCAGAGACGCCTGCGAGCAAAGAGAAAATCGCTGGGAACAATCTGGAAGGGTTTAGAATGGTGCGGGTGGCAAGAGTCGCGCCACGGGAGGGTCATTTTGCAGGGAAAACCTTCTCTAGAACTCCCCAGTTTCTCTCCCTGCCCTTCTGTCTAGTCCTGGAAGGGATGAGCAGCAGCAAAACCCCAAAACCCAACCAAGAGGCTGTGAAACAGCCAGCGGGGGGGGGGGGGGCAGTGGAGCTCTTCTCCCTAAAGGAAAATTAAAGGCAGATCCAACGAGCTTGCTCCCAGTTCTGCCTGGGGACTCGAGGAAACATATGAAAGGGGTGGGAAAATCCCAGTGACATCACCAGCCCAGACGGCACAGTGACCCAAGGGCATGGACACTCAGGGTTCAGGACAATTTCGTGGGAAGCGGGGGTGGGGGGCACACCCCTCAAAGCAGGGGGCCTTGCCCAGCTCCTTCCCTCCGCCCCCACCTTGGGGTCTGCACACACCGCTGCACGCACGCGCACGAGTGTCCTCTCTGGCAGTGGACTCCCGCGGCAGGTAGGTCAGGGCCAGACACGAGCTATGGTAAAGGATTTCTCCCTTTACAGAAGGGGCCGTGAGCCCCGCTTCCCACACCAGCAAGTCAACAGGACAGCAGGATGTTCGGGCTCGATGCCATCCAGGATTCCGCCTGCCCCAAATTCCATCCATGCACCTTCTCGGGAGGGTGTCTTTCCCATAAACTGAGGCACACCCACACTGTGCTCACAAGTAAGGAGAAGACAGAAGGTACAAGGAAAGCTGGCCTTCCTGCCCTTGGCGCTGGGGCGCTCCCAGTCTGAAGGACAGGGATGGAGGGGTGGGGGGAGATGGGTAATGGGCCCCCGGGGTGAGCCCGCTATCTCAGGGGGCTCTAGAAGGTTCCTCCCTTAGGAATGGACTCAGAGAAAAGGGAAGGGGAGAAAGTGATCTGACAGGGAACGTGTCACGTGGACCCAGGAGAATGTGTCATGTGGACCCACGCAAGTCCCTGTTCCACACTGTCAGGGGTCAAATCCCCTCACAAAACCTCCCTGCAGACACAGCTTGGATGCTAGTCATTCCTTAAGGGTCAAATGGCAGCCAGGACAATAACGTCTTAAAAACCAAAATGCCAGGGTTAGTTACACAATGTATTTTTTCCCCACTTGGTTGGTTTTTTTTTTTTTTAACCTCGACCAGTACTTCTAATTATTTTAGAGGGAAGACAGGGAATCAAAAGATCTGGTTCAAAACACAGATCTCTCTTCCTCCTCCTGGGGTGGGCTTGTCTCCTGTGAGATAATAAGCATGAAGTGGATGGCGGGCTGTGTGCACTCCCCAGACAATGGCCGGGGACAAAAAGGAAACAGCTAGAACGCGGGAGGCTGGCAACCTGCTGTCAGCAAAGGGTTAAAGCCCACAGCCTCCTCCAGGGCCCTGTCTGCCTTTCCATAAAGAATTCAAAGCTCAGTGGGGCAGGGAGGAAACTCCCACCGGGGTCCCTATTAAAACAGATCAAGTCACACATGTCGATATCCCCATTTCATAGATGCTGTAATTTGTTTGACAGGAGTGAATCCTGCTGATCCGAGTCAGGGCAAGGAGGAAAAAAAAAAAAAAAAAGGTCTGTTAGAAAGGGAGCCTCGGAGGGAGCCCGGTGGTGCTCTGTAGCTGGCCTTTATGAGCCAGACTCGGGACCACCTGATCCACGAGGGCTTTGAAAACAGGGTGTGTCCCAAGTAGCCCCGTCCGTCCGCAGGTGCGTGCGCACACACACACACACACACACACGGTGTATATGTACACGCACGCGCGCGCACGCACACACACCGTGTATTGTTCTGATCTAACTGTGAGATGTTAAAAAAGGTACAATAAAGCTTTTTCCTTTCCCAGTGGAGAACAGGATCAAACCCAGCTCACCCTCCGGTAATCCTGATAAATGCGGAGCCAATGTTCTAACAAAATGTGAGGCCGCTGTTAGCGCCCCTTTCTCACTCTTGTTCTCCTTTTGTATTTTCCTTTTTTTCTTGCTCTCTCTCCCCCTCTTTCCCTCTCTCTGCCTGTCTCTGGCCCTTGCCAAAGGCATTAAAAAAGAGATGAGAACCACTCCACCGCGCATGGGGGGAGACTAATCCACTGGCCCTGCTCTGCTGGGAAAGCAGGTTTTGAACAAGGCCCCTGGCACAAATGAGATGAGCTTAGTGATGGCAGCGTAATTCTTATTAGGGCACAGCGTGCTCTGCGGATGTGAAAGACACAATATGGGGAACGGAGTCCTTTTCGGAATTGGTTTTTCCTCTTGGTTAATGAGGGTCAGGGGAGAACGAGGGCAGAAGCCGAGATGCTAAGTAGGACCCGGGAGGCTGACCCCTCGGGGGACACGCTGCTGGGGAGAGGCGGGGGCCACCTTTGCTGTCCCTTGGGGCAGCTGGAACCGTGGAAGGTTGAGAGGATGTTAAGGGCTGGTGGGGTCCTCTGAGATCTGCCCGGCCTCCTTTTACAGCCCCAGGAGAGGTGAAGCGACCTGCCCATGGAGGCGGCAAAAGCCCAGGGCAACCAAATGCCTTCCCCTGGCTTCTCCAGAGGTCCCCTGGCCGCAGTCACCGCTAGACTAGTTAATGCTCCGTCTCTCTACCTGTAGGATGGAACTAGTAACTGGTAAATGAAGATGCTGGTGGGCGTGACGAGGCTGGTCTAAGAGGGAGAGGATGCAAACGTGTTTATCTCAGGGCCGCCACGGAAGGCTCTTCACGAATGTTAAGCGGGGGTCTTTTTCCTTAGGTTTGTTTTCCCCATGTTCCAAGTTAAGTTGTTCCCGGGAGGAAGTTTTCTGGAGGTGTGAAGCAGACAGACAGTCATCTTACGTGGGGATACTGGACAGAAGTAGCTGCTTGTACGGAGCAGAATCCCTTCCGTTACGTGTAACGGCTCGGTTTCTCTTGCGGGGGAGGAGGGGCGCGGAGACAGAAAGCGAAGACGGGGATGTACATTTCATCGAAAGTAGCTTTAACGAACCTGGGATGTTCCCAACTTCGCGAAGTTCTAGGAACTCGGGGGTGAGTAACTGACTTTTCCTCCCCTCCACGGAGTCTCTCAGGGATCCCCTGCAAACTTCTTCGACTCCCCCCAAAAGCAAGAAGCCCAGCAGAGGCGAAGCCCCCGCTGGTCCTGGCACTCCCCTGTAGCCGCTCTGTTGGGCCATGACTGTGTCGCCGCAGCCCTGCGCTGGCCCGCTGGCAGGCAGCACGCAGAGCCGGTGTCTCACCCCCTCGGCACCCTTGCTCACTGCCCGGGTAGGGGCTGAAGGCTCACTCTCCCGTCCTCCTCGCGACTCTGGCCAGCAACAGCCATCAACAGAGGTCGGCGGGAATGCTGCTACTTCTGCGATAAAAAGGATAAGAAGGACCTTTCTTTTCCTCGAATGCAGGTGTGATGCCACGAACCACAACACCCGGAGCGTGGCTGTGAGGGTGGGCCGAGAACGTCTCAAAGGTACCGGTCCTCACCGCTGAGCCACCAAACAATGACAGCTGTCACCTGCCTGCACCTTCCTCACAACCACGTGAGAGACGAACACCCCTAATTACTTCCCACACTGCTGCTCACGCCCTCTATGACTTGCCTCCGAAAGCACTCCTCCTTGACACGAAGCCCGAGACTACTGACGGGATCCTTGATTTTCCCTCCGTCTTCACCTCTGGTCTCTAAGGGGGAAGTGCCCTCTTTCTGCTAATGAAAACTCTTCTCTGCCCTTGACCCGGTCCCTTAAGATCCCCTCCGGGACCTCGTTCCATCAACGATCCCCTATCCCCTCTGCAATAATTCCTACTGCTCAAGTTTCTCCAATCTTAAGATTTTCATTTATACTGTACTTAGGAAAATGGCCTGGATTTGGAAAGCATGTTTACTCGGAGTTTCAAGCCCTACCGTTCATGTCTTTTTCCCCTCAACAACCGTGTCCTGCACACATACAGACGCTGGGGACTTGGCTGCACATGGACGTAGACATGACCTTGCCTTTGACGAGCTCACAGTCATCAGATCATCCCACTGCAGATGCAAAATTCGAGCTGCCTTCCACAGTGGGGCATTAAGGTGTCAGCTGTGAGAGCCACACAGTAAAATCCTGGGTCCCCCATAAGGGAGCTACGTGATGCTCACAAGGCTCTGGGCGCCGGTGTCCTCACCTGCCAAACAGGGCTGGTGCCCAGACCGCCCTCCCCACACTACCTCCAGCAAGACACGCCGCCACGTCGAGGGCTCAGCACAGTGCCTGGCACAGAGAACGTGCCCTGCACATCTTAGCAATCACTCCGGACTCTAAGGGAATAGAGGAAGTTTGAAGAAGAGACACAAAAGCCATTTCATTCAGGTCTTTAAACTCCTTCTTTCTGGAGAAATTCCTCCATTAAATACCTTCTGGTAAAGTAAGACTTTGTAGCAGAACGTACCGCCCTTTAGCCTGGTTGCCGGTCTTCTATCAGGACAACTAAGCCTGATCCAAGCAGCCCAGCCGACCTCTACCCACGTCACCAGGAACCACACACATGTTTGGATGGCACCAGAGCAGAACAAATGCTTGTCGCATGTTCTTCCTAGAAAAGCCACCCATGCTACAGGGCGTATTTTCTATAGTCTGAGCGGCAAAATCCTAAGCCTGAGAATCCCTAAAAATTTGGACAAAACCGTAGACTGCTCCTGACCCTTACTAAGTCAGGGCACGGACTGACGGAGCTGTTTCCCTGAGGGACCTCCTCCTCCTTTGTTAAAAGATCTGGTCCAAGTGAGGGAATTGTTGCTTTTTTTTTTCCCATCCGTCCTCAACCCACCTCCCCTCTGGCGACCATCAGTTTGCTCTCCGTTCTTGTTTGTTTTAGTTTTTAGATTTCACACACACTAAGTGGACTTATACGGTACTTGTCTTTTTCTACCTGCCTTAACTCACTAATCCCCTCAGCGTCCACTCATGTTGTCACAAATGGCAAGATCTCATTCTTTTCTAATGGCTGAGGAACAGTCCACTGTGTACACAGCCACATCTCTATCCATTCATCTACTGATGGACCCGTGGGATGGTTCCATAATTTGGCCGCTGTAAATAATGCTGCAACAAACATGGGGCGCATGTATCTTTTCGAATTAGTGTTTTGTTTTCTTTGGGTAAAAAGGTAGTAGCGAAATCACTGGGTCATATATGGTAGTTCAATTTTGAGTTTTTCGAGGCACTTCCATCCTGTTTTCCACAGTGTCTGCACCAGTCTGCGTTCCCACCAACAGTGCACAACAGTCTGCTTTTCTCCAAATCTTTATCAACCCTTATTATTTGTCTTTTTGATACTAGTCATTCTGACCGGTGTGAGGTGGGATCTCATTGTAGTTTTGATCTGTGTTTCCCTGATGGTGAGTGATATGGAGCATCTTTTCATATGTCTGTCGGCCATCTGTAAGTCTTTGGAAAAATACCTATTTGGGTCCTCGACCCATTTTAAAAACAGATTACTTGTTGCTTTTTATCCCCCTTCCCTACCCGGAAGACTGTTTCTTTGGTCTTATGTTGTATAAGTTCTTTATAAATTTTGCATATTAACCCCTTGTTGGATATATCATTTGCATATATCTTTTCCCATTCAATAGGCTGCCTTTTCATTTTGTTGACGGTTTCCTCTGCTGTGCAAATGCTTTTTATTTTGGTGGAGTCCCAATAATTTATTTTTTATTTTGTTTCCCTCGCTCGAAGAGAACATATCCACAAATCTGGTAAGGGTGATGTCTAAGAGATTACTGCCTATGCTTTCTTTTAGGAATTTTATGGTTTCAGGTCTCACATTTAGATCCTTAATTCATTTTGAATTTTTTTTTTGTGCACGGTATAAGCGGCTCCATTTCATTCCTTTGCACATTGCTATACAGTTTTCCCAGCACCAATTTAAAAGATAGTCCTTTTCCCACTGTACATTCTTGCCATCTCTGTCATAGATTAAACGACTATATTAGTCTGGTTTTATTTCTGGACTATCATGTTCCATTGATTTATATGTCTATCTTTGTGCCAGTACCACACTGTTTTGATTAGTATAGCTTTGTAGCATTTCTTGAATCTGGGATTATGATACTTCCAGCTTTGTTCTTTCTCAAGATTGTTTTGCCTTTCACAGATATTTTGTGGTTCCATTAAATTATAAAATTATTTGTTCTGGTTCCATGAAAAATACTACTGGTATTTGAATAGGTATTGTATTGAATCTGTAGATTGCTCTGATAAGTATTGGACCGAATCTGTAAAATGCCTTGGGCATTTTAACAACATTAATTCTTCTGATCCATGAGCATGGTATATCTTCCCATTTGTTTCTGTCATCTTTAATTTCTTACATCAGTGTCATATTTAAATTCAATTAGCCAACATATAATACATCATTAGTTTCAGATGCAGTGTTTAATAATCATCAGTTGCCTCTAACACCCAGTGCTCATCACATCACATGCCCTCCTTAATACCCATCACCCAGTTACCCCATCCCCCACCCACCTCCCCTCCAGCAACCCTCAGCTTGTTTCCTAGAGTTGAGTCTCTTATGATTTTTCTTCCTCTGATGACTTCCCATTCAGTTTTTCCTCCCTTCCCCTATGATCCTCTGCGCTGTTTCTTATATTCCATGGATGAGTGAAACCGTATGGTAATTGTCTCTTTCTGACTGACTTATTTCGCTTAGTCTAATACCCTCCAGTTCTATCCACGTCGATGTAAATGTTAAGTATTCATTCCTTCTGATGGCCAAGTAATATTCCACTATTTTCTTTATCTATTCCTCTATCTTCTTTATATATTCCTCTGTCGACGGACATCTCAGCTCTTTCCAGAGCTTGGCTATTGTGGATATTGCTGCTCTAAACACTGGGGTGCAGGTGTCCCTTTGGATCACTACATTTGTATCTTTATGGTAGATAAAGTAGTGCAATTGCTGGGTCATAGGGTAGCTTTATTTTTAATTTCTTGAGGAACCTCCATACTGTGCTCCAGCCTGCATTCCCACCAACAGTATAAGAGGGTTCCCCTCTCTCTGCATCCTTGTCAACAATCCTTGTTATTTCCTGTCTTGTTAATTTTAGCCATTATGACCAGTGTCGGGTGGTATCTCATTGTGGTTTTGATTTGTATTTCCCTGATGCCAAGTGACGTGGAACATTTTTTCATGTGTTTTTTGGCCATTTGGATGTCTTCTTTGGAGAAATGTCTCCTCATGTCTTCTGCCTATTTCTTGACTGGATTATTTGGTTTTTGGGTGTTGAGTTTGATAAGCTCCCTTTGCAAATATCTTCTCCCATTCCACAGGTTGCCTTTTAGGGTTGTCTACTGTTTCCTTTGCTGTGCAGAAGTTTTTTTAAATTGATGAAGTCCCAAAAAGTTCATTTTTGCTTTTGTTTCCCTTGCCTTTGGAGGTGTGTCTAGCAAGAAGTTGCTGTGACTGAGGTCAAAGAGGTTGATGCCTGTGTTCTCCTCTAGGGTTTTGATGGATTTCGGTCTCACATTGAGGTCTTTCATCCATTTTGAGTTTACCTTTGTGGATAGTGTAAGAAAATGGTCCAGTTCCATTCTTCTGCATGTAGCTGTCTAATTTTCCCAACGCCATTTATGGAAGAGATAGTTCTTTTTCCATTGGACATTCTTCCCTGCTTGTCGAAGATTAGTTTACCATAGAGTTGAGTGTCCATTTCTGGGCTCTCTATTCTGTTCCATTGATCTATGTGTCTGTTTCTGTACCAGTAGCATGCTGTCTTGATGATGGCCTTTGTAATATAGCTCAAAGGCTGGCATTGCGATGCCCCCAAATCTTTTTCAAGATTCCTCTGGCTATTCAGTCTTTCCTGGTTCCATATAAATTTTAGGATTTGTTGCAGCTCTGTGAAAAATGTCAGTGATATTTTGATATGGATTGCAATGAATGTATAGATTGCTCTGGGCAGTATAGACATTTTAACAATATTTATTCTTCCGATCCATGAACATGGAATGCTTTTCCATTTCTTTGTGTCTTCCTCAATTTCTCTCATGAGTGTTCTGTAGTTTTTAGAGGACAGAGCCTTTACCCTGTTGGTTAGGTTTACTCCTAGGCATCTTATGGGTTTTGGTGCAACTGTAAATGGGACTGATTCCTTAATTTCCCTTTCTTCAGTCACACTCTCAGTGTACAGAAATGCAGCTGATTTCTGTGCATTGATTTTATATCCTGCCACATTGCTGAATTCCTGTAGGAGTTCTGGCAGTTCTGGGGTGGAGTCCTTTGGCTTTTCCACATAAAGTGTCATGTCATCTGTGAAGAGTGAGAGTTTGACTTCTTTGTCGATCTGGATGCCTTTTACTTGTTTTCGTTGTCTGATTGCTGAGGCTAGGAGTTCTAGTACTATGCTGAACAAGAGTGGTCAGAGTGACCATCCCTGTCATGTTCCTGACCAGAGCGGAAAAGCTCTCAGTTTTTCCCCACTGAGAATGATATTTGCTGTGGGCTTTTTTGTAGATGGCTTTTATGATATTGAGGTATGTTTCCTCCATCCTTAGACTGAGGAGAGTTTAAATCAAGAAAGGATACTGTATTTTGTCAAATGCTTTTTGTGCATCAATTGAGAGGATCATATGGTTCTTATCCTTTCTTTTTGAATGCAATGTCATACAGTTTGGAGAATAAGCTTATTCCTAGTTTTTTTTTTTTATTCTGTTTGGTACAATTGCAAATGGGATTGTTTTTCTTAGTTTCTCTTTCTGGTACTTCATTATTAGTGTCCAGAAACACAACAGATTTCTGTATTCTAATTTTGTATCACGTAACTCTACAGAACTGATTTCTTAGTCTAATAGATTTCTGGTAGTCTTCAAGGTTTTTGATGTACAGTATCACGTCTTCTGCAAATAGTGAAAGTTTTACCTCTTCCTTACCAATCTGGATGCCTTTTATTTCTTTTTCTTACCTGATGGCCGGAGCTAGGACTTCCAGTATCATGATGAATAAAAGTGGTGAGAGTGGACATCCTTTCTTTTTTCTGATCTTAGAGGGAAATCTCTCATTTTTTATATTTTATCACTAAGTATAATACCAGCTGTGGGTTTTTCACATACGACCTTTATTATGTTGAGGTATGTTCCTTCTCAACCCACTTGGTTGAGAGTTTTTATCAGGAATGGATGTCGTACACCGTGTCAAATGCTTTCTCAGCATCTACGACAAGGATCATACGGCTTTTATCCTCTCCCCTGTTAATGTGATGTAGCATACTGATTGATTTGTGAATATTGAACCACCTTGCGTCTGTGGAATAAATCCCAGCTGATTGTGGTGAATGATCCTTTTAACGTACTGCTGAATTTTGTTCACTAATATTTTGTCGAAGACTTTCGCATCTGTGTTCATCAGAGGTACCGGCTATGGTTTTCTTCCTTGGTAGTGTATGTCTCTGGTTTTGGAATCAAGGTGAAGCCGGCCAGAGAGAATTATTTTTGTAGTTTTCTTTCCGCTTTCCTTTTTGGAATGGTTTGAGAAGAAAAGGTATTAACTCTCCTTTAAATGTTTGGTAGAATTCTCCTGTGAAGCCATCTGGTCTTTTGTTTGTTGGGAGTTTTTGGATTACCGATTCAATTTTGTTCCTAAGTAATCTATCTGTTCAAGAGGTAATTCTGACTTCGACAATGAGGGGGCTGGGAAGGTAGGCTTGGGCAGGAAATCCATGACATCCGGGATCCAAAGGGGTTTTAGCCCATTCATTTTTTCCGCTCCAGGCATTTTCTTTCCTTTATTATTATTTTTTTAATGTTATTTATTTATTTATTTGACAGAGACAGAGAGATCACGAGTAGGCAGAGAGGCAGGCAGAGAGAGGGGAGAAGCAGGCTCCCCGCTGAGCAGAGAGCCCGATGCGGGGCTCGATCCCAGGACCCTGAGATCATGACCTGAGCCGAAGGCAGAGGCTTAACCCACTGAGCCACCCAGGCGCCCCCCACTCCAGGCATTTTCTAAAACATATATACATATGTGAAGGTCCCCCTCCTCCTCCCTGCCACCTACTATCCACCCCACTCTCCACGGCAGATGTACAAACTGCTTTCCAACTGCAGGAAACCGAACTCACAAGACTTTTCCCTTGTGCCACTGACTTAGAGCCTGGGAAAACAGAAAGACAAGGAGGGGAAGTGGTCCCATATTCGGCCCCGTGTAGCTTGGCCAACTGGTTCTTCTGCATCCAGCACTCCTGTGTTTTATTTCTAGGGAGCCACAGTGGCTGGCTGGAAAGTTCCAGGCAGATGAGAAGCAACGTCTCAGCCAGTGTCCAGTCTGGAAGGCAGTGCCCAATACTTGTGATCCAGAGCTGGGTGGCCTGGGGTGCTGGGGCAGATTGGCCCTGCAGCCGGCTGGCCTCTGGGCCCCTGCCAGGCTGCCAGCCTGCCAGGGGAAGTGAATGTGCTCAGCACGAGAGTGCCAGCTGGTGGGGCTTTCTCCCCAGGGGCGAGGCTGTAAGCACAGATTACTAGTGACTTTCTTCAGTTCTGCTGCCGTGCTCCCCGAGGAGAGGACTATCACGGCCCAGCATCAGCACTAACAGGCCCTGATGTGCCAGACCCAGGCTGAGAAAACAGCGGGGGGCGGGGTGGTGTAGCAGAGAGCGGGACAAAGGCCACGTGTTCGAAGCCAGCAACTGGCTCAGAACCGGATAAGGAGGTGCTCTCCGCAGAACATTCCAGTCCCTGCGGCTTGAGGAATGTCATCACCTCCCACTCTTTGCCGTCCGCACCAAACAGGGACCCTGACGCCTCCACTTTGCCCTATCACGGGAGTCCCCGGGGTCCCCGAAATCACAGAGGAGAAACTCAAACTTTCCCTGCTGCATTTCAGAGGCCTGTGACTGTGAAGTCACGTGAGCCGGCACAGCCAAGCTGTTGTCATGGAGATGGTGGCAGGGGCCTAACTGGGGTGGGTTGCTGCTTCCATATTAAAAAAAAAAAAAAAAAAAAGATGTAATTTGAATTTTTATGTATAAGACCAGTTCATTAGACAGAGAAATTAAATTGATAATTTCTGATTTTTTTCCTCCCAGCGAACCTTCTGCGGAGAGCCGAAGAGTGGCTTCTGCCCAAGTTTGGCAGGATTTCGGCCACGGAACATCACCCAGCCCGGGGGTGGGGATGCGCCGGCCTCTGTGGCCAGCTGCACCTCCGACCTGAAACCGGTGTATTTCAAGAGTCAAGGGTGCCTCCTTCCCTGGTGTCACGTCTGTGTTCCCACGTTCAGCCCCCCGCCCGCCCTCCCAGCCATCACGTGGGGTGTGGGGGAGCTCGTCTGAAGCCCGACTGCAGACTTTAAGGAACTGTTTGTCACTTGGAAGCACCCTTTGGACACTCGCCGAAAGTCAGCGTATAAGAGGATGCGGGTACGTGTTCACGGAGCCCTTGGCAAGTGCCTAGCAAAGCCCAGTATACTACAAGTTTACTAACCAGTCGTGGTGTCCTGATGGGAGCACCCCAAGAAACCCAAGACCCTTGCATTCGTCCCTCTCCCTGCCTGTGTGGCTCTTGGCTTTGTTCCCGTCCCTTCCACTCCTCTCCTCTGTGGGGGCCTGCCTGTGCCCACTCCCTCTGGCATCCACGTATCTCCTCTGGGCGCAGCAAAGAGGCCCCTCCCTGCTCTCCTCCCCCTCTCTATCCCTGGGGTCACCACGGTCACAGGGGTACTTACTGAGACCAGCCACTCTCGGCGACCCTCCCCTTGGCTCCCCTGTGGCTCACCTCCGAAGGCCCCAGCCTGAGAGCAAGGAGGTGTAATGAGTTCTCACTGGGGGCGATCCCTGACGAAACACACCTAACACAATACCCTCCGCACCTCCTTTCATAACAGGGCGGCGAGCTGTCATCACAGTCCACTGCGACACTCCGGGAAAACCTCCTAGTACTTGCACAAGAGCATTCTATACTCTCTGTGGGAACGTCTCTACAGCCCCCATTTCAGGGGTTTGATCTGGAAGGGGACGGTGCACTTTCGAGGCCCCCGTCCCGAAACACACACACATACACACACACACACACACACATGCGCGCGCATGCGCACGCGCCCCCTCCGGCCGTATACGTACATCTGTATGTACACATATGCCTCGCCGACCTCCCTTCCTCTTGCTATTCTGGGGCCTGCCTTTAATGAGCAGCTCCAAATGACAGCTTTAATCACTGCCTCTGGCCACTGAAAAAGGCCGCTAATGATAGGAAAGAACATAGGGCCATTTGCATCAATCAGCTCCAGTCTAAATCACTTTTTATGATAATGCACCCAAGCGAAGAAGAAAGTCTCTGATGTCGCCTGCATGATGATGTACGCTGTGCTGGCTCCCCAGCTCAGACCTCCACATAAATCTCTTAAAGCGGCACGCACCCCGCCCGGGCCCGCCCAGCACTGCCCTCGGTTTCTACGCCATTAACGAGCCAGCGCCAGAGCAGACCCGTGGGGGGGCCGAGCAATCTGTTCCTTTAGTTCTCAGTCCTGGGGCTGCACCCCCTGGTAGGAAAAGAAATGAATCAAAGGTACAGGGGAAGAAATAAATCCTACCCGGCTTGGAAGACACTTGTTTATGAGACCATTTCGGTTTGTTTTTCTTTTTAATCTCTCCAACGAAAAACGAAGGTGGCTACGTTGCCAAACTAGGAATTTGCCGGTTGTGGAAACGGAAGGCCATGTTGCACGGTGCCAAGAACGACAGGTAGAGACATCTGAGCTCTGGGTTCCTGCCTGTGCTGTCCCGGGGGCTGGGTGACCTTGGGAAGGCCCCGTTAGGGTCCCAGAGCCTCAGTTTCCCCAACTTAAAGGTCCATACCAGAACACCGGCAAGGTTCAAATCCAGAAGAAACTCTGTTCCAGACTGAAAAGGTTTCTATGTCTAGAGTCGCATTCTGCTGGGGCCAACCGAGGCTGACCGCTCCTCCTCCTGGCCCAGTGTCCGAGCTCTGGGTGTCCCAGCTCTGGGTGTCAGACTCAGCAGACAGCTCTTTTTACAATGCAGAAGCCCGGAGACACTTTCTAATACCCTGCATCAGCTAAAGGAATAATTCGTGACCGACCACACAGTCACTGATGGCGCTGATGGGTCCCGACACGGGAATTCTCAAGTTCTGTCCTCTACATAGAATCCAGGAGCCCACAGTACTTTTCTCTTTTCCCCAAAACTATAGCAGTCTGTTAGCAGCTTGTAACCGGGGGTCATCTGTCCTTTGTGACACAGACAACTGCTGCTACTTTCAGAGTAACAACCAACATGTACATACATATATGCACATACATGTACACACCCCAGAGAGTTTCCAAGTTACCATCTGTAGATTTGGAGAAATACTGAAAACCCATTTGTAAGGCTCCCTTTGTAGAAAACAGTAGTGCCCTAGCGAACTACTAGCGACACTTTAGTGCCTCAGTCCATCACAGAAGTCACTGCACAAGTCTGGTCTGGTTGCCCACATCCCAGGCTAATTAGTCACTCTTTTATTTGATTATGCTCTAGGCCAGGAGTGGCATTTTGCTAAATGCTTGTTCGAGCACATCCTAGCGAGTGAGTATGAGATTTTCATCCCTCTGTTCTCCGGGCACCTTCCCGCACCCCACAGTGAAGTGTGGACAGTGATCGACTGTGACTGTGTGACTGTCTCACAAAGACTTGCGTTAAGAGAGGACTTCCAAATGCGAGGAACTCAGGGAGGTGACTGACAGATCCTGGTAGAGCCACGTCCCCACTGGCTGGGTGAGGAGTAAGTCTGGCTGAATGTGACAGGAGACCTAGAATGTAGTGGCTTAAACAAGAGTCCTGTTCTGGTTCTCAAAGCTGAAGGCCCAAGGCGGGCGGTCCAGGGCCAGGAGGGTCTCCATACACTGTTGTTCCTTTATTGTCTTGATTGCCTTTGGTGCCCAAAGCCACGTGATGGCCCAGGACTGTGGCTGCAGCCCCCTCGCCACGTCCCTGCTCCAGACTGGCGTGCCGCTGGCCCTTTAAGGACACGCTCCACAAGGAGCTCCTGGCCCTTCCAGGGAATCCCCAGTGGCCACCACTTAGTCACATGACCACCTTGCTGCAAGGGAGGCTAGGAAATGTAGTCTTCACGCTGTGTAGTTGGGCCATTCCGTCGGGCCATTTGCCCAACTAAAAATCAGAATCTCCATTTCCGAGGAAGAAGGGGAGAGTGGGCGTTAGAAATCAGCGGACAGGGGCGCCTGGGTGGCTCAGTTGGTTAAGCGACTGCCTTCGGCTCAGGTCATGATCCCGGAATCCCGGGATCGAGTCCCGCGTCAGGTTCCCAGCTTCATGGGGAGTCTGCTTCTCCCTCTGACCTTCTCCCCTGTCATGCTCTCTCTCTCTTTCTATCAAATAAATAAATAAAATCTTCAAAAAAAAAAAAAAAAGAAGTCAACTGACATTCTTAGCCATGCCCCCGGTCCCACTAGGCCACACACCAGGGCACTAATTACCAGATCCCCGGGACCCAGGCCAGAGTTCCCCAGTTCCACATCCATCCCCCCGATGTGGGGAGGGAACCTCTAAGACACTTGTTCCTTTCATCAGGATATCCCAACTGGGGATGCTTCTGGATGACCTTTAATCTTCCGGGGAGGGGGGGTGCGTCACTCTGAAAAAGTTATCCCAATGAGAAAGCAGAAGGCAGAGCGTGTTCTAGAAAAGGCATCACAGGCTCAGAGAATCATTCGCGCACTCCACAAGGCAGCACTTTAAAACCTCCCAGACGAAATGACAGGGCACTAGCCGTCGTCTGCCATGCTGTCAAGGAGCAGCCAACCCAGGAAAAAGCAGTCCGCGTCGGCGAGAAGCCACGAGAGGGGTCCCAGGACATTGCACCGGGCGCGCACGTGTTCTCATTTGTCTTCACGGAAAGCAACCCTTTTGTAAACATTTGTAAAAATAAAGGTTTTTAATTTCTTGGCGTAACACATTGACTACCCACATTTCAATGTGGAATTTCTTCCTGGAGGTGATTCCCTTTTACCTTTAAGTGAACACGGACAGCACCAGACCTCCTACAAAATCACTTGTACACGCACAAGCAGCTGTCCTCCAGACGGTTCCTTTTGTCCTCCCAAATCCAAGTGTCTGGTGAAGGAATGAAGACATCTCCTGAAGGGACAATCGTGTATGTCTTCACACAACCGTCCTCACTGGGACAACACCGAGGGCCAAGTTCATCCCCGCGTCAGGGACGCCGTCACCGTCACGGGACACGCGGGCCTGCCGAACCACCAGTGGGAGAGGCCCAAGTGTGGGAACCATGCTCAAAGGCAGAAACCTCCAGGTAACAGTCACCGCTTTCACGGGTTCATGTCCCAGAGCTGCTGGCCTCCTGGATTCAGGGCAGCTCTACCCCGAGCTGGCATCTCGCTGCTCTGTACCCTCCATATCACGCCTTTGCCAGGTCTGATGTCTCCACAGGCTTCCTTCCCACGGATGTTGCCCAAAGGCTTCAACTGATCATATCTCCCAACACAGAGACACACACATTTTTTTAAAAAAGAGCATTCTTGGGGTGCCTGGGTGGCTCAGTCGGTTGAGCATCGGCCTTTGGTTCAGGTCAAGATCCCCGGGTCTGGGGTCAAGCCTCGCGTCAGGCTCCCTGCTCAGTGGAAAGACTGCTTCCCCCTTTCCCGCTCCCCCTGCTTGTGCTCGCTCGCTCTCTCTGTGTCAAATAAATAAATAAAAATTTTTTTTTTAAAAAAAGAGCATCTTGTCAGCACTGAAGACTGAACGGTCTTCTTAACACACGGCAAGCGCCACGCAGCTATAAGGGAACTCGGATGCCGGGAGCCCCTCTCCGCCTTCCGGAGGAGCAGCGCTGAGAGCAGCATCCTTTGCTGGAAGAAGTACGCCAACCGCGGACAGACCCTTGGACCGATCCAAGAATGACTGGTTTGTACACATAAGTATAAATGAATGACGAGCTGCCCAGACTATTAAGTAACTGAAGATTTTGAAAACATTACGTATGTAGCGCACGTTTCATGAGCGGAGAAGTTGCATCTATCTTTTTCACCACTATACTCTCAGCCTAATATACTGCCCCACACAGAAGGTTCTCAGGGAATGTTTGTTGATTGAATACGATGAAGCTTCAAAACCGAAACCGAAACACGTCACGAACGTCACACAGGCTGCAAACACCATTTTTCTTTTAAGACTTACAGGCGACTGGAGTCGGGGGGGGGGGTCTCCTAAATCCTAAATCGAGTGAATCCCACAGGCTTCCAGGGGAGCTCAGACCTAGCAGATCGAGATGAGACTCCTTTTAAAAGATCTGGAGGTGACAGAGTGACCTCTTCTGATAATCTTATCCAGTGCCCAATAAGCTTCCATGAGACAGCTGACCTCGGGCAAACTCTGATTCTCCACTGTTTACTAGAAACGTTCCAGACACAGGAAGTGAAGTAGAGAGCAGCGGGAGTTCTTATGTTTGCATCGGAGAAGACAAGACAGGGAGGGAAGAAGTTAGGAAGGAGGGAGGAAGACTTAAGTCACAGCGCACAGTGCCAGGGGCGTCTGGAAGCAGATGTGGCTGGGTTACAATGGCTGTGTTGTTTGACATCTTTCCCATATAAGACACCTATCTTAGTACCTGTTGGCTAACTCAGCCTGTGAACACCAGCATCGCACTGTTCTAGTTCTTGGGTCATTCTTCCAACTCGTCTCATTTAGCAATAGGTGCTTAGCCTATTGGTCGAAAACCAACAGGCGACGATTTCCCAGTGATAGTTCCAAGTGATGTCGAAGTGAGCCCAGGGCCATGGCCAAGGCTGTTTTATGCTGTTTGAAAGGGGATGTGTCATGGCCTGTAAGTTGAGCCGCCTTAGCGACACATGGAAAATGTTATGCTAAATTCCTCACATGTTGAAAAAGAAGATTCGCGGAGCAGGAGGAGCCCTTCGAAGACGTCCCTGGACCATGTGTCCGCTCAACAGAACGGTCCCAAGGCACCACCAGAAGGAAAGATCACACGTTCGCCCCTCGTGCAGTCGCCAGTTCGCACCTGGGGGGTGGCGTGGGCACCGGGCTCTTGTGGGAGCCCAGCCCCTCCCCAGCCCAGGGAGGAGAGGGAAACCGGACCCAACAACAGCCGCGTAAGTTTTCCTCCTGCTCAAGGATAAAAAGGGAAGGGAGAAAAGTCATTTCTGTGGCGAGGGATACAGCACCTAAGAGGACCTTCGAGAGGAACAAAATTGCCCCAAGAGATTCAGCCATTTGTATACTTGGCCAGCAGTCACCGAGGGCCCCCGGCCAGTTCTGGGCAGCACCCCGTGCACCCTGTAACCCGCTCCCTGTGCTGTGTGCCTGCGCTCTCGGACCCACCGCGCGAGGCGGGCCGGGCTCCCCCTGCACCGCGTGACCGCGTCAGGCTTCAGTGTCCTCACGAACGCCTCTCCCTTGGGGCCTGCGGGACGATACAGTAAGGTGCTACCGCCACTAGTCTCTTAGCTCCTCTCAGCTGGGCTGGGGGGTGCACCGCGTATCACTCATTCCTCCCCAAGAGAAGCAACAGCCATCGAAACTACTGGCAAAATCGTCTCTGACAAGAAAGTGTTTTGTCTCTTGCTCTTTCTCTTTTCCTTTCACGGGCAGGAGAAGGACCAGGCGCTGGTGGAGACTGCGGACTAGCTTCTGACGAGGACAGCAGCTGCCCCCCGTGCCCCCCCAAGCCAGTGACTCGGGAGCAGGGGAGCAGAGCAGAGGCGACAGGAGGGGGCACCGCAGAGGCCAAGCACCAAACGCCAGAGGAGCCGCAGGGCCACCCTCCAGACCCCTGCTGTGTCTGCGGGGCTGACGCAGCCTCTTCGAAGGTCTGGCCAGGTCCCGAGTCTCATCAGTCAGGACCGGCAACCCCAGGTGAGTGGGTGCCTGGCTTAGGGACATGGGGGAGAGCGGAGGTGAAGAAATTTTCGTTGCAAAACTCTTATCCCAAAGGGTGTTGAGAAACTTGAAGGTTTTGGCATTTAAAAAAAAAAAGAAAGAAAATGGGAAAATGGTGTAAAACGCCACTTTGGCCCATCCTTCCGCCTCCAACGTGTGTCTGTGATTCCAAAGAGCTTCTACACGCCCTAGTCTCCGACAGTAAAGCAGACGAAAACAGAGAAGGGCGTAGGAATGTCCTCTACAGACGTAAGCAGCTTTGAAGCCATAAGCACGTCAGGTTTCCGACGGACAGACGAAAGGAACGGTAACATCACTCGTCTCACGACACGGTTCTTTGTTTTATCGGAAGATTTCACCTTCCCTGAGGGTGCGGCCCTCGGGAATTTCAACCGGGGCTCCAATGACTCAATCCTGACGGAAGCGCGACTTTTTAAGACGCGTCCTTATCTGAGATGAGGCCCCTCTGAGTGAGCTCAGCTGGGGACGGATGAAAGAAAGTCAGGCTCCCGCGTGCAGGCGGTTCGCCACACAAACCATCTCTGAATTCTGCCTGGGCCGGGGTTCGGTGTTCAAGAAACGGTGACTCAAATACTCTAATTATTATGCAGCCAATCGAAGGGTTTCTGGCCAAAAACCGAGAATTGCAGTGCATTCAGGAAATACCTTTATGCTTCAACCTCTCTGCGTGCTTCCGAAACACTTTCCTTCAGTGAGACCCAGGGTGATCTCACGCGCTTGGAACATATTAGTACAATGGAACACACGGTGTTGACAGCAAACAAACATGTACACCCGCTATCAAGAGACCTGGAACCCCCTGGGAGGGGATCCACTGACAGCAGGAACCAAAACATCCCACCGTTAATCCTTAGCAACCTGGAAAGTAAGAACTTGCAGGTAAGGACACCAGGCCGGGTGTGGACGGGCCAGAGGTCAGGTCCTGGTCACACCATGTTCTCCTGCAACACTGAACCAGTCACGTCTTGGGTGCTCGGGTTTCTTCCCCTCTAGGCTGAGAGCCCTTCTGCAGGGAGATGGCACGGCGCGGGCGAGAGGCAGCTGGGAGGCTCGCCGGAGGAGAGCAGGACATGAGTCTTACTCCCAACACCTGCACTGAAAGCCTGTTGTTCAATATGCCACGTTCGAGGTGTGCCGCGACAGTGCAGAGACGCTGCTGAGAAGCCCTGTGAACTCCGGGACCTTGAGAGAGGGAGCCTGCCGTGGGGGTTGGGAGAGGCCTGGTGCTGCCACCATGGGACCTGCTCACAGGGAGGCAGAGACTATCTGGGGACACCTGCAAACTTTTCTCTCCACTCACGGAGCATCAGGACGCATCTCCGCAGCCTCTGATGAGGAGGGAGGCAAGCAGTCTCTTTCCAGACGAGCGAACAGATTGTAAAAAGATGAAGGGGACTCCTGGAGGGCTCAGTCTGTGTGGCGTGCAACTCTTGATCTCGGGGTTGTGGGTTTGAGCCCCACGTTGGGTACAGAGATTACTTAGAGATAAAAATCTTAAAAAAATCATTTCACTTTCTGAGGCGGGTAGGGGACATTCTCCGCAATCCTTACACCTGCTCTGTCCCAGCAACCCACACGGGGTCCTTCTGTAACACGGAGCGTCACAGACCTAGCCCTTGACAGTGGACTCTCTCGTCCTCTTTTTTCATTGTGTCGCATCTAATTAGAACTTTCTGGCATTAAAGACCGCGCCCTACGCTTTCTTTTACAAACCCTAAAGCAGTGGGACCCAGACCGATTCCTTAAAGACTAAAGTGTGTCCTGCGGAGGATCCGAACAATTCTCCAAAGCAGATACAAAGGTGGAGAATGAGAACGTGGAAAGATGTTCAACATCACCAGTCATTAGAGACGTGCACGTGAAAACCGCGGCGACGTGCCGCTTCACACCCTCTAAAAGCACTTTAATAAAAAGATAACGACCAGTGTTGGTGAAGTCGTGGAGAAACTGGAACCCGGCTGCTCTGCAGCTGTCAGGGCAGAATGGTTGTGGCCACTTTGGAAGTTTGGAGAAAGTGTGGTGCGGAGTTACCATAACACCCCAGCACTTTCTGCCTCCGGGTCGTCACCAAAGAACACTGTCCACACAGACCATGAGCACGAACGTTCAGATTAGCTCTGTTCACGAGAGCCGGAAAGGGAAACAACATAAACGTTCATCAGCTGATAAAATGTGGTATATCCATACAAGGCCATGTGACTTGTCTGTTTTAACAAGTTGAAGGGGGCCCCTGGCGGGCTCAGTCGGTGGAGTGTGCGACTCTTGATCTCGGGGTTGTGGGTTTGAGCCCCACATTGGGTGTAGAGATTACTTAAAGATAAAAATCTTAAAAAAAAAAAAGGAATGTAAATCATATCTCAGTAAAGCTGTTATTAGGGGCACCTGGGTGGTTCAGCAGGTTAAGCGTCTGCCTTCAGCTCAGGTCACGATCCCGGGATCCTGGGATCAAGCCCCACATCAGGCTCCCTGCAGGGAGCCTGCTTCTCCCTCTCCCTCTCTCCTCACTCATGCTCTCTCTCTCTCAAATAAATAAAATATTTAAAAAAACTGAAGCCATTATTAAGAAACAAAACAACCCAAAGGCTGCCTTAGAGCAGGGGTTCTTGGACTTGAGCTCGCAGCGGCCACCAGAAGAACTTCCTCAGACACGGGCTGCCGGGCGCCGCCCCTACAGCTCCTGACTCAGTGGTCTGGGGAGGGGCTCAGGAACCTGCTTCGGGAGCGAGTCCCCGTTCGGAAGGTCTGGCTGATCCGGAACCACGCCGTGAGAACCCTTGCCCAGAGCAGGGCTTCCTCCAACTCCCATGTGTGCGGTGGGCACTGTCCGATGACGGACCCGCCGCCGCCCCCCAGGGGACAGCTCTGAAGGCCGGTCTAGCTCCGGAGCAACCCATGTGGTCAGCGGAGCCTGTGCCGGGGGCCTGTCTTCCAGGTGCGCCTTCTGCCTCTCCCTACCCGTTCCTTCCTGCGCCCGTCCTGCTGACACAGGTGCGGGCTCCAAGGACACTGCTGAGTAACTACTCTGCTTGCGGGACTCTGGCTCAGTGTTCATCACGGGAGAAGTCACGACATGGACCGGTCGTCTGGGAACCGTACTAAAGGCAGACTCTGGTTGGAAACATCAAGGGACAAATCTGACCCTTAGCATTTTTTTTAAAAGATTTTATTTATTTATTTGACACAGAGAGATCACAAGCAGGCAGAGAGGCAGGCAGAGGGAGGGGGGTAAGGGAAGCAGGCTCCCCGCTGAGCAGAGAGCCCGATGCGGGGCTCGATCCCAGGACCCCGGGATCATGACCTGAGCCGAAGGCAGAGGCTTTAACCCACGGAGCCACCCAGGCGCCCCATCCTTTAGCATTTCTAACAAGCTCCTTGAAGCACTCTCTTGACTCCATGCTGGGAAGACCCTGGGGGCCACCAGGTCAAATGTGAACAGGGAAAGAGATCTCATTTTATAGGTCCAAAAAGACAGACATCATCCTGCCCTTGAGATCCAGGCCAAGGAACTGGGTCACAGGTGAGTGTGTTTCAACCAGGGCCTTTCGGACACTTTGAGGAGCTAATCCCCTGGGGCAGGGACCAAGACCAATTTGAGTGTTACTTTCTCTCCCTCCGCTCTATTGTGACAGCCCAGCTGCAGGGCGGGACCTGGGCAGAAATGAGTAATCCGCATGATGCAACCGGCAGACAAGTGGGGACGGGTACCCGAGACCCAGCCTAATCGCCGAACAGAAGACTGAGTGGGAAGGGTGCTAGAAAAATGTAGAGGCAGGGGTCACGTCTGCCATGTTTTCCAATGTTTTTTTGTCCCCAAACTAGGTGTGAGAGAGCCTACAGGCCAGTTTGCGTCTTGTTTCCAACTTGGATCATTTCATTAGGAGGTGGGAATCCGTTTTTGACCTCTGCCTGTTCCTAACTTCCCGGGAGCTCTGTAACTTGTCTTTTGGTTTTCTACCTGTTCAGGCTGCTGGTAGATGACTGCATGGGTGACACACTCCCAGCAGGGCACAAAAAGGAAAAGAGGAATTGGGAATTCGGTCTCACAGATGTCATCGAGCAAGGCGACGTTCACGGCAACACAGCAGACACCCACAGGTCAGAAAAAGAAGCTGGGGCTGAGCATTTCTCAGAGAACCGCCATCCGTGACCCTCTACTGCCATCACGGACCTACTCTAACAGCCAGCAACAAGCAGGAGGAACTGTGGATGTTTAGTGAAAACGGACACCATGATGCTGGGATCTTTAACAACGAACTCTTAGGAAAGTTTTGAAACTTGGCAATTTGTAATTCTTGAATGGTACGAGTTGCACAGTACCCCACCCCGCCCCGTGCTGCGTGTTTTTAAGAATCTGCCCAATGGTACAATTCCATGAAAAATAAAAGGGAGTCTGCCGAGCCTCGGGCAGAACGCAAAAAGGCAGCAGCAAGCCACTGGAGTGAGCCAGGAAGTGGTTCCAGAGGATCCCAGTGTAGGTGTTTGCAACAATGACAAAACAGGGCTGGGAGACAAAGGAAAAACCAGAGTAAATTTAGGGAAGGCCTTAAAGCTCCGGGCACGGGGAAGGGCTGAGGCTGGGAGGCACACGTCCAGCAAATGTCTTCCAGATCTGCTTTCCCTCATTAAGGACAGCTCCCAAAGTGCTCTGTGAACTTGGGAACCAGAGCAGGACTGAAGACCCGTTGCTCTCCCCTGCCACTTGCTGTCTCCTCTGCAGCGCAATGCACCCGTAATGGCCCTGTAAAGAGCCCACTTTGCAGCAGGGGAGCTCTCGGGCGCACGTAGTCCCAGCTCATCCTGTTGAAAACCCCAGACTGTGCGTCAGCAAGAAAAAGAAGTCAAGGTACAAATAAATATTATTATTTGAAGTGCTCCTTATTTACCAGCATACGCAAAACCTAGTGATGTCCAAATCTGCTGGAGACTCTTACAGAAATAAACACACACATCCCACTGCAGGGTTAAAAGGGTTCCCAGAAACCTACACCCCCAAAATAAATAAATAAATAAAATAAAAAAAAAAAAAAAACCAGGAAAATTATCCTCTGAGAAGGGATTTCTCTCCAGTTTCAGCGCGTCCCACGAGGGGAACAATTTCATGAGAACATTATAGTAAAGGAAACAATACACCAGCAAGGAGAAAATAACATCTTCATAATTACAGATTAGTTCTCCAATTCCGCACCGACACACACACTCTGCGGCGGGAGGCTCAGCCGGCACCTCCGGCTCTCCGCGCTGCAACCGCTCGCCCGCTCAGTCGCCCGCTCAGTCCTGGGGTTCGGGAGACGGAAACCCCAGGCAGCAGAACACTCTCAAACGACCCGCTCGTTTCATTCTCGGGGGATGCGGAACACACAGCCACAGAAAACACGGAACCAGGCTGGGGCTACAGCGGGGAGTGCCGGGCTCTGGCGTCTTGGGAACCACCCGGTGGTGTGCCCGGGCCCCAGACACCTAACCCCGTCTAAGCGGTTCCGACCCGAATCAGACAGGAATGAGCAGCCGAGAGGAAGTCCTGCTGCAGCCCAGCTGGCATGTGCCTTGTCGGAAACTCGTCTACGGTCAGGGCACTTGAGCAGGGCGCCCGCCTATATGTCGGGTCACCATTTACCCACCGCGTGGGTTTCGTGTCCCCCGCGGGTGCTTTCATTCCTGCCCCAGGGCTCCCCCGAGAGAAACGCGCTGCCATGACAGAAACTCCTCATGACACCGCAGAACTCGGCGCTGCCATGACCTGTCCGTAACTCCCCTGGACCCGGACGACGGACGTGCGCTCGCGGCCGGACCCCTCACCGCTCCCGCCTTCGCGGTCAGGGCCGGCCCCTCCGACCGCGCAGTCCTGCCCGCGACGCGGCTGCTCCGTCGGAGGGAGGCGGGCTCCGAGGCCCGTTGGCGGCCGGCGGCGGGGCCGGTCCTCTGCGCGCGCGGCTCCAGGCCGGGGCTTCCCAGGGCCGGTGTCCCCGGGGCGGGTGCCGGGCGCCGCGACCCACGGGGGACTTACCGCAAGGAACGGCGCAGGCAGGAGCCGGAGAATCCCGAAGCCCAAGCCGAGCTGCAGCCGACGCCGAGAACAAGAGCCCGACGCGGTCTCCCGTCGCCCAGGGTCAGGGTGCGCAGGGCGGGCGCCTCCGGGGTCCGCGCGCGGGCAGGGGCATCGCGGCCGCGGGGGGCCGAGCCCACGGTCCTGGGGCCGCTGCGCGCCGGCGTCCGCAGGTGCCGGTTCCGAGGCGGGGCCGGCGCGCCGAGCGGCCGAGCGGGGACGGCGCCGGGGAGCGGTGCTG